>VDFB02168118.1:117260216-117309359 GCA_007258455.2 Sequoia sempervirens | reverse complement strand
AAGCCTTCTTTACATTAAAGATAGTTTTGCACAGAGTTTCTTGATGGGGGGACAAGTTTTGGGGATGGGGGGACCAAGGGTCTAAGTTTGGGGATGATAGGAGCATAGTGTGGGGACGACAACAAGGGGACAACAGGGGCTTGAAGAAATAGTTATAAAAAAGATGTATAAGAATTATAATGTTGAATTTACAAATGAGACTTTGGAAATTTTAAATTAATAATTAAATTTAAAATTAACAATTTAACAATAACATTGAAAATTGAATAATAAAAATATCAAACTCAAATTTTATATTCAAGATTTCATAATGATGATTACAGTGACTATAATCATGAATCATGTCAAAATAACAAAATAGAGTGAAGTGAGGCCTCTAATCATCCCCAAACTCCTGTTAGAGGTGGACACATGGTAAACCTCTGCCAAAATAATACCAACCAGTCTTGCATGTGTAACTATAACATCCTCATCAATTTGTGTTAGCTCCTCTGGCTCTATATCCTCCATGTTGTTGGACTCTCTTTGTACACAAGTGTCTTGCGATCATTGAGATGTAAAGCACTATGTATAGTCACAAGCTTCTCTTCTCTCCTAGAGGTAAGTTTGTTCCTCTTAAGAGAGTGGATGAAGCTATAAGTATACCAGTTCCTCTCAATTAATGAAGAATTGGAAACCTGAGATATAAATCGAATGGCTAGAGTGGTAGGACCAAAGCAATCAATCAATGGCAATTCCACCACAAAAGTGGGTCCTCCTATGCCATAGTTCCCATATCCATCTTGTATGCCTCAAAATAACCCCTAAGACTAGTAATTTGTCTCCACTCAATACAAATGATGTCAACCTCTATAGGATCATACATATTTTCAACGGCCTTAATGAACCCTTCCTTCACCTCGACATCATGTAAAGGTATAACTATACCTGACCTTTGCTTGTACCACTTAGGGTTTAATGCATAGCAAAATATGCAAGGGAGTGTTGAGCTTCTCCCATCTATGATGAATGATTGACTGAATGTGCTCATTGTAGCATGCTAATGTGGGGTCTTCTCACACAACAACCCTTATTTGGTTAAGTGTACTATCAATGCACTCATACACCTCTAAGCTCAGGTACATTGAAATTCCCATATCTAATCACCTAGAAGCCTAGAGTAATTATGGAGACTATATATTTTGAATTTCCCTAAAAAACATCTCTTCACTACATCCTTCTTTCTCTTCCCCTACTTCATCTTGGACTCAAGCCACTGATTCCATTATGTTGTCATAACCATTAATTGTAATGCCTCTTGCAACTTAAGAATTCTCTCCACGAGAATGGAATAACATGCATATCTAGTCTCAACATGTTTCAAGAACTCATTCTTAAAGAAGCTCCTAAAGAGTGCATGTGATGTGTGATGGAAGATAAACATTTACACATATCTAACATCATTAACTAGTGTTTTGATCCAATCAATATTTCCCATGTTCTTGAGTGCATTGTTCATGGCATGCACACAACAAGGAGTCAACAAGATTGTTTTTATAAATTTTCAATCAATTTCCCTACAACATTGCACACATGGGTTGCATCTGTCACTGCTTTAACCATATTTTATGGTCCAACTTCCTTAATATCATCCTTGAGGATCGAAAACTAAAATTTGGCATCATTGTGATGTCTTGAATAGTCATCTTTAAGAAAATATGAGCCCTCGACACATGTAACTTTGATATTGATGAGTGGACAATGTCTAATGTTCATCCACCATCCATGACTATAGTGCATCCACTTTACACCCAACATTCCTTCATTTTCTCTATTAAAATATTTATCTTAAAATAGTTATTATCCAAGATTGTGGTCCTCGATTTTGTCTCCCCTCATGGCACACATGACGGTTCTCCCCTTCCTACCATTGACATCATCTCTTTATCATAAGGAGATCAAGCCACATGGAATGGAATACCATTGGAACAGAAGAATTTTCCAATGGCATCATCTATATCATCCTTCAACTACACATTGAATAATTAACCTATTGGGTTACCACTACCAGCATCACTTGTCTTGACTTGTGTTTCCCCCTAGCCTCTATTGCATGGTCCCTTGAAGAAGAACCTGGCATATGTGCAACTTTCCTCTTCAAAGTAGAAGTAGAATCGTGTGGTTGGCCATGATGACCCTACAGCCTATGATTCAAAATAGCAGATACAAGTGTAGTTGCATTGTCTTCACTAACACCCCAAAGCTTATTATCTACAAATTGTTTCAAAGGAGATTTACAATCCAAAGGACCCTTAGCATACTTTGTCAGCAATGTGGAGGGGCATTTAATATTTTCAGCTCCACTCACCATGGAACTAATGGTTTAGATTTGAATGTCATGGTCACCGCTCTCAATCTTAGTGTCATCCTAAGTTGCATAATCAGATTCAATACTTTCACTATAAACCTTAACCCCAACCTCACTCATGTCATGAGAACTCATTGTGACACTACATTAAACAATATAAAATTTATGAGTTTATAATTCTAAAATTAAAATTTAAACTATGCATGTAAAGGATTTTGCATAGATTTTCTTTTGATTTTCTTAATTTAGATCGTACAAAGCATAGAAGCAGAGGATACACAAATAATAATTGTTTCTCTTAATCTTTTTCAACCAAGGATTTTACTTTTTTTTTTCTTACTTCAAGTTGCACGAAGCACAAAAGCAAAGGATACACAAATATTTCTGCCTAGTTTGACAAACTTTAAAAAAAAAAATCAATGTTGAATTTTGATAACAATATAAACAATGAACAATGGAAAGCGCAATAAATCATTGAATATGCACTTGCTTCCATGTCAATGATATCATAAATAAAATAAAATTTTGAAAATGAAACTAATAAATATATATATATATATATATATATATATATATATCTATATATATATACTTTTATAACATATATATATATATATATATATATATATATGCTCCATATATATATATATATATATATATATATAAACTTTAAAAGAACAAATCATAGAATCCCACTGCAGCAACTTGTTGGCCAGAAAAGAATCCTTCCCAACTTGAACATAAAGTCCTCTTCCTGTTTTGTTGGCTTTGTCTCACCCCTCTTGCCTTGCAGCATGATCACGCTCTTTCACTCCTGGCCATTCCACTCTTTTACCCCTCTTCAACAGATGTTGAAATGAAATTGAGTAAAAACGAGGAATTTGGAATGTTTTATAGAGTTTAGGGGGCATTGGTGGGGCCCATTGGCCATTAAGGTTCAACCCTAGGCTCTTTTTTTGAGAAAATAAGATTTTTTTAATTTTTTCCACATTTTGGCGTGGCATATGTACGGTTCTTCTGGGTGTTCCTAGGATAGTCAAGGGACGCCTAGTCATCCTCGAACCATCCAAATATCTCCACCATCTTGATGGCGATGGCGATGCAGTGGGGGAACATCCCCTTGCCATCGTCGCATGTCAAGGACATCCTTGTCCCCAAAATGCCTAGTTTTCGAGAGGGACGCATCCTCGTGGCTCAATGATTGAAGATGACATATTTGGCTAATAAACTTGTTTTAAAAATTTCTACTTGTTTTACAAGTGAGACACCTTTGCAATTTTACCCACTTTCACCCTTATCCCAATCCTATTCAAATTATTCATACATTCCCATTATTTATTGGCCTATATTTCTATGAATTTGTTGGCAAATAATGTAACATATTATATTGTTACATAATCAGTTTCACCGGTGCTTCGGTCACATAGTTGCTCATAGTTATTTCAAATGTTCAACCACTTCCTTTGTGTATAAATGTCGATGTATACCATGAAATAAGATAATTCAATTTTAAGTATTTTACTCGATCCTTTCATATTGGACAACATGTGCTATCAGAGCAAGAAATGAAAAAGGCGATGGCGTAAAGAAGAGATGATGACTTAAATGAGAAGGTGCAAGGCATGGTAACGTAGGAAATCTGAATACAGGAAATCTAAATAAGATGTTTTCATTTTCTAAGGATGCAAAAGCTATTGGGGTGATTCATTGGCATTGTATCTGTAGAAGAATGTATGTATTGACATCTGCATTATATATTGGCATCTGCATTGGAATACATTTGCGTGAGGATATTTGTTGATGTGTTGGGAGTTGATCGATTAGAATCGGGAGCATTGCCTTTGTATTGTTAGGTAGGAGTATTATCTGGAGTATTGTCGATAAAAGGTTTGTGTGACATCTTCAATAGTATTTGAATTCAGGAAAAGTCAAGTCTTACTACATCTCCAGGGATAATTACATAAGAGCAACGCTACACCTGATTGGGAATATCAACATCTCCAGCAATGGAGTAGACTTGGCGTAGGGAACATAAGATTTTGCAAAGTAGTGAAGCAGAGATCAAGGTTAGTACAGTATCTTTTGTGATAGTTTGAAATAGCCTCCTTTATTTTGCAAAAGAATGTTGCTACTAGAATGTCGATGCTTTATTTGAAATTGTTGAGCACAATATTGTGCAAATCCATAGGGATTTAAGTACCATTAGGCAAACCAACCTTTTGCAATACAAGTTGTTTGAAGGGCTTGATGTTAGAAAAACTTGATTTGGGATAACTAAGAAAGTAAAGATCAACAGCATCGATTGTCGAGTATTGTGCTTTGTTTTTTTGTTAGTTTGTGAGTTGATACTATATCGTGATTAAAGTTTGTTGCTTGGAAGAAAGTGTTACCAGCTCTTCAATTTTGTGCTATAAGTGTATTGATGTTCTTAACTTATTGAGGATGTGATCTATATTATTTTGACAAATGAGATTAGAATGAACAAAGTTGTGTATTCAAACATGATAATTTTTATGGGAAATGTGGTTACTGTTCACAAAAACTCCAATGTTACATTTGTTGAAAGATTATCATCTAGTGGGAAAAGGAGATATTGTGTTTGTAAGAAGAGAAATGTATAGAATGGACTTCAAGGCAATTGAGATATCCATATTATAGTGTAGGTTTAAATAAAATTATAGACATCAAAATATAGTGAAGATATCCATATTTTGCATCTAAAAGACTAAGTCTATGTATTGTATCAAGATTTTTTTGGGAATTAACATTATTAGAAAATTATATTTTCCTTTAAAATACTAGGGAACTATAGATGAATGCTTATTAAATTTTTTATTTTTTTTGTTGATTGAAAAGAATAACATACCTTCTACATTGACATAAGAGTAATTAAATATTATCATGAAAATTATTTATATGATAAATAACCTTTAACAAAAAGAAATAATTAATAATTTTTTTTTTTTGAGATTTTATAACATGAGAACTAATCTTTAATAAAATAATTAATTAATTAATTTTTATAGTATATTTAAATTATTACATCTAAAGGTGTAAGGGTTGTTGGTCTCTATCATATTTTTAAACAAGCTCTAAGTGTGTAGAAAATTTTCCAAGTCATTTTATAGACCTTCTATATTGTAGTGTTTATGAAAGTAATTTCAATTTTGATTTATGTATGAAATTTTAATGACTTTGTAAATTTTTTCAATAAATCAATATAAGACATTACTTTTACGTCATTTATCCAGATTATCTCCACTTATATTTAAATATTATAGGAATATAAGGAGCTTTTGGTTTCATATTTGTTCCTTATACTACATTTTTGTTAGTTTGCATCGAACGGATGATGTAAAAATGTCCTACTTTGTATAATTTGTGCTAGGGTAGGAAACCTTCAAGATTTTATGTAAAATATTTGACTTTGTTGTAAATTAGTAAGTAGAGGTGTATTTTCAGGATAGAAGATCATTTGAGAATCTAAGCTCAACAAGATAGTCATGTACATTAGGTTCATCTGAATTTTAGTGTTCACTTTATCATTGAACTTTTGTCCAAATTTGACTATTACTTTTGGAGTAGGCACTGGTCTAATAGTTGAAGGTTGGCCATCACAATCCATGAATGAGAAAATATTTAATGAATAAGTTATTTTATTTTATTATTGTTTATACCTAACAATTAAGGGTTCAAGGAGTGTGTATAAAAGTGTAATATTTTAAAAACCCTTGTCTAGTATGCATAAACAATTAATTTTCCAACCACTTTTTTGGTATTATGTCATATCTATAACACAATGAATGTTAATAGATCTACCCTTACATCTTACTTGAAGAGTAAAGTGGAAGAGATCTAATAATCAATAGAATTTTATTAATAAGAATGCTTCTATCACATGAGAAATAACCTTTAATAATAATAATCAATAAAAGTTTATAATAATTAAATTGTTATAAATTTGTACAGGAAAATTTAACCCATATAAATATTTAGGCTAAATAAATAGTTATAATAACAATTAGTTTAGATTTAACATTTGAAAATAATTAAATGTTAAATTCTATTTTAAAATTAAATAAATTAAATTATAATAGATAGCTTTAGATTTTAGAGATGGAAAAGTGATGTTTAAGATGTAGAGAATTAAGTTGATACCTTGCATAAACAAATGCCTCAAAAATGTTTAACTACATGTGTTCCACTCTATTTCAAGTTAGAGCTTGTGTATTTTTTGTGCCTACAAAACCAAAATTGTATGTAGACATAAACCTATAATCATGAGAACGAACTAAAAGAAATTAAATTGTTGGAATTCACTTGTGTTTCACTTCAATTTAGATCCATATGGATATGCAAATTTAAACATTTACTCATTGGAATGAGCTAAAATAAATTAGACTTCTAGAATTTTTCATGTTTTATTTTCACATCCAAATTTGATAAGTAACAAACAATGTTTACAAACACTTTTGATCAATCTAATAATTGTGAAGAGCACATTCTCCTCAATCAAACCCTTAGGATGATCAATTCAATGGCTTTAGGACAATGATTGAGGACAACAAACAAACATGCAATAAAATCTAAGATAATACATGTTGATGTCACGCTCTTAAATATTTGATTAATCTTCTATCTTTGTTTTGCACATTTTAATTTAAAATGTATATAATTTTAAATGAAAGAATATCTTTAAATTTAACACTATAGAATACAAAGACTAAACCAATTCAAAACGAGTAAATCACAAAATATAAATTTTAATTTAATTTTTAATATTGAAATTTAAAATATTTTTTTAAAAACAATAGAATACAAAATACGTCATATACTTTAAATCTAAATTTAAACCTATAAGAATAATAATCTAGTAAATGTATCAAAACGTTACCGGAGGCAGCACATGTACTAGCAATATCCTTCTTTCCAGAAAAATACTTTCTCGCTTTATTCAACCAACCACGACCTTTGCTAACTCTGCCCGGCATGGGGAAAGCGACCACTTTGCCATTTAGAGCTGGTATTGAAACATTACCTGAGGCAACACTTTACATGTATAATTATTTTCTCATATATAAACCATTTAGAACTGATATTAAAATGTTACCTTTAGCAGCACTTGCACGAGCAACATCCCTTCCAGCAAAATACTGTCGCACTTTATTCAACCAATCACGATCTCTGCTAACTCTGCCCGGTGTCGGAAAAGCAATCACTTTGCTATCTACTAATCTGAGAGTAATATAATTTTTGCTGCAATAATTCGAGCTTTCAATCGGTTCATATGAAGCCGTGACATAGCAATAGAGCTTCACTCCACGGAAATACTTGTTCACTAGTAGTGTCCTTCCATCCATCCGACGCTTTTCCTGCATCGACAGCCATTCCCTCAACTCTATTGGGACACTTACATCATTTAAGTTTTCAACTGGGATCTCTTCTTTAAAGTGTTCCACACAAGATTGAAAATTGTCATCGACTTCACAACTGTCGCGATCAATTCCCTCATAAGTGACCTCGTCCTCACAATGCCAACTCACTTTGATTTCATCTAACCTTGCGCACTCGTGCATCTTTGGAAGTCCTTTGATATTATCGTTGCAGAATAGATGGAATACCTGTAATTCATGGCAGCCACTAATATCAGGAGGATCTTGAACCCTTCTGCAATTATATAAACTTAATATCCTCAACTCCTTCAGCAATGAGAAGTCGGGAAACCTTTCTAAAAATTTTAGTGTAAAAAAGTATACTTCCTCCAACTTGACACAACATGTAAGATCCGGTGGCTCCCTTATACCACATTTGCCAATTTTGACCACAGTCAAATTTGATGAACGATTGAAACTCGGAAGCTCCTTTAGTTCCCCCATATTCCATAGATGAAGGTTTTCCAGTCCCTCACAAGACTCTAAATTTCTGGGCGCCGAAGCAGCTTTTGATGAAATAGACAACTCTAGTGTCTTTAAAGCACTTGGCTCATCACCGGCCACATCTATATCTGGACATGCCGTCAGTGCATCCCATTCCGACAATACAATTTTTTGTAGTTTCTTACATCCAGCGAGGACTGGTGAGGCAGCCATCTTGCAGCAACCGTTGAGGACAATACTTTGAAGCATCACGCAGTTTGTACAGTCGAGGGTCCCCTTCACTTTACCACACGCATTGAATTCCACTTTCTCCAAATGCATCAACCCATTCAACCTTGGGAACTCCGGGAGAGATGGACAGCGAACACTAATCTCTCTGAGATTAGAACAACGGGTAAGATCTCCCAGCTGAACGAGCACCTGCGTGACTGCAATGTCTATCTCAAGATGTTGTAACCCTTCGAGGCTGCTTAGCTCGGGAAGTTCAAACATTGGATTCACCTCGCTTATCTGAAGCCATGCCAAGTATACCAAATTTTCCATACCTTCAAGTTCTGTCAGGTCTTTGCAATTTTGTAATGTGATACTTCTGAGACTCTCCATCTGGCCGAAGTCGAGCTTGTTCATATTATGCACACCTACAAGCTGAAGCAACCATAGATCTTTAAGGAACTTAGAGGCAATCTGCGATGGACGTCGACGGATGCATTGTTCCAACTTAGCCAATTCAAACCCTTGTTCTTTTGAAATTAACTGACGTATACTACTTTCGTCTCCCTTGCACCACAACCATTTCCGCATTTCATTTGCTGTGCTTTGAGAGAACTCAATATATAGGTCGTGTATGCGAATTTCAGGTTCAAATTCTTCAATAAAAGCTTTCTTGCGTAGATCCTCAACCTGACATCACACATAAATTTAGCGTTCAACGGTCTTTCAATTCAAACACCCAAATCACAAACTAAAAATGTTTAAGGAAAAAATTCAACTCACTTTTTCGTTAATAGACGAGATCTCTTCGTTGCAAATTATTGCCAGCCACACAGTAACTTCGCGGTGAGACATATTGGGCAGCATATATATGGTGAGAAGCATGAATATGGTGCGGCATTCCGGACGCATGCCATTAAAAGCTTCGAGCAGGACACCGAAAACAGCATCCAATCCATAACCAGATGGGTCTACCAAGCCATCTACCTCAGCAACCCATTTTGACAAATTCTCACCCCATTTATAGAAAAGTTGGCGACCAAAAGCTTTTAAGGCTAACGGATGAAATGTTCGACGTCTCCGATCAACGTCATAGCTAAAAGAACATCTGCTTGCACACTTCGAAGCAAAAGCTTTGTCCTCTGACCCCAACATTGACACTTTTACAGATGTGCTTTCCAACAAGATGGCTATGGCGTCGTCCTCTTCAAGGCTTGGGACATGCATGCACGACTGTCTAGGAATTTTGAAATGCTTTACTAGAAGATCTACGCTTCGTGCGCTAAGAAGAATGTAGCTGTTTTTACTCAAGTCTGCCTCAATATAATATCTCACTTCCTCTATGCTTTCTTCTGTGATATTGTCGAGAACCAACAATACCCTTTGACCCTTCACTCTCCTATACAACTGAACTTCTGCCTGCAAGTTTTAGTAGAAAATGCAGGATACTTACAAATCTTGTTCACGAGTCTTTGTTTAGAATCATTTACATACTGCTGATTTGTAAAGAGAATTTCTATATGGAAAAGAAGTACAACTTGTAGACAAAATTAGAACATTTGAAGTTGTTCACCTGATCTTTTGTAAGTGTTTCGAGACGCGATTGAGGGCAGTGAGTGAGATACCGCAAAGCAAGTTTATTCCTTTCATATTTATCGCCTTTAGTTAATTCTAGATGGCATACGTTACCCTCAAACTCCGTCAATTGGAGGTTGCAGAAAGCCTTGCCAAGTGAAGTTTTCCCGTGGCCCGCTATTCCATACAATCCTGCAATAAGGATTCTCTTTTCGTTGGGACGAACAGTCTTGAAGAAATCTGCAAGCTCCTGCAACCAATAAATATAAAAAAAGAACATAAGCACAGCTATATGTAAGTGTAAGTACAAGTAAAGCAAAATAAATAAGTTATAGAAAAGAAGATGGTAGGATGTCTTCACCTGGCACATTCTTTCTCCTCCTTGCATACTAGGGATGTGATACCATGGTGAGGGTGGAAGTATCCGCCGGATTTTTTCCACTATTTTTTTTCTGAACTGCACTTCATCCTCACCGTTCCTGAAATTTATCCCATTAATTGGCCGTATTACTTTCAAAGCTTCGAGCCATTCGGCTTGCGTTTCCCCGGATATTCCAAACTGTTTCCACTTTTCTATGCATGCTTTCATGTCTTTGAGAGCATCTGGTGGAATACGGAAGAACAAGGGTAAGATTTTGATGTCGGGATTGGTCTCGACTTTCGCTTTCACGAAAGCAGCGAGTTCCTGCATTGGCCATTTTGATTCGAGGAAATCTTTAGACAGAAGCAGAACTCCCACTTTGCATGTCTTAGCGGCTTGAAATATATTAGGCGGGAAATCCTCCGCCACTGGCAAGCTTTCAGGATCTTGATCAAAGAAGCAGGACACGTCTTGGTTTGTGAGGTCTGCAAATAGCCGCCTTACAAAAAAAATTTGTTTACCGCTGTGACTGAGAAATACATCTTGACGGTTGTGGTCACTGTTAATTAAAATAATCAGCGAGTTTTAACATTGGATTCATTTGGTGGAGAAAGACGCAAACATTTCAATAAAATGCTTTATCACCTGCGGATCGGTTTGTTGGCTTGAAAGGACTTGTCTGTGCGTGAAATTGTATCCTCCTTGATCGAATGCCCAGCTTGAGAAGATTCCCCAACGCTTAAATTCTTCAATAGAGTGGTCTCCATCTGATCCATTCGGAGGTAATTTTCTGACATAGATCGCATCATGCATGAATAAATTAGACACAGATCAGCACCATGCATGAATAAAACGCATATGTATATCATATATGTACACCGTGAAATTAAAAAAATTCCCTGGATCTTTGATAGAGATTATTAATTTACTTAACTTAATCTATATATTAATATTGACAAGAAGCCGAGAAACGCTGAGAATGGCTAGTGAAAGTGAGTAGGACTATAATTGACTTTTCAGAGTGTCCAAAGCATTTCCAGGAGACTTGATTTGAAGAAAGTGAGCATCAGGGTTGTGCAATTTCTTTGGGATCTTCAGCAAGTGTGGTTCATTCTATGTCGACAGGAGCAAATCGTAATTTCTCCCTAAACGATTCGATCCAAATCTAGAATCCTAAATTTGAAACAATCTTCTCCTTTTAACACTAATCCCAGTTGTGTAATTTGGTATGAAGTCTTAGCTGTGGAGAGGGCTAATTTGGATCACAAACTCAATTCTCACTTTACTAGCCAAGCTCGGTTAAGCTAATAAGTGGATTTCAAAAATAGAAGCCCTTACCGGACGAAGAAATAATCGTAGGCCCGTGGATTTCTTAATTATTAAATGTGGTTCGACAAAGGATATGCATCTGCTGCTTCAGGAGGGTCGCAGTAACGCAATAGAGCACTTTAATGCCTAAAACCATTGCTCCCTTATTTTAATCCTCAAAATGAATTTTCTTAGATATTCAAACATGCGTTTACTTAAAGTCCTACAATTTTGGAACACATGGACTAGTTTGCCTCCATCAAAAACTTTATTCTCAAAGTCCTATCAATCTCCAAAATACTTAACTTCACTAGTGTTGAGCTATGGATTTGTTAAGGCTCGAATTTAGAATCTTCTATTTGTTATTGGAGTGTTCTACCAACTGAGCTATTAATCCTTCTATAATTAGCTCATTGTTGATTCAAGTGTGGATTATTTTCGACACCCTCCCTTAAGCCTCATTGTAGGTGTCTGGGCTCTTATCTTGGCTCTAATACCACATGTTGAGCTACAATTCATATGGACCAACTGAAACTAAAACTTAGGATCTTTCATTTGTTGATTTGTTGTTGGAGTGCTCTACTTGCTAAGCTAATGGCCTCTCGATAGCTAGACCATCGTGGATCTGGGTGTGGCTTATTTTCAACAATTAGAACAAAATTTGGTTTCACAATTGGAGACACTTTGAAACAGATAAAATTGGATTATGAAGGGATTGAGTTCAAATGTAGATCATGTTATGCCACAAGCTACTTCACAAATACTTTCCCATAATTTGTCTCTATGGAGAAGAGGGTTATCCATATAAAGCAAGCCACATGGTGGCAAGGGGGAGGTAAACCAAGTCATCAACACATCTATCTAGGTGATCATAAGGATCTTGATATCCTATACCTTTAGAGCTTAAATCTTCTTCTAAGAATCTAGATTCTCTAGTTAGTTTTTCTTCTCCAGGATTGATGGATTTTCTCCCAAAACCCGAAATAAAAATGCATATTTTCCCTCTCTCACCAAGACAATTTAACCTTCTCTATTAAAAGACTCAAGTGGTTCCTAAGGATGTTATACAAACCATAGTAGTAAAACTCTTTTGGAAAAAAATCAGCAAACTAAAAATATATGATTTTTAAATCAAAATTTAAATAAGAAATTTTGGATTTAGAAAAAAATAAAAAATGTAGATTTAAATAGATAAAAAGTTCTTGTTTTCTAAATCTAAAGGTGTGAGTTTAGCCCATGAATTGAGGAATTTAATTTTTTGTTGTTTACATTCATATCATTGATTACATTGCAATGCATAATGCATACTTGATAGTGCATAAATAATAATTAGATGTTGATAGATTTTAAAATTTTAATTGCAATCTAGTTCATACAAAGACCACCTACAAACTAAGTACAATCCTCTAAAAAAATACATAACCAATGACTCAAAATTACAAAGAAAGCTACACTAGAGGGTTTTAGGCCCGATGATGCAACTCTTGGGCCAAAGCCTTTCATAAGTTGTTCAATCACAACACTATCAATTTCCATTAGGATATGAAAATCCTCAAGATTGAGGAAAACATCATTGTTTGCAATCCACTCAAACTTGGATTACCTTCATTAAAGCCTATCGGTTGGTCATTCTTAGCAACATCTAATTTTATGAGTAACAATCCTCTGGGAGTGATCTAAACCACTCAAAAAGCATTTGACTTTCATGATTTTATGTTTAAGTATTTTTATTATTTTTTATGATTTTTTTCTTGGTTTTCATAGACATGGCCAAGTCTACACATCAGGACTCAACAAGCCTTGCAATCTCGATGAGTTTTAATATCTCAACAAGTCTAACAAGACTTACCTAGTGCTAAGATCACAAGTCTACAAGCCTCATTTCAACTTGATCTTCTTATGACTCATCAAGTATACATAATGTATGTGTTGGTTGTGAATATAGCCACCCAAAATTTAGAGGCCAAATAGAAAGCACAAAGAGAGAAAATCAATATGCAACGCTCAAGATTGCAATGGAATTGAATACTATAGAATAGATGTACAATGGATGAGATACCCTTTGTTATAGAGCCAAGGTGAGATATAGAATTAGACAAGATCATAACAAGTGGCTTAATCCTATGCCATGAGACAAATAACTCATCAAATATAAAATGCTCTGAGAAACAAGAATTAAATGAAATGATAAGATCACATGACATTTGAGATTTATAGAAAGATTCTTAGGACCTAAATAAACTTAACATGTAGATATGACCTATAAGTGAACTAGATAGGTAAAACACCTATTTACACCAACACCCCCTTAAGTTAATCTTAGGGAGTAGATTACCATACACATTATGCAAAGATGGGTCTCAACCACGAGGCCATGTTAGGTACCCATGTCAAAATGCAATCTCTCAGAAACAGAGAAAAAGAGAAAACCCTGTAGGACAAAACTCCTCCCCAAAAAAAAAGAAAAAAACAAAATGCTCTCAATGAAGAGTGAGAAGGACAAAACCCCTTACAAAGAAAAAGACCCCCATAAGAGATAAGAAGAGAGACCATGCAATCTCCCTCAATGTTGAGTCTCTTACAATCATGGTAGAATCTTGATATTAAATGTTGAAGATGATAAAATCTCGCCGATCAACATTCCTCCCCTTAGAAAGAAACAAATCTTATATGGTATGCAGGATGTCTCCCCATTCTTGAAACAAAGATGTAAGAAGGATGATGTGTGATGTCCTTGAATTATGTTCAAGTATCTCCATGTCAATGTTCAAAGCTAAGACACTCTAAAAAGATGTTCTAGGCCACACTACCGAAGAGAACAATCTAGAATATTGTAGAGACACATTTAGAACACAATCCAAAAACAAAAATATCTTCTTTAAAGACAAAAAAGACTCTTCCAAATGATGTCCAAAAGTATCCACATTCGTGTCAACCTGTGAAGAATGATCATGTAGAGAATGAACAAGAGGGTAAGAGTGTTCCCTCACAACAATTAACGAAGGATCATCTCCATTAAAGAGAAGTATGCAATCAATGGTGTCTCCCAAATTTGAAATGTGGGACTTAATAAACAAACCAACAATGTTTGTCAAGTACTTATCCAAAGTAGCCATATTTCAAAGACAATATATATCTTGTTGTACTGCATTACAAGAGGCCAAAACTATGATGACACAAGCATCATCAAAAGCAATAGAAGATGGAGGAGATGGAATGTAATACTCAAAAATGGGATGTGATGTGAGAACACCCAACTTCAAGTAGCCAAATGTCTCCTCAAAATTATGGTCCACACTAGAAGTATGATCAACAACCAAAAGAACAAAGTCATCATCAGAAGCAAAATTTACAAAGGTGTAAAACTGAGATGAATGATCAAGCATCCCAGTAGCAATAATCTCTCTTCTCTTCAAGTCTCTAATGATAGTTGAATTAACAGTGAATTTCACAATCAACCTATCTCCACAATTGCTAATTTGATAGATGGAAGCAAGATTGTTTTGAAAAATGACGCAAACACAAAACATCATTTAAAGTGCCCTCCCCAATATCAATAGATCTCCTCCCAATCACATTCATATGTGTATAATTTCCCATCAAAAATAGGAGACATAATACAAGGCTCAATAGAAGAAAAATAGACTGTGAAGATGCCATAAGATGAGATGCTCTTGAACTAGAAGCAATCTCCTTGATCCAAGACCTATAGAAGCACAAAGTACTTGTCATTTTCTTCTTGTTGCAGTAACTATACCAACATGACCTTTGTCCTTATTAGATTATTTTCAAGAAGAATAAGTTGACTCAAACATTCTAGAAGGTAGATCAATATGATTATTTTAAGATGTTTCAATTCATGAATATCCTTCTTATAACAAGAATGTACATCAAGTTCAAATTTCTTGCAATATGAAAAAGCAGGCTTCTCCTTCTTAGATGATCTCTTTTTTAAATAGGATTTCTTTTGTGCTTGATCTAAATGTGGAGTATTCTTCGATTTCTTTTGTTTCTTATTCGAATGTTTTAAATATTTCACCTAACTAATGATGCTTGAGATTTACTCTCTAAAATCAGCGATTAAAAGCTTCATATGCTTGCCTCTCTTCTCTTCAATTATTGCTTTGCAAGACTATGCTACAATCAAATTTTGGGTGCTTCTTCAAATTATCATTGTGTTATTACTCTTCTAAAGCTTATTTAAACCACTCCTATGAATGTCTCTCCAACTCTTCTTGTCACTAGCACAATCAAAGCCCTACAATCCCTAGATTAGAGTTGTGCAATTTCTTTAGGATCTTCAGCAAATGTGGTTCATTCTATGCCTATAAATATTGTAATTTCTCCCTAAACAGTTTGATCCAAATTTGTGAAACATAGGTAAAAGGAAACCTTTGAATTTTCACCTTAGGGTTTGACACCTTTCCCTAATTTCATTGATGGATGTGTTTTGCGTAAAGTTGATGGAACGGATTAGAAATACAAAGATGGAAGGGACTTCAATGATGGATTTCGAGAAGGTATGAGATTTACTTATAGCCTAATAAGTGAATCAACAAACCCTTGACCAAATCTAAAAATGATAAACTACAATGATCTAATTGTCCTAATGATGCAAATTAGTGTTTTGATGCAAATACAAAAAAACTAAGAAGTCACAGAGAAAATCAAACAACAAAAATAGAAAGGGGAGGACACTATGCACCTGTGGTATAAATGTTAGCCTTATTTTTTATGACGTTTCCTCTGGGGGCACCACTATCCTAGTAGGTGTTTTTCATATCCATTTTCACAGTTCTCTAAAGTTGGATCTGCACTTCTATTTTGTGGGAGTTTATGGTGAACTCTTAAAACACCCCAAAATCACCTACAAGAAAAAATAGCTTCCACAAATGAGAAATGGAAGAAATATCATGCTTTCATTAAGGATTCAAGAATGCCAAACTGAATATGGAAAAGTACATATCATGCCTTGCTTATATAGACCAAGAGTGAGATATGATTACACAATATCATGACAAGTGTCTTCATCCTATCATAGGAGAAAATTAAGTCATAACAACCCCAATGCAAATATTAAATGCATGAGAGAATTATTAAATGCCTAGATAACTAAAAGTAATCAATGTGACATGGACCCATTATAACTAACTTCTAGAAATATCAACTAGGAAACTTAACTCCTAAGTAAAGTTGTAATAATGTGAATAGGTCCTCACTGATAACTAGTTAGGAAATAACCCATTCACACCAACACCCCCCATAATTGCAACTTAGGGAGTGTAGTTACTATGCAAATGATACAAGGATGGGTCCCGACTACTATGCCATTATAGGTACCCATGTACAATTGTAATGCAAAGAATCTCACAACCGAAGAAAAGGAGAAAACCCAATGGGACAAAACTCCTCCCCAAAAGAGAGATGGATTACAATAAAGATATCCATCACAAATCCAATCAATCTCTATCCACATAAAGGATGAAAAGAGAGACCATTCAACCCCCCCATAATGAGGTAACCTACTGCAAAGAAGAATCAGTGGAAGTACACTTGTGGAGTAATACTGGAATCCTCAATTCGACAAACAAGGAAAGATAATTATGTTTGTTAGAAACCACATTAGAGTCACTCAAAGACTCAAATTTGGAATCATGATAAAATAATAGTAGACTCGATGCCAAGAAACACTAGAAAACTCACAAACTTGCACAACTCTGAAAAATCTATGAAGCAACAATTGATTGACAAATGATCTGGAATTGAAATGAGCTGCACAAAAAATGCAAACCTAATGCACACAAAAAAAAAGAAATAGTGCATGCACCGATGAATGTTCACATCTACCTCCATGATGAAAATAACCTCAAATCTGTGAAGAGGATGGAATCAACTTTCTAACGATATAAAGTTTTTGAAAATGGACGTTCTATGCTCAAGTTATGATTTTTTGAAAAAAGGGATAAATTGTGTTAGCCGACAAAGTAGACACAATCCCTCTTATTTGGTTTCTGAAAAAAATTGCTTGTTGCATGCAAAAGCTAATGGATACCCAAATAGTATTTTAATGCAAAGAACGAAACCCATAAATATTTTTTCGATCCAACAAATAGAAATGAAAAAAAATATATTTTGACCCTCAACTTGTAGAAAAATGATGTGTGGCAATTTTTGGATAGCAGTTGTTTTCAAATATGCTTACTATCTGCAAAATCTAGCAAATACCCAGATAAGATTTCGACCTCGGCTACAAAACCTAAAAATTATCTTTCCTACAAATGAGCGGAAGTTGGATTTCTGAAAAAAATGAAAACAACTCTAATAAAAAAAGGTTAAATCAAACCCTTGTAAATTTGACAAAATATGTCAAATTTTAACAACACAAAAGCCGATATTGATTTTCTCTGACGCCTTGGATTCAATGGTGAGTTATTCAATACCCAAACTCGCACCCAACAAAACTTTCATGCCAAGATTGGTCCCTTAGATCAAGGAAAAAGTTTGCAACACTGAAGCTCTAATACCATGTAGGAGTTGATATATAGCTCTGATACCATGTGGGAGTTTATGGTGAACTCCTCAAACACCCCAAGATTACCTACAAGACAATATAGTTTCCACAAGATAGAAATGGCAGAAATATCATGCTATCATTAAGGATGCAAGAATGTCAAACTAAATATGGAAAGTACATATAATGCCTTGCTTAAATAGGAAAGGAGTGAGATAGGATTAGACAAGATCATGACAAGTGTCTTAATCCTATCACAAGAGACAATGAATTCATAACAATCGTAATGAAAACATTAAATGCATGAGAGAATTATTAAGTGCCCAAATAACCAAAAGTAAATAATGAGACATGGCCCCATTATAACTAATTTCTAAAAATGACAACTAGGAAGCTCAACTCCTAAGTAAACTTATAATAATGTGAATAGGTCATCAATAATAACTAGTCAGGAAATAACCCCATTCACACCAACATATTTCCCATCCACAAACTTTTCAGATCACTATCAGATATTTTTGTAACTGAGTTTCCATTTGTTTTCAATGTGTTAGGTTTCGAGTGCAATAATGAACAATTTGTCTTAAAGCTCCTTTCAATCTCCTTCAACCTAAAATTTTCACATTCACAAAGAGAGGAAAAGTTGTGCCATTTAAGGGTTTGCCAAGTGGTCAACACCTATGTTAGTGTTTCCACTTCCACAATGGCAATGTTAATGATAAAATAATAAATGAAAAAAAAGAGTGATGAAATCACAAAGTGTTGCAACTCACCACTATTCAATGGCTTCCTTGAAAGATTGAAATCATGCACATCACCTCAAGGTCTTGGATCTAACTTGTTTGATTTGATTGAATGCATTGTAGATCTACAACAAGCGTTAGCCTTCATAAAACAATGATAATATGAACCATGAACTCACTTACACTTTGACATGATATTGGATCTTGAATTGTTCCAATAAAGTTTTAAAATATTGCTCTTGAATTACTTGATAGTGCTCTTGACCATAAATTTGCCAATATTTTTCATGTAGTTTTGAAATGATATAATTACTAGCTATTTATATATTTTTATTCTAATTTCCCAAAAAATTAAATCCTAACAGTCGACTTTAGACATTTGAATTTCAAATAATAAAATGTCAACACTAACATATTTGAATTTGGAGCCAAAATAAGGGGACATAAATGACTTAAGCACTAAAGTCCAACCCTATTTTCAGAAGTTTAAAGTGTAAAGGACAAAGTATTAAATGGGAGAATTTGTTTTATGGTTGCAAATTATCAAAAAATATTTAAAATAAGTTGTGGAATGCATAATTTAGAAAATGGAAAATTAAGTTTGAAAATATTACAAGATAAGTGTTTTAAAATATGTAAATTGATTATATGTTTTGTTTATGTTTAAATCTACATTTATTGAAATGAACTACCCTACACACCTAAAACTTTTTCCATGGGAATGAATCAAGAGAAATATAACTATTAAAATTTGCTTATCTCGATCTTTTGATATTTAAATCTCAATAAAGACAAACAATTTTTGAAAACATCTTTCAAGAATCTATTGAATTATTGTAGACACGTAAAAATGACTAATGCATTTTCATCTTGTCATTTCATTATTATCCTTATCATTTCTTCTATCTATATTAATTAAATATTTTTTAATTATTTGATTAAGTTAATATTTTCTTCCATAATAATTAAATTATTTTTTAAGTATTTAATAATTTAAATGTTTTTATTATACTATTTTTTATAATAATTTAATTAATTCATCTCTTATCATTTTCCCTCCAACATTAATTCAACTTATCTCTATAATTAAATATTATTTAGCTATCACTCATCGTTTAAATAAATTAAAAATAAATTATTTTTTCTATAATTAAATTATTTTCAAAAATTATTTAATTAGCTAACGCTTCTTTTTTAAATCAATGAAAATTTTGGGTCTTATCCTATCTTGAACTTTCCTATCAATTTGTTGGGATGTGAAGCCCAATGGTCACATGTTAGTTAGTATTCTCCCATCTCTTCATATTCGAAGAAATTTGTATAAATATATAGCAGATCATGTACTAAATGATAGTGATTGATTACTACAGTTATTCCTTGCTTGAGAGTGGATGTAGGCTATTGCTGAACCACTATAAATTTGTCTCTTATTTTGTTCTTTATTTTATGTTTTCATTTTTTTTCTCTGGTCGTTTTATAATTAACAATTGGTATCAGATCTTGGTGATGTTGAGAAAAGATGGAAAAAATAAGGAGGATTGGACTGAAGAGAAGGATGTTGGATTTGGAGTTGAATCCGAACCAAAAGAGTTTTTAGATCTCAAAATTGAGCTTAGAGCACTTTTTGAATGCACAGGTGATGCACAACACAGGAAAGCCATCATGGAGGAGTTGCAGAAGAGGGTAGAGGCAGATAAGAGTGGCAAGTCTGTAAAGGATTTGGTATTTTTCATTTATGAAATGGTTTTTCTCACTTTTGGCTTCCGCCTTGATGATCCAAATACCTTTGCTTCCAAAATTCATAGGATGTTGAAGTTGGGTCTCAACATTTATGAGGAAAAAGATGTGCAGGCAAAAATCCTGGTTTGAACCTCGAATGAGGAGTTTCGTGAAGATGTTGCCATGGAGGAGACTGTCCAACTAGTGAGTCCAGTGCCAAAGAAAATAAATGAAGGTGGCTTATTAAATCAAGTGTCAGATAAAAGAGAGAGATCGCTCAATGAGAAGGAGCTACTCTACGAGGTTTTGTCGACAATAAATGGAAATATCGATGGAAACAATAAAATATGGACCAAGTTAAGACTCTCCTCTGAGAGTCAACGAAAATAATAGGGCCATTAGTACAAGGTATCTGAAATTCAATTCCCCAGAAGCAGGTGTGAGAATAGCCAAAATGAGACACGTTTGGGTGAGGATGGTTCCCAAAGAGAACTAGTAATGAGGAAAGTGACACCCTTGATAGGAAAAATCTAAAGGTGACTTTCTTCATATGATTACATACGGGTTTCTTTATCAGACGATGAGGAATTTAAGGGGCTGGATTTTGTAGACGGCCATGACTTGAACAGATTGAAGAGTGAATGGCTTCAGGACAACAAGGGTTTGTATGTTCATTCTGAGAGCTCTAACGAAGAAGGCAGTAGTGAGTCCATGGCAGAAGAAAAATGGGTTGTGGTCAACATAAAAAAGACCAAGTGCTCCTATCAGGGCATAAATAGTGTGGAAACAGACCTTGACAGTCACCCTTTCAAACAGGAAAAAAAAAGACAAGATGGGGATCATAGGAAACAGAAATGCCTCAACATGGTAGCAACAAAGGATGATGGTGATGAGGCCAAGGCCAGACACAGAGGGGACAAGAGAAAATTTCAAGAGATTGATTCTAGCCCTACCATGAGGAAGCAAAGATGTGAAAAATTGGAGTAATTGGAGTCTTCTCCGATCGGGTATGTGGCTAATGACCATTTGACACCACAACTTAGTGCGCATCATTTATTTGCCCCTGTGTAGGCTCTACAAAGTAATACACAACATTTATTTGAATCCAAACTACTTGTTGGAGATAATACGTAGGATTTAGAAGACCACATGCAGTTTGGTCAAAACTTCAGGGAATTTGAAATGGGACGCACAATTTCAATGCAGTCTATATTTGAATCATCACTGCTAGTTTAATCCATAATTGAGCACATTGACCCCTGCAGAGAGAGACCAAAGTTTGAACAGTCAAGAAATTTTAAGTTGTCATCCTTGTCACAATCGCCAACTCATTGCATGAGAAATGATGCCATTTGGGGCACTAATGAAATGTAGAGGGTATTATCTACTCTAAATGTCTTTGATATGAGACCAAACATCGTTGCAAGAGAATTTAAAGGAAGTGTTGATGATTTTGCAACTAGTGGAACTAGAGGAGTTGCTAGTGTGTCTTGGCTCCTATTTAGATGGGAAGGTGGTAGAGATAATAAATATTTTTCCAGGATTATGTTAAGCTTTGTTCTATCCAATTTGTCCTATAGAAGATTGATCCAAAGTGTTCGTGAACAAATTCTAGAAAAACTAAAATCTTTGATGGGCCTAGTTGTAATGTGAGTTCGAAGTGGAAATGCAGGGGATGACAGTGCATGGTTGTGTCAGTTGGACTTCACAGGGGAGATTGTTGGGATGTGAAGCCCAATAGTCACATGTCCATTAGTATTCTCCCCTCTCTTCGTATTTGAAGAGCTTTGTATAAATATATGGCAGATCATGTACTAGATGATAGTGATTGATTAATATAGTTATTCCCTACTTGAGAGTGGATCTAAGCAATTGTTGAACCACTATAAATTCATGTCTCTTATTTTGTTCTTTATTTTTTGTTTTTATTATGTTTCTCTTCTCGTTTTATAATTAACACCATTGACCTTGCAAATCAATGTCCACCATCAATCAAATGTCAAGTGAAACATATAAATAAGAAGCTTTCATTTCATTCAAACCCCCTAGCAATTTTATGGTCAAGATCTCCTTAACACTCCTATTATCAAAATCACTATAACACTTCAAGCATTCAAACATATTAAAACATATCAAGCATTATCAAGTATTTTCAAGATTATCTATTATTTTATCATTATCATTGTCACAAATAAGTATCATTTATCTTAATCATTACATCATATCATTATTTTTCTTTCATAGTTTGTTACTTTGAAGAGAAACCAACAATAGAGAAAATCAAGATCTTAGCTATGATGACTTTTCTTTTTATCTAAATTTCATATTTTGAGCCAAGATCTTGAACTTCATTGTGTGATTGTGAGGGTGTCAGTTTTGCATTATTGATGTTTTTGATCCACATTTTCATACATACACAATTACATGAGTTATATTATTCTAATCAAAATTTTAGACAAATTGATTTAATAATTTCAAAATAATAATCAAATACAACTAAGTATGCAATATGTCTAGGATTCATGATTCAAATGTAATGATATTAGATACTTTGAATCTTCTACTTTTAATTTAAAATTTAATTTTGTAGAGAAAATGTTTATTTAAGTATTTCTCATGGACTAAAGAGAAATTGTACAAAAAATTAATTTAATTAAAATTTGATTATTTGGATCTAAATTTATTATTATTTCTCATTTTCCATAAACAGAGCCTAAAAATTAATAAAATATTGTTATTTTTGTATATTTTCTCAAGGGGTGTGAAAATTCATGTAGATGAAATAATGTAACTCTCAAATAATTTGGCATATCTTTGTATGAGAATTTCTATGGCAAGGTTATGAAATTTTACAAATGATAATTTTGACACATAAAAGAAACTAACAAGTTCAAAATTAATGGGGAGTTACAAAGAGTTAATTTGGGAAGAAAAACTCTATTATGATATATTTATAGCAAGTTTTTATGATAGTTGTGAGTAAGAAAAGCATCTTTGACTAGTTAAATATATCCAATTGTAAGAGGAGATTATGACAACTCTTTATGGATTATATTTTAAAGGGAATATTCAAAAATATTTTTTATTCATATTTATATTGAGCTAATGGAACATTGAGAATTGCACTCCAACTACCATAAAAGTCAAGTTGCTTCTTCATTTTTTATTTTATTTGGCATATTTATCAATTTTCTTCACACTTTGAGCAAGTTTGTGTTCAACTGCAATATTTAAAAATGATACCTGTTAAAGTTTTAGAAAATAGGGAATGAAAACACTTTGATTTCTTGAGGACAATCTCACTAAGAAGTTGCATTTGCACTTTAAATCTTTGTTTGGATTTTTAACATACATTTTCACATTTGTGATTACAAATTTGCAGAGAAAGGAGCTTCAACATGTAAAATTTATTTTTGAATATAGTGTTGCAACTTCTAATTTGTACTACCATTTTGTTGCATATTTTATCAATCAGAATAGCCCTAGTGTTTTGATGAATTATAATTCATGTTTCCAATCTTTGATTATTTCTATAACATATTTTATGTAAAATTAGCACTCTATATGTTAGATTCTTTGACATGAAATTTTGATGGAAGTTATTCTAGTATATTTTATTTTACATTTGTTGAATATATTTCATATCTGAAAAGATATATTAAATATTTGGTTGAGAATATTATAGTGGTATCATAAATTTGATCTTATCAAACTATAAGATAAATTAAATTGTTGATGTAAATGGTGTCAAAATTCATTAGATCACTAATAAAAATAAGCAATGTGGGTCATTTTCAAAATACCAAAATGTAACTACAAATTACCCAAAATAATATGATAAAGGAAATGGAGAAAATATTATAATTGCAGAGCAACATTCAAAGCCTAGTTCAACCTAAAACATCACAAAAGAGGAGATTGACAAAATATTTGGAGAGTACCAAAGGAAGTATGATGCTTTCAAAGTTGTAATAACTTGTGATGATTACATGGAAATACATGGAAAGGGTCTTATCAATAGAATGTCAGTGTTTAAGAATAAATATTGCAACCTTATAATCATATATCCTTGAAGTAACAAATAATGAAAAAAGAGTTATCATCAAAATGTTATGGTCCATACAAAATTACATGCAAAAGATAGGCAATGTCGCTCACAAGTTTGTGTTAAATGTACAAGACAACTGAGATGGGAGGATGAATCAGTTGTATATTAAAACATTCAATCCCTCAATAAATTTCATGCCTTTACCAAACTTTAAACCCTCATTAAGAATTAGCAAAATATAAACATGTGAAACAACAAAGCAAATACAACCATACATAATAGAACACCATATTTACATGTAAAACCCTAAGCAGGAAAAACCATGGTAAGGATTAGCTCACATATATATGAATAGCAACACCGAATTACAATAGGCTCATTATCAGAGGGCTCACTTCCATGAAAAGAAGAAAGGCTCATTGCCAATAGGACTCATTGTTTGAAAGAAGGAAAGAAAGAAGAATATTGTTACAAAGAGATTCACTATCTTAGAGCAACAAAAGAAATCCACCACTAAAAATTTACACCATCTATAACCTTTGGCTCACTGCCTCCAGCAACTTCAGGCACACTAAAAATGTAGACACCTTCTTCTCATTGCATTAGCAGTCATAGGCATTAAGCTTGCACTCAGATCACCACACTTGATCACATTCACATCTCTTACAGTTCTTACTCTACCACCCACATCTCCAACAATTAACCTTGCATTTATACCATCCATGACCTAAACAATCCCAATTAGGCCAACCTCAATGAAACACATGCACCTCAAATGTGTAACACCAAAATAGGTCGGCATCAAAAAAATTCGTGGTGGAAAGAAGTGAAAGAAGACTACACCAAGGGGGTATGTGCAGGATCATCATGGGAAAAAAATGGCCCTTAAATGGCAAAAAAATTAGAAAAATCAGAGTTAGGCAACTTGACATAAAAATTTGAATAAGTTATTTATATTATTTCAAAAATATTTAACAATATAGTCTATAGAAAATTGAATGTAGTTTCTAAACTACTAAGTTTATTTTAAAAAACAAGATCTATTTGGTGAAACTTTGAAATTTCAATACAGTAGTACTTAAATCTCAGGGAAAAAATAAGTAGGTGTTTGTCTAACCACCCTAACCACAATAAAATGATAATATTTTTTTATTAAATTTTAGATATAAGTAGAGGACTCATGTCCCGATGTGATGCATATTTTTTTGTAATTTTTTTCCAAGTAAATAATTAATTATGAATTTTTTATTAAATTTTTGAAAAAATATAAAAACTTGTATGTTTGACCACCTTAACTTGGTCAAAACTTCATGAAATTCATTTCTTTCAGTGATCATGTTCTCTACAAAGATAGGATCAATTAATATCCCATTAGTAGGATTTTCATTGATTCTTCTAGCTATGTAAAGAGGACCATCAGGTGCATGTTTAATTATGTCTTGTTGTGAGAAAGCAATATCAAGCGGCTTCTTGGTTAGACCCTTACAAGGTTTAGCATCAGCAAATTTGACTGAGGCATGCATATTATCATTCTCTTGATATTTAAAGTTCTTGTTAAGGATGCAAGTGAGACTATAGAAAAATTTTATTCCTTGTTCACCCTTAAGCATCTTTCTAATGTTAACTAGCATAGGAACCACATTAGGAATCACAAGATTTTGCAATTGTTCTATGTCTTCATCCATCATTCTTATGTTTTCTTGTGGGATATGAGCAACATCATTCACATTGGTTGTAGGAAGGGAAGTCAGTGGAAATGAGGTGTGATGGATATGATCCATACAGGCTTGATTATCAAGACTATTTTAGTGTAGGAAAATACACACCCTTGCATTTTCACACTTCTTTGGCCTGCCTTGCTTTATTTATCCTTATTTATGTCTTAATTGGTCTTATTTTGCATCCACAAGCCTAGTAAACTATATCTTTGTATGGCTAATTCTGACAAACATAAAAGGATAAATGATAATTTAATGATTTTGGTTGTCCTTGATTTTTGGGCTGGGACTAAGACACCACCTAGGGTGTCTTTGTCCTCCAAAGGTCTTGGGACCCTCTTTTCAAAGGCACCTTAAAGAGGCCCCTTTTTTGAGTCTATGCCCTGAGCTTCAAGCCTCAGGACTAAGACACTACCTAGGGCGTCTTAGTCCCCCTCAAGTTATTTTCAAGATTTAATTTCAAATCTTTGCAAGATTTAGCCTCCTTTAATTAATGAATTCATATGTCGATTTGGTATGGTGTAATTTCGGGATATTCAGCATGGATAATTATATATACAAGGTTCTTTAATTCATTTCTCACCTAGCAAGTTGATGAAAGCATTCCTAAGGCAAGTTTGTGATTGTATAGGAGCGAATTTGCACCCCTTAGGAAAATTCCCCTTTCTCATACCTTCACCTTAGAAAATCAAATCTTACGGAAAAATTCCATGTCACCCACTTGCCTTCCATCCACTTGGCATATGTCATATGTGTCGGTGAGAGAATATTTTTTGGGGACACATGTGTGATGTGCAGATGTCTATGTGGCGCACTATTGTCCCTGATGGATTCCTGCATCTGAAGCTGGTAGAGGCGTTATACACGTGATTGGGTCAAATTGTAACGTACCTCTTCAACCAACCGACCCCAAAAATGGAAAATTCTTCCCATCCCACCTTCAAAAACATTTGTTCTCACTTCATTTGATCCTCTAGAGATTCATTCACTTCATTCTTGCATTCACCTAAACCCTTCTCACTCACATTCAATCTCTCAAGCTCATTCTCATTCACTCCAGCATTCTAGCACTCTATTTTTTAGCATTGCAACAACCTTGAAGCTCTTTCAACTCCACATTGCAAGTGTGAGGAAACTTTCAAAGTGTGGGCTTGGAGTCTTGTGAGAACTCCCTTCATCATTGTTGCAGCTTTGGTGACTTTTCCAAGTCCATATCTTGCTTTCTCCCTCCATTGTCTAGTGATCTTTTTGTTGGAGGTCGTAATGCTTCACTCCTCTCCTATGTGATTCGATTGAGTAGCATAATATTGTTTGTAGTGTTCTTTGCCTTGTTATCCTTCCTTTATTGCATATTCTACTTTGTTGGTTTCTGGTTGTCGATGGAGGTGGAAACACCATAAAGGACCTCTAACTAAGGTAGGCCCCTATATAACCCCAATAATTTTCCCTTTTTCTTGGGTGTAGGTGGACGTGCGTTTGGTGCTAGCTAGCAAACTAGCACTTCTATGAGTTGATCTTTATCACTTTAGCTTCTACAAATTTGCTCCATTATTTAGGTATTTACTTTTTGTATTTTATCATCTTATCATTTTTGTTAGTCTTTCGACTAGGCTGTTAGTACGCTTTTAGGAATATTTTCTTGTGTCTTACGTTGTCTAGTCATATGAATGCCAACATGTCGCGATGTCGTCCCAAAACTACATTTCCATCCTTGGATAGAGAGCTATCTGAGGTATAGTAGTGATCCTAAAAACCAACTCGCCTAGCCTAAACATGAAACTTGAGCTTGTAGAGTGACAGAAGCATGTCATAGTTCTCTTCATTCTTGATCCTTATTCCAAGATGTCTTTTAGAGTGAGGTAAGTTAGGGCAGCCCTCCACTTGGCTCTCTATGACCTAGAGCCTTGACATGGTTGGTTCCCCTCTCTTACATTTTTGGTGAACTCGACATGAAGCAACATCTTCTCATTCATTAGTGTTAAGAATTTTCCTGTGTACCTTGCGATTTTTGTAACCCTAAGTGTGGTGAAGGTTTATGAGCATCACAACCCAATCCACAACTTCTAGGTACGTTGTTAAGAGAAGTGTGCGGAACTTTTCGATGGAGAAGATGGTCACTTCTAGTTTCACCCCCAATTTTCCTACTGGTTTAACTAATGAGTTTACCATTAGTTTTCCTACAAAGTATTCTGAAGAGATGGGTTTCATGGAAGAAACCACTCATGTACCTACTCCTCCAGCATCCCCTATACCTTTAATCGTATATGAAGATGATGTTGTGCATATTCCTACGGAAAATATTATGGCATTAAATAACAAATTACTAGATCTTGTAAACCATTTAGAAAAAGTACCAAGCATGGAAAGAGCTGCTAAAATTACCAGTGAGGTGAGACAGTTGCTAGGTAAAGATCAAACAAGCATAAAATTTCTACGTGGCCTCACTAATTGATCTGACCAAAGCTTATGTCCCTTCTTATAGGCTTGGGTCGGGTACTACCCAAGGAGAAGTGCTTGATACCTATGAAAGACAATTAGGTGTTTCGTTGCCCACTACATCCATATGCATGACTAAATTAGGGCCCTTGATCATATCTCTTCTACTCCTCAGGAGCCCCACACCCTCAAGGTGAGTAAAACACCCCTTGGGTTTAGTTTCACTCCTCCTACCACCCCTGGTGGAGGAGGCTCGGGTCAAATGAGCAGTGGTGGCTTTGGTAGTGGAGGAAGAACTCGCAGAGGTGGCCTTGGTGGATATCACGGAGGCAGTCTTGATAGTGGAGGTGGCTCCGGTGGAGGCCCTATCGGTGATGGTGGCTTTGGAGATGGTTCCGAAGGTGGTGCTGGTGGCGGCAATTCTAGAGGCTCCACTCGTCCTATATCATCTACTAACCCTGTTTATAATGCCTTGTTTCAGAACATGGGTTGAATGCAAAACTCGCTAAAGAGTCTCTCCTAGGCCTCTCCCTATCCTATCTTTCATCCCTTCTTCTGACATAGCCCATTTCCAATGACAATATTGAGCATTCCCTTCCCGCAAGGAATGGAGATTCCCAAAATTGAAAAGTATGGCGGCAAAGGGGACCCTCAAACACATGTGTCAGTCTTTAATGTCATTTGTATAGACTTTTTCCATCATGATGCGTTGATGGAAAAATTATTTCCTTAATATCTTAAGGATACAACATTCGAGTGGCACTATTCCTTACTTGACAATTCTATTTTCTCATTTGATCGACTTGTGAATCAGTTTCTTTGACAGTTCCAAGCCAGCATCGGACAGAAGATGACCTTTTTCAGATCTCATTTGATGCAAGCAAGGGGATAATGGGAAGATAATTGATTTCATTGTGTGGTATCAAGAGCTCTTTTCATAGATCTCATACCCACTACCCAATTTTGACATGCGGAAGGTGCTCATAGGGAACCTGCAGAGACCCTACCAGGAAAGGTTTTCCCTTATGAAGTGCCCCTCCTTCGCACATCTATGTGCAAAATTATGAGAATATCAATAGATGGTAGCTCAGTTGGGGGGACCTTCCTCACACTCTCGTTCCAAAAGAAAGTCCATTGTATTGATCTTGAGAAAAGGCAAGTTTGTTCTCAACATAGTAGTTACAACGAATGATAATGACCTTGAAGACGCAACAGAAAGTTCACAAAGTTAGAAAATGCCTTCTGTCAATACCATCAAGTCAATGAACATGATACCAAATGCTATATGCACCTGAGTCATGAGATATAGGATCGCATCGAGGACGATACTATTTGTCTCGATGGGAGCAAACAAAATGTGAAAAAATCAATGGAAAAAGCAAATAGTGGGTTGCAGATATACACTGGCCCATTTCCGGCCCATTTTGCTAACATAATTATTGATCCCTCTGATTCTACCACTTAGCCCAAGGCATACATTAAGTTAAGGCATACATTAACATGGTCACAATTACTCCTCACACAGAACCTACGACCGGTTTGTTAGATGTGATAGTCAACTCGCAAGATATGCCCTTGAACAATAAGCCCTCTCCCCTATACATTCTCACTTGTCTCAATGGGAACATTGTGAAAAAGGTTGAATTCATTGTAAATGGAGGAATATGAGGAAATAAATTCCATCATCCGTACGCATGATGGACTTGCTCTCAAGTTGTATGGCTCAATAACCCTTTCTGTCCTAATTAGACCTAGGACCGCAGACACAACCTTTGATGTGATTTTGGAATAATCATATTTGTTCAAAGTGAAGTTAGGCATACCTTAGCTAGATTCCATGAAAGGAATCACTTCCATCATTCATAAGTGTTTGAAATTCTCCCATGAAGGTTTTGTGTATGTAGTTGATGGGGAGACTTACCTTTCAAGAGCACTCTTGCTCCTCCCAAGACCTATTCTCTGGTCTTCCTAGGGTATTCCTCTCTACCCTATTCAAGGATCTCTCCTAAACCCCTCTCACCTCATCAGACTCTCCACCAATTTCAAATTCTTCTCCATTACTCTCAATTTGCCACTAGGCTTCCCTGGGCTCCAAACTGACCTAAAGTGTTCTAACCACTCCAGGGGCTAGGAAAGGTTGTTCTACTGTGACCTCTTTGTTTATTTGACACCTCATTGATCCATCTCATTGGATTCTTTCACCATTCTCCCATTGCTTTCTTGAAAAATTCCATTTTAGGCCTTGTAGCCTTTTGCCCCAACTAGGCCTCCTAGAACCCGTTTTCTTGGCTTTTCTAAAAAGCGGTCTTAACAACCCCCAAATATTTTTTGATATTATTTCTAGTGGTACCCTAGGCTTCAATATTTACTAGCTGTAAGGTCTCCCAAGTGGACGTTCATATGACTATCCTCATACCTCCCTAATTTCAAGGGTTTCAAGGGTTTTAGCTCCTTTTTCCAACTTTTAGGGCTTCAATGACCTCCTCAACTCTCCTCCTTGCACACACATGTCTGGAATACATGTTCCCACACTCCCAAGCTCTTGATTATCACAAACCAATCCATTTAGCAGCTTTCTTTACTGCTGTCCTCTCTAAGCCATTAGCTAGAATGCACTTGCACTCGCTTAGTGCTTGATAGTTTCCTCACTTCCCTTGCAAACAAAGACTCTTAAACCTATATGTACATTATTTACACAGTCCCCAGCTTGATTCCTAGTGGCCATGAGAGGAATTCCACGAGAATTCAAGTGGGACTCATTATTCACTAAACTGGCACAAACTGACAATGAGTCCAAAAACACAAAATCTTGCAAAACCTTAACTAGTTGGTCTAAATGACTAATATAATGATAGGTATAGTAATTAAATGACACAAATGAAACACTCAAAGCATCAAATTAGTCCTTTCAATCCATTCTTGACTAGGTGAATGCTCAAACACAAAAATGCACTCAAAAGTTGTTCAATTCTAATCACACAAAAATGCTCTCCAAGTCTCAATTCATGAAAATGAACTTACGACCAAGGTATTAGGGTTGGATGACCTTATATACCTTTCTACCACGTGCTAGGACCCTTGGGTCGGACTTAGCACAACATTAATGCTATTTTTCAACTTTTAGCCCAAATTGCCAAGGCAACATTACCAAAATGCTCAAATTGCCAAGATTTGTCTAGGAACTCATAAAGTTCAAGACTCTAAACAAACCTACCCTAACACACTCTCAAAAACAACCTAGGGACTTTATATCATACTCCTTATTCCCTTCGTGGTTGGCTAGAACCACCTACAAGCCAAAAATCACTAAGATCTTCCAAAAGACCTTAAGGTGCTCCTACACCATTCTCCCCCTGCAACAAAGAGGTTAAGGAGCCTATGATGTCAAGACTTCCTCACTAATTCCTACTCTGGTTGATGTCTCCACTTCACTAGGTGCTCCATGTATGTCTTGTGCCTAGTCTTCTTCTTCACCCTTGAGTCTAAAATCTTGTCCACTTGTGGGATGATCTGATTTGGTACCTTGAGTGCTTCCACATCCTTGTTTATCTCAGCATTGTACTATTCTTCATCCATTTCTAGTTCTTTATACTTCACCAAGTCCTTCACATTGAAGATAGGAGAAATAGACATCTCCTTGGGTAACTCCACCTTTCCCATACTCAGCCAACACTTTACATTGCCCTATCCTTTTCATCTGCAGCTTCCTTGGTATGCCTTTCTGTAACCTTTCCTTGTTCAAGTATACCATCACCAAATCACCTATCTCAAATTGTAATTCTCTTCTCCCTTCATCTCTCTTAGCCTTCAACTTTTGATTAGCCTCTATCAATGTCTTCTTTACCTACTCATGAACCTCTCTCATTGACTGAGCAAGATCATTAGCATGTCCATTCATCCCTTCATATCCATGTAGATCCCTAAGCTCAAGTACACCCCTTGGATGTAAGCCATATACTATTTCAAATGGACTCTTACCCGTTGTTCTATTTGTGCTATCATTGTAAGCAAATTCAGCTTGTGGAATCACTTGTTCCCATCCTTGTCCATACTCCTTAGTTAAGCATCTCAAAAAGTTTCCAAGTACCCTATTGATCACCTCTATATGTCCATCCGTTTGAGGATGATATGCTAAGCTATGAGACAAGTTGGTTCCTAGCCTCTTCCAAAGAGTTTTCCAAAAGTGTCCCATAAACTTCACATCTCTGTCTACAACTATGCTCTTCAATGGCAACCAATGTATCCTCACTATCTCTTTGAAGAATAGGTGTGCAATGTGACTAGCATAATGTGTTTTTTTTCATGGTATGAAATGGCTCATCTTACTGAATCTGTCCACTACAACAAACACACTGTCCAAACCAGTTGGTTTCCTAGGTAGACCTACTATGAAGTCCATGCTTATGCATTCCCATGGTCTATTTGGGATGGGTAATGGCTGATAAATACCTACATTTGTTGATTTTCCCTTTTCCTTTTGACACACTCCACATTGCTCTACATACCTTCTTACATCTCTTTGCATCTTAGGCCACCAATAGAACCTCTCCACTAAGTCTAGTGTCTTGTTCAAACCAAAGTGACCACTCAAACTGCCATTATGCTTTTCTTGGATTAGATTCTCCCTCATGGAACCTCTAGGAACACACAATTGCTTCGCCTGAAACAATAAACCATTCTACAAAATGTAATCAGCATATCTACTATGAAAATGATTCTCAAAATTAGTACATACCTTGTATATATTTCTGAGAAATCAGAATCTCCTTCATATAGGTCTTTGAATCCTTCAACCCCTGTGCTTTGTAGTTGTATCTCTTCGACAGTAAGCAACCTCCTACTAAGAGCATCAACAACCTTGTTTTTAACCTCCTTATGCTTGATGGTAAAAGTTTATGACTACAAAAACTCCATCCACTTGATATGCCTCAAATTGAGCTTCTCTTGAGTGTTGATGTAACTTAAGGCCTGATTGTCGGTGTATACCACAAATTCTTTTGGCAATAGGTAGTGCCTCCACTTCTTAAGAGCCTACACTAAAGCATACAACTCTAAGTCATAGGATGAGTACCTAGACTTTTCTTCATTCAACCTTTCACTAAAGAATGCCACTGGCCTGCCCTCTTGGCTTAGGACAGCTCCTACTGCTATGTTACTTGCATCACATGCTACTATGAATGGTTTGTCAAAACTTGGTAAAATTAACTTAGGTTGGGTAGCTATCTCCCTCTTCAACCTTTCAAATCCTTCATTGGCTTCTTTGGTCCACACAAACTTTGTTTTCAGTCCTCCTTTGATGGTGTCAAGAACTGGTGCACAAATTTCACTAAACCATCTCACAAATTTCCTATAGAATTGAGCTAATCCATAGAAACTCCTAACTTTTGTCCCTGTCTTTGGAGTAGGCCAGTTGAGAATGGCTTCAACCTTGCTTTTTTCCATCTTCAAGTTCCCTTGGGATACTACAAATCATAGATAGACCAATTCTTGCTTCATGAACTCACTCTTCTCAAGGTTTATGGTGAGCTTCTCTTCTTGAAGTTTTCTCAACACAAGTTCTAGGTGCTTCATATGTTCTTTTGTTTTGCTAAACATGAGGATATCATCTAGGTAGACAACCACAAAGACTCCTATCTAGTCCTTCAAGACCTCATTCATCACCCTCATAAAAGTGATAGGTACATTTGTAAGCCCGAATGGCATCACTAACCATTCATACAACCCTTATGTGGTTTTAAATGTTGATTTCCATTCATCTCCTTCTTTCATCCTATTCTTATATAGCCACTTTTCAAATCAATTTTGGAATAGAACTTAGCGCCCCCTAAACATTCCATTAGATCTTCTATCCTAGGAATAGGAAACCTATATCTAATGGCTATCCTATTTATGGCCCTAGAATCAGTACACATCCTCCACTTGTCTCCCTTCTTAGGTGCCAACACAACTAGAACAACACATGGACTTATGCTCTTTCTGATTAGCCCTTGGTCCAAAAGATCTTGAACTTGCCTTGCTATCTCCTTATTTTGCTCTGGTGTCATCTTGTATGCAGCCTTGTTAGGTAGTGTTGCTCCTGGTATAAAGTCTATTTGATGACTGATTGCTCTCTTGGGTGGTAGTGTAGTTGTTGTACCTTCACAAATGATGTCCCTAAACTGATCCAACAGTCGCTTCACTTCTGCTGTCATAGGTAGCTAATTAGATAACTCCTCTTCCTTTGGCTTCAACATGATTGCATATGCCTCTCCTTCTTCATCCTTTGTCCTTTAGGAATCCCTTTCCACTCATCAAAAGTGCACTAGTTTCTGCCTTTTCCACTGTGTTTTCTTATATCAAAGACTGAATTTTATAAGTCACTCCATCCTTCTTGAATGACTACTTATTCTCTTTGCCATGGTGTACTGCCTCCCTGTCATATTGCCATGGTCTTCCAAGCAGCAAATGGAATGCATCCATTGGTAACACATCACATAGTATCTTGTCTTGATACTTTCCTACAGCAAACTCAACCCAAACTTGTTCATTGACCAATATATTTTTCCCTTTGTTCAACCAAGTAACCTTGTAAGGACACACATGGGGTATCTTGATGAGTTTCAACCTTTGTACTGCCTCCTCTGAGATGGCATTATCAGTTGATCTTGAGCCTATGATGACCTTGCAAACCTTACCTTGTATCTTGCACTTGACTCTAAAAAGAGCTCTCCTTTGTTTGTGTTCATCCTCGGTAGGTGCTTTGATCAAAATCCTTCTTAACATGAGTTGTTCTCCTTTCTCTGAATCCAAACTTACTTCTGAGTTTTTAGAGCAATCTTCTTCTTAGACATATGTAATCTTCCTCTCACCTTGTGAATATGATAGCTTGTCTGGACACCTATAAGCCGGATGACCCAACTGTCCACAATTGTAGCATTTCATGGAAGAAAAGTTTGAACTTCTCCCAAAGCTTCCTGATCTGCCTCTTCCACCATTGTTAGAGCTTCTACCTCTGTATCCCCCTCTATTATTTGACTCATGGGATTGTTCTCCAACCTTGGAATCCCCTTGACCTTTGTTCTCATGGCTTCTTCCACCATAACCTCCTCTATGTCCACCTCTAGAGTCTCTACCTCTTCCTTTACCTCTAGTATTGGAATCTTGTTTCTTTTTCAGTTTCTCTTCCACCTTAATAGCCATTTGATAGTAGATATGGAGGGTAGTAAGTGTGAAAAGACTCAACTCCGCTTGTATGTTCCATCTAAGACCGTTTAGATACATAGCAACCTTGATGCTTTCAACTTCTTGCACTCTAGATCTAAGGCTTAATTTTTGGAACTCCTCTGTATATGCAGCTACATCTAGGTCTATTTGTCTGAGATTTTGTCTCTTCTTGTGCAATTGAATATCATAGTCTTCAGGTAGATAGTTCTCCTTCACTTTAGCCACCATAGTTTTCCAATTTCCTATGGGTTTCTTGCCTTCCGTCTCTCTTTATTCTTGTAGGAACTTCCACCAAGTTAGTGCTTGTCCTCTTGGTCTTGATTTGGCTATCTTCACCTTTTGTGCCTCTGTAATCCCATCACATTCAAAGTGATTCTCCATTCCCTCAATCCATTCCATAACCAACTCTGCATCCATTCTTCCTGTGAACACAGGGATACCTTCAAGCGGCTTGCCACTCAAAACCTTCAATGCTTCGAGGAAGGGTTCCTCTACTAATGGAGGGTCAGGTTCTGGTTCTATGTCTTCCTCTATTTGGTTCTTACCCTTATCTTTATCCTCTCCTATTTTTGTACCTTCATCTTGCTTGCAGTCTCTACCACCTCTTCTAGTGTGTGCTTCATCTCTTCCATAGCCTCTTCAAGATGCTTATTCTTTTCTTGTTGCTTTGTCAAGTCTCTAGCTAGCTCTGCATTGGTCACCATGGTGTTCTCTCCTTTGGATTCACTTCTTTCTAACATTCACTTCTCAATTCCCAAGCCTTGTATGGCTCTGATACCAATTTGATGGGGAGACTTACCTTTCAAGAGCACTATTGCTCTTCCCAAGACCTATTCTCTGGTCTTCCTAGGGTATTCCTCTCTAACCTATTTAGGGATCTCTCCTAAACCCCTCTCACCTCATAAGACTCTCCACCAATTTCAAATTCTTCTCCATTACTCTCAATTTGCCACTAGGCTTCCCTGGGCTCCAAACTGACCCAAAGTGTTCTAACCACTCTAGGGGCTAGGAAAGGCTATTCTACTGTCACTTTTTTTATTTTACACCTCACTGATCCATCTCATTGGATTCTTTCACCATTCTCCCATCGCTTTCTTGAAAAATTCCATTTTAGGCCTTGTAGCCTTTTGCCCCAACTAGGCCTCCTAGAACCAGTTTTCTTGGCTTTTCTCAAAAACGGTCTTAAGAACCCCTAAATATTTTTTGATATTATTTCTAGTGGTACCCTAGGCTTCAATATTTACCAGGTGCAAGGTCTCCCAAGTGGCCATTCATATGACTGTCCTCATACCTCCCTAATTTCAAGGCTTTCAAGGGTTTTAGCTCCTTTTTCCAACTTTGAGGGCTTCAATGACCTCCTCAACTCTCCTCCTTGCACACACATGTCTAGAATACATGTTCCCAAAATCCCAAGCTCTCGGTTGGCACAAAATAATCCATTTAGTAGATTTATTTATTGCTGTCCTCTCCAAGCCACTAGCCAAAATGCACTTGCACTCACCTAGTGCTTGATAGTTTCTTCACTTCCCTTGCAAACAAATACTCCTAAACCTATAAGTACATTATTTACATCGTCCCCAACTTGATTCCAAGTAGCCATTTGAGGAAAGCCACGGGAATTCAAGTGGGACTCATTATTCACAAAATTGGCCCAAACCGACAGTGAGTCCAAAAACCCAAAAACTTGCAAAACCTTAACCAGTTGGTCTAAATGACTAATCTAATGCTTGGTATAGTAAGTAAATGAAACAAATGAAACACTCAAAGCATCAGGTTAGTCCTTTCAATCCATTCTTGACTCAATGAAAGGTCAAACACAAAAATGTACTCAAAAGCTGTTGAATTCCAATCACACAAAAATGCTCTCCAAGTCTCAATTCATGAAAATGAACTTCCAACCCAGGTATTAGGGTTTGGATGACCTTATATACCTTTCTCCCACGTGCTAGGACCCTTGGGTCAGACTTAACACAACATTAATGCTATTTTTCAACTTTTAGGCCAAATTGCCAAGGCAACATTGCCAAAATGCTCAAAATGCCAAGATTTGTCTAGAAACTCATAAAGTTCAAGACTCTAAGCCAAACCTACCCTAACACACTCTCAAGAATAACCTAGGGAATTTATATCATAGTCCTTATTCCCTTGGTGGTTGGCTAGAACCACCTACAAGTCAAAAATCACTAAGATCTTCCAAAAGACCTTAAGGTGCTCCTGCACCAGTAGTGCATGACATTAGATACCAGCCATTGGTGTCCTGTGGGGGCTACTTGCTAGATCATTTTTGGCTCGCCCTGTTTGGTCTGCTTCACCCAAGAATGGACCTAATTTACAAGAGTTATGTGAAGTAAAATACTAGGGGCAAGGGGCAACCAAACTTGACACTTTTGGTAGTGAAGCAACAAGCTACCTCCTCTTCTCAAAACGGAAAGGAGAAGCCTACTCGTACTCAAGTGTTTCTTCTGCCCCTCTTTCTGAAGAATAATTTTGGATGTATATTCTTGGATTTTACCTAAGGAGTTTGATGATACCAACTTGGAAAAAACTTAGATTTAGATATTTTTTCTTCCTACCATACCTCCTAGACCTTGGCCCTACTTGTAAAATAGAAGGAAGGGTCCCCGCAAGGAATCCTATATGTCTTGGCTTCCACAAACTCCCACCACTCCTATTAGAGCCGAATCCCGCTGTTATTTCCCAATCTCTTCCTCCTGCTCCCATTCAGGAGTTTGTCCCTCCACCGGAAAAGACTGTGATGGACACTCCTATGGTTGAGCAGGAGACTTCCATCCCTTCACAACTCCTGACCTCTAGCTCAAAGAGTTGTAGAAACTACCTTGCATGCAAGCACAAGTGCCAATGAAAGGCTATGATAGCTGAGCAGACCACTTTGCAGAAGAAGGAAGAGGAGACGACCTCCCCTACTTCAAGGCCTCCTATTGTGTCCTCTCTCCTCCCCTTTGCTTCCATTCAATCATGTTTAGTCTCACTTTTGGCTCCTGTTGTGAGTGTGAGTGCACCTGACCCTAAAAATTTGCAGGTATTCATCACTCCTTTAGTTGAGTTGCACTTGTTGATGTCCCTTCTGGACATCTCACCATTCCCTAAACCCGTGGAAATGTCGAATACCTCAGTGTTGTCTATTGCAGTTTCTTCCTACTCCTCCATGTCTCTTGCCTCGTTTGTGGGGAGTTTGCATCCTCCAACAAAGAAGAACGTGGAGGTTGGCCCTTCCAACAATGAAGGGTGTATGAAGATTTCACCCTCTCCAAAGGGTGTTCCTATGCTAGCTTGTCCCATATTGGTGACAAAATAAATATGGGCTTCCCTTGAGTTTTCTTACCGCTCCTGAATCACTCAATGAGCCAAGTGGTGAATCTCGGGTGCAGTCCTTTCTGTCCATTGAGGTACAACATGGCACTCTAGTGAAGTGCATGTTCATCTCTCTGGATGAAGTTTTGGCCTTGTCAGCGATCTTTGCGAAATCACTAACCATAGGTCCACAAGAGCCAAGCGGAGAAGACCTTATTGGGCCTTCTTCCTTAGCCCTTGTTGTTGGAGGGTAGGAAGCTCCTCCCCTTAATATTCCACCACTGTAGGCTTGCTCGCCTTTCCCTTATAATGATCTATATTGGGAAGCAGACAACCTCTTGGTCGATGAGTGTTAGGAGGAGGCCTCTTCTTTATCTTTAGATTAAATGTGTGTTTTGTGATGTGTTCCCCCGTACTCGTGTTATGTGTTCCTCGATGACCCTTGTCACCCCTGTTGGTGCTTGGATACAGGAGTGATTTTGTTTTGTAAACCTTCTTCTATCCATATCATCATTCTTCCTCTATTTTGTGCTTTTACTTTTGACAAATTGGGGACGATGCAAAGCATTGGGGGTAGTTAGGCTTTCCTTCCATGTTGACCCATTTTATTATTTTTACTTTTCTTTCTCATGCATTCTTCACATGGTCTGATATAGTAGGGGGTTGATGACAATTCATTTATATAGTACTACTATACCTATATATATATATATATATGAGCAACTCTGACCCTGAAATACCAAATCACCCATGTCTCTTATTCGTTATTTTTTTTCTCTTTTCTTATCTTTCTCTCTTCTTTGCTTGAGTTCTCCCTCTCATGTGTGACAACGTCATTTCTATGACACTTCAATTTTCAAAAAATAAATTCATTGCCAACAAATCTTTTCTTGAAAATCCTTGCAAACAATTTTTTGATAATCGTATTCTTGACTTGTACCCTTAACGGAACGTGTTGCCTTCATACTAAGTTTGCAAAGAAAGAACTTGGGAACTTTCCTCTAGGGTGGGAGAATTATTTTTCCTATAGGAGAAGCCTCGACCTTTCCCTTGTGAGGGGTAATTTTCTTTCTTTCGTATTCCTTGATGAAGTGAACATCTTTTCAAAGGATTCCTTGATGATGAATCAATTTGAGAAAAAATCGCTCTTTTACACTTTCAAACAATGCATTCCTCGAGTGGACCCCTTTTCTTTTTAAGGGTTCCCGAGGGACCCCTTTGAAAGCCTTCCAACTTGTCGACAGTCTACGTGACTGTCTGCTTATTTTCCTACGTGGCTACTTTGTTTTCTAGCATGTTTTATCTACAAATTAAAATGTCACTTTGTAGGTGCACCTGGAAAGCCACTTTCCAATCTAACTCTACAGAGTCCCCTTCTTTAGGTTTCCCTCATGAGAGAGAACTTGGGGAACACCTCCTTGTAGGTCTGCGGGCCTATAACGTGCTTACTACTTCGAACTTCCTTCATGAGAGAGAACTTGGGGGATGCCTCCTTGCAGTTCTGTAGGCCTATAAGGTACATATGACTCTAGGCTTCCTTCAAGAGAGAACTTAAGGGATTCCTTCTTGCAGGTCTATGGGCCTTTGAGGTGTTTACTTATCTAGGCTTCCCTCATGAGAGAGAACTTGGGGGTTGCCTCCTTACAAGTTTGCAAGCCTCTGAGATGCTTTCATCTTATGAGATTTGTCCATCATTGGTCCAAGGGCCTTCAGTGTACTTTATGCAACTTCATAGTTCTACAAAGCTATCAAGTCCTTTTGTTTGAAACACCTTAGGGAGAGTACCTGTGGAGTCCCTTCTATGCCCTGCACTTTCAAGTTTTCTAGATCACGGTCTACTTCCTTGACAGTTCAAGTATACATTTCTAACCCTACTAACTCTTTGATCTACGTTACCAAGTGCTCATCCATATTTGTGCTTGCTAAAGTGGGGGAAAAGTGTATAGGAGCGAATTTGCACCCCTTAGGAAAATTCCCCTTTCACATACCTTCACCTTAAAAAACCAAATCCAAAGGAGAAATTTCATGTCACCCACATGTCTTCCATCCACTTGGCATTTGTCCTATGTGTCAGCCAGAGAATATTTGTCTAGAGATTTATTCACTTCATTCTTGTATTCACTTAAACCCTTCTCACTCACATTCAATCTCTCAAGCTCATTCTCATTCAATCTAGCATTGCAGCAACCTTGAAGCTCTTTCAATTCCACATTACAAGTGTGACACAACTTTCGAGGTGTGGGCTTGGAGTCTTGTGAGACCTCCCTTCATCACCGCAATAATTGTGGTGACTTTACCAAGTCCATACCTTGCTTTCTCCCTCCATTGGCTAGTGAGATTTTGATTGGAGGTGGTAATGCTTCACTCCTCTCCTTTGTGATTTGATTGAGTAGCATAATATTCCTTGTAGTGTTATTTTCTTTCTTTTCCTTCTTTTATCGCATATTCTACTTTTTTGATTTTTGGTTGTCTATGGACGTGGAAACACCAAAACAAGGGTTTGACCGAGGTAGGCCACTATCCAGCTCCAACAATTTTCCCTCTTGATTGTGTGTAGGTGGATGTGTGTTGGTACTAGCTAGCGAACTAGCACTTCTATGAGTTGATCTTTATCACTTTAGCTTTTACCTATTTGCTCCATTATTTAGGTATTTACTTTTTGTATTTCATCATCTTGGTTTTTCCGTTAAAGTCTATCAGCTATGATGTCAGTGTGTTTTTAGGCATCTTTTACTACTTCTTATGTTCTTTGTCCATACGAACACCAATGTGCCGCACTGTTGTCCCAAAACCGCGTTGTCATCCTTGGATAGAGAGTTGTTTGAGGTATAGTGGTGATCCTAAAAACCAACTCACCTAGCCTAAACTTGAAACTCAAGTTTGTAGAGTTACAAAAGCATGTCATAGTGCACTTCATTCTCAATCCTTATCCCAAGACGTCTTTTAGAGTGAGGTAAGTTAAGGCAGCCCTCCGCTCTCGGATCTTTGTGCCTTGGAGCCTTGACATGGTCGGTCCCCTTCTCTTACAGTGATTAAGAGATCATTCAAGAGTAATTCATCAAGCATTTGGATCCATCATCAAGATTCAAGCATCATGTCAAAGATATTCTTGCATCATGTGTTTTTGAGCTAACATTTGTGATGTAGGATTTTGATTCAAGCAAGCAATCCAAGTCAAAATCTATCAAGCACCCATTCAATTCAAAATATACATTCAAGCTAGCCACTTCACACAAGTTTGTAGATTTCATAACAAGGGTTTAGTGAGTTGAAACAAAGCACTTTCTTCATTCATCATTTCCCTCTATTATTTCATTGCATTCCAAGATTTAATTACCAACAAGGGGTTTGACTGAGGCAAACCCCCATTTACTAACAATCAACAAGTTTTTCCTCTCTTTTGTGTTTATGTTTGCATATTTAAGTTGAAGATCATTTGGAGTGCAAAGTTGTAAAGTCGCAAAGTTGTCATCTTCATGGAAAGTCACCTATAGGCCAGATTTGGAGGTTTCAGGACCTCAGATTTGAGAAGAAGGAAGTGCAAACATTGAACCTCAGGATCACACTTAAAAGTTGTAGAAATTCAGATAGGGACTAAGTCGATAGTAAGGGAATCTTAGTCCTCCATGTGGTATTTTGCAATGATTCCTTGAGATTTTATTTCGGCATTAGAAGATTATGCATCTTCCCTGAAAATAGTAGCATGGCTAATACAACAGTAAGGGTGTCTTAGTCCTCCCTAGTAGATTTTGACAACATTTTTGCATTTCCAGAATCCTTATCACATTTCCAAATTTCCCAAGTACACACACCCTAACTTGTTACTTAATTTTGTCATTTGCACTCATCATTTGGCTTGCATTACTAGGTTTTGTGAGTTGAATGTTAAGTTATCTTTTCCAAGCATTTTCTTGGTGGTGAACCCTTAAAAGCCTAAGGAACCCCTCTAGGTCTCCCTTGTTAAGAATTGACTGACCTTTGTGTTGATAGTCAATCCAAATTTGGGATCCTAGGGTATCCTTGAATGATAGTTGGATCAAAGTGGTGTTCTATGACGGAAATCATAAAGCATCCATTACCCAACGGTTCATTAAATTGTCTTTTCCAAGCCTTTGCTTGGTGGTGAACCCTTCAAAGCCTAAGGAATCTTCCCAGGTCTCCCTTGTTGAGAACTAACTCACCTTTGTATTGATAGTCAATCCAATTTTGGATTCTAGGTTTCCATAAATGAACCTTCCCCCTTTAGAGGAAAAATTAAGGATTAGGGATTCCTTTCTTGTATTGTGAGTCCCTTCTCCTCCAAATCATTTTTCCCAACAGTTCAACTATTAGTAAAACAGTTAGAAAGCCTAAGATCCATGACAAATGGTGTATCATGAGATGACATGAGTCTCAAACTATGTCTCATAACAGTATTGCTAATAGGACACCAAGTTGTAAAGCTCATACAATTTTCACAAACTTAGTGTACACACCCAAAATGAAAAGAGGATAAAGTGTAATACAATTACCAAGAATGTAATATGCAATTTTTAGATTCTAAGCAAGGCAATTTTTTTATTACACAATACAAAAACCTAAAAAAATGATGTCTTATAAATGCAATTTTGAAATCACACAATGCACCAAATTTATCCAATTAAGCTAGATATGATCAATTCTACTTAACAGAAAATCTAAAAACTAAAACAAACAATTGAAAACAATAAAATGAAATGCAGAAATAAATGTTTTAGTGCCTAGAAAATCAGGAAATGACCCTGATCAGGGACAAGGGGTCCTAGGTTAGGGTTTTTTAAATGTTTTTTTACAAATTTTTGAGATGATTTTAGTGGTTCCCAGATTCCTATCAAAAACAACAAGTTATAGTTTGATTTTTCTATGAATTTAATGTTGAAAGCAAGTGAAAATGTGATAAATGACAAACTACAAGACCTAATTTGATATGTAATTTGGTTTCACTTTTCAAATTTAAATAAATATGATGTAATGCTATGTAAATGATATGCAAAATGACTATTTTTTTGTATTTTTCAGATTTAAAGAATGCAAAGATGCAATCCTAAAACCCTTAAATGAAATGAAAAGTTAAATGCAAACTAGACACCCCAAATGAGACTCAATTCAATGCACTGAAATGCAAATGAATGCAAGATATAAATCTAGGGTGCAAATGGACTCCAAAATGAAAAAAATGAAATAATCAAACGTCAGGTTCACCAAAATGAAACGAAAGAAAATAGGTGTTGTGAAGGCTTGAAGTATGGTGTGAACCAAATATGGTGGGAAATGCACCTATTCTCCACTATTTCATTCAAGAAATGGGATCCAAACAATGAGATGACTTTCAACCAAAAGGTGAGTCAAATCAAAGTATGAATCTACAAATTTCCCTTTTATGCAAGGACAGGGGTATGAGTTAAACAACACTTTGGGGAGAAAGATTAAAAATAGAAAATCAACTCCAAAATGCAAGCTATAAAGTGCATCTAAAAGATTAAGCTCAATTCTAATGGAACCAATAGTCAAATTGTAGATCTAAGAATGAGAAAGTGGTGTGTACCAATCACCAAAAAGTGTTTTTACGAATCTTAGTAAGGACTCATTCGCCCTATGGTGAATAGGTCTTAGCTAGGGCTCTTAAAAATTTGTTTCTAATTTTATTTTTTTGTGTCTACACTCCTAGATTCCCAAAACTTGTGGTATAAAAAACTGAAATAAATTCTATAGGTCAATTTTCATGAAATTGCAAAAATGATGACAACTTTGACACCTTTGGTAGTTGTGCAATTTTTCTCTGCAATAGATCCTCCACCTAAAATCTAAAAACACGCATCAAGAGAGAAAAATGTTGTTTTGTTAGGTCAATAGCGGTTTACCTTGGTCAAACCTTGTTTTGGTAATTAAACCTTGTAATGAAATGAAATAGTATAAAGGAATGATGAATGAATAAATGCAATGTAACAACTCACCAAATCCTTGTTTGAACCTTGGAATGAAGATCTACAACTTGCATGAAATGGCTTCAATGGATGTGGATCTTGATCATGAAACTTGATTTGAAACAATGCCTTTGATATGCTTGAATGGATCTTGAACACTACATTAACATATTAGCTCACATAACATTTATGATGCAAGAAAGATTTGACATGATAATGGAATCTTGATTGTTGTAATAATTCTTCTTCAAATCTTCTCTTGAATTCCTTAAAAATGCTCGTGATAATGTTCGCTTGAATGCTCTAGGTGCTCATGAATTTTTTTTGGGTGAAATCATTGGTTATTTTTTAAGAACCAAATTTATTCTTACCACATACCTATGAAATTTTTGGAATTCAATTATCAGTAAGGGTAAGGATTGGCCAACACATAAGTAATGGTTCTTAGGCCTTTACTTCTTCACTTCGGGCTCTGTTAAACCCAACAAGGTAATCCTAAACACTGTGTTTACAGATACTAGTGTGTCTAGGTATCAAAAACAAAGTAAACAGATGATAATCCTTAAATGTTTAATAGACACAATACCCTAAAGATTTGTCTAACCTTCATGGAAATACCCAAATAAAACAAGAAAAAATGTTATTCATTAAGTTTCACACACACCCAGAAAAAGATTGACAAGTAAGTTCATTTTAATTTTATGGTCAGCTATTGAATCGGTCACCACAATTGAAGTATAATTACTTTGCTAAACTAGTTCCATATTCTTAGAATAGATTGAAACCAAATACCCACAAGATTAGATAACAATTTTATATATGAAAATCCCTGAAGCCTTGAAAATATTGCATTACAATGTTCCCACTTATCATCTCTACCATTTACTTCTTACTACCATACTCATACATGACTTATTTCAAATCCACTATTATATTCAAGCATTTACATCGATTCATTGAATTAATTCGAAAGAATATACCAGTACATCTATTGGAAACCAACAGAGACAAATAAGATAACCATTGATTATATTATTCATAGTTTGTATAACCTGTACATAGGAAAGTAACATGTAGAAATTTTATACTCTTATACTATATGTCTTATCATTGTCATTATCAAAGAACCATATACATATTGACTGAATTTCTCCCTAAAAAATTTTACTAGAAAGTTCAGTATCCATTTTTGTCTCTATGTATAACCCCTTCAACGAAAACTACCCACTAACCTCTCTTGTAATCATCCTTGAAATCCCTTTTTATAAGACAAGGGAGCAACAAGAATAGGGATAAATTACACTTACATTTCCATTTTATTTCAAAATGAATTTCACCAGAATGTGGAAAATATTCCCCATTCAATTACAAGCAATCATTTCTAGGACAGGGGAAAGCAAAAAGCGAAACTCCAAAAAACTGTTAATCAGAGAAGACCCACCAGTCTTCAGAAGGTGTTGTTGTCAGAGCATCAAAAATATGCAAGTTCACACCAAACTGGGAAATGTCACCATCGACACTGAAGGTACAAATAAACAGAGACCCACATCATAACACACCAACCAAAGAAATAGAGTTAGCACAAAGGACCAAAAACTGAGCACCAGCTTAGAAAGGGAATGAGGTGCTACTTTGCCTTGTTAGCAGCAAAGTAAGTACGTCTACTCGGTGTCCTTATTGAAAGTGGAGTATCCATTACCACCTCATCCTCAAAATCAATCAAATCAATCATGTCCATGAGATACTAGCAGTAACCCAAATCAATTTCAGCTCCACTATCAGAAGAATCATTTGAGACTTTAATGGGAGAATAATGACGTCCCATATAAGCCCAATGATACTTATTCTTCTCATAGTTTCCCTCTCAGGCCTATCAGTTTCCTTCTCCTTACCCTTGACCAATTCCTCCGAGATAATTTGGCTTCTCAAATGATAAGCACGCTTGAGAACACCATGTGCAAACTTCTTGATAGCTCTTGTTTTCTTCTTTGGAGTCACGGGGACTTCAAGCATATCTTGTTCCCTCTGGGGAGAATCACCCTGAGACTCAAGAGGGTTGAGTCTCCTTGACCTTCGAACCAAGCTAATAAACACACTTACCTTACCCATTTCTTGACTGAGCAACTTCTCAAATTTTCTTAGGACAAAGACACCACCCAATTTAAAAATAACTAGCTCAAAATCAACAATTACCAAGAACATTTCACACACTTACTCCCGGACTCTTAATTCTCACAAACATTAAATGATAAGAATAACAAGCAGGTAATCTTCATTAAATAGAGAAACTGGAGAGTTCCTGCATTAATTTTCCAAGAAAGCTTCTGTGAGAGCATTTATAATCAATTACTTTGACTTTAAACCTTAATCGTTGATCATACTTTGAAATAAATTAGCAAATAATCAATCAGGATGATTAATTATGACAAAGTTAAACACATGCACTTGATGCTTCTCCAGAATCAAAAAACTCAAGTGAGATAAACCTTCACTTAGTTTTCACATTAATCATACGTTGAGCGTTTAACCAAACCCATTATGTCACATTTACCTGCTCGCTCGTGGGAATTAATTTACTCACAATTCATAACAGTATGACAGTGAGGAGTGATCATGATTTAACTTTAGAATATCAACCTGTACTTTGCCTTACTTCAATTTCACCTTCCTACATGTACCAACACCTGATAGATTTGATACCCATAAAAATATTTCCAAAATTTCATGTGTGCCCAAGAATCTATTCTAATTTAGCGTCGTTTTTATCTTAGAACAATCTTGGAAAATATTTTAGTAGCACCTTATCTTCACTAGAATCCATCAAAGCCTTTGAAATATTCCATGTGGCATTCACCCACTTTCTCGCTCAAAAAACATGAGACACAAGTGGGCCATTCATGGGATGACAGGGATTGTTAGGATTGACCCAAGTTACCCACCATTGATCATCGATCTCTATTCTCAAGAAACATAGCCATCCCTATAGCTTGGTGGGTCCCTCAGTGGGTGACAAATATCATCTTTCCCGCTAGACCATTTGATTATTTTAATGAAGAATGAAAATGAATGGGAAAAAAAGTAACGATCCTTATGAATACACTTGTTGCGGTGTCTACGGTTGATTTTTCTGGAAGCCACACTTGCTGGCCTTTTAGAAGCACTGGTCCCACTACTAGACATGATGTGCGACCATCACCCGCTAGCCCGTGTTTTTAAAATAATATGAAATAAAACAACACGGGCACGCGGGGAGTGGCCAAGATGTAGCTACATTACTTAATGACAGTCGTTGATCTTCTTCTTCTGATGGCACCAACTATCTTCACCAAGGGGACCTGGCCTGCCAATGCACATGACACATGGCTAACACTTGACAGCCCATGCGAATAAAATAGTAAGGAATAAAAATGCTCAGGTGCACAAGGAATGGTGGTGATCAGCCCTCAATAATCAAACAACCAATGTAAAACCTAATTCTGCTCATTCCGCAAAAGTTATTTTAAAGAAGGGGGCCACTACTAGGCCCATGGGGAACTTGACCCTTGGGCACGAAAACTTAAAACTTCAAGCACTTTAATAAAAATCGAGCCTAACCATAGGAAAAATTAAGCACTGAAAAGGTACTTGGGGACCGACAACCCTAAACCCAGGGGGGTGATGAAAATAACAATTCCAATGGCATAAGAGGAAACTTGAATGACCAAAGACTGGGAGCAACAATTCAATACAAAATTAGAACGACCAAGGGTTTTTAGGCTTGTAGGTCAATTCTCAAGGGTTTTGGCAACACCAACCCTATAACAGTGATAATGAACACAACCATAAGTCATTAAC
>VDFB02168118.1:117198120-117253426 GCA_007258455.2 Sequoia sempervirens | reverse complement strand
TTTTGTAGAGAAAATGTTCATTTAAGTATTTCTCATGGGCTAAAGAGAAATTGTAAGAAAAATAAATTTAATTAAAATTTGATTATTTGGATCTAAATTTATTATTATTTCTCATTTTCCATAAATAGAGCCTAAAAATCAATAAAATATTGTTATTTTTGTATATTTTCTCAAGGGGTGTGAAAATTCATGTAGATGAAATAATGTAACTCTCAAATAATTTGGCATATCTTTGTATGAGAATTTCTATGGCAAGGTTATGACATTTTACAAATGATAATTTTGACACATAAAAGAAACTAATAAGTTCAAAATTAATGGGGAGTTACAAAGAGTTAATTTGGGAAGAAAAACTCTATTATGATATATTTTATAGCAAGTTTTTATGATAATTGTGAGTAAGAAAAGCATCTTTGACTAGTTAAATATATCCAATTGTAAGAGAAGATTATGACAACTCTTTATGGATCATATTTTGAAGGGAATATTCAAAAATATTTTTTATTCATATTTATATTGACCAAATGGAACATTGAGATTTGCACTCCAACTACCATACAAGTCAAGTTGCTTCTTCAATTTTATTTTATTTTGCATATTTATCAATTTTCTTCACACTTTGAGCAAGTTTGTGTTCAACTACAATATTTAAAAATGAAACCTGTTAAAATTTTGGAAAATAGGGAACGAAAGCCCTTTGATTTCTTGAGGACAATCTCACTAAGAAGTTGTATTTGCACTTTAAATCTTTGTTTGGATTTTTAACATACATTTTCACATTTGTGATTACAAATTTGTAGAGAAAGGAGCTTCAACATGTAAAATTTATTTTTGAATATAGTGTTGTAACTTCTAATTTATACTAACATTTTGTTGCATATTTTATCAATAAGAATAGCCGTAGTATTTTGATGAATTATAATTCATGTTTCCAATCTTTGATTATTTCTATAACATATTTTATGTAAAATTAGCACTCTATGTTAGATTCTTTGACATGAAATTTTGATGGAAGTTATTCTAGTATATTTTATGTTACGTTTGTTGAATATATTTCATATCTGAAAAGATTTATTAAATATTTGGTTGAGAACATTATAGTGGTATCATAAATTTGATCTTATCAAACTATAAGATAAATTAAATTATTGATGTGAATCATGTCAAAATTCATTAGATCACTAATAAAAAGAAGCAATGTGGGTCATTTTCAAAATACAATAATGTAACTACAAATTACCCAAAATAATATGATAAAGGAAATGGAGCAAATATTATAATTGCAGAGCAACATGCAAAGCCTAGTTCAGCCTAAAACATCACAAAAGAGGAGATTGACAAAATATTTGAAGAGTACCAAAGGTAGTAGGATGCTTTCAAAGTTGTAATAACTTGTGATGATTACATGGAAATACATGGAAAGGGTCTTATCAATAGAATGTCAGAGTTTAAGAATAATGAGGAAAAATCATAACCAAATCTACAATAAGTTGTTAAGAAACAAATCATTGAGCATGGCCAGAGAAAATCTTCTTGCAAAAAGAAGAGTTTAGAACCAAACCCATAACAAGCTTTAAAGGTTGAAGATAAAGATTCCTAAATTGAAAAATATTTTAATGATATCTGATGAGATCTCACATCAAGAAAATGTTTTTTTTAATGAAGTAAATGAGAAATCAACATTGCGTGATGAAAAGAAAGATTGCAGCCTTATAATCATATATCCTTGAAGTAACAAATAATGAAAAAAGAGTTATCATCAAAATGTTATGGTCCATACAAAATTACATGCAAAAGATAGGCAATGTCACTCACAAGTTTGTGCTAAATGCACAAGACAACTAAGATGGGGGGATGAATTAGTTGTACATTAAAACATTCAATCCCTCATTAAGTTTCAAACCTTTATCAAACTTTAAACCCTCATTAACAATTATCAAAACATAAACATGTGAAACAACAAAGCAAATACAACCATACATAATAGAACACCATATTTACATGGAAAACCCTAAGCAGGGAAAAACCATGGTGAGAATTAGCTCACATATATATGAATAGCGACACTGAATTATAATAGGCTCATTAGCAGAGGGCTCACTGCCTTTAAAAGAAGAGAGACTTATTGCCAATAGGAATCATTGTTCGAAAGAAGGAAAGAAAGAAGAATATTGTTACAAAGAGATTCACTATCTCAGAGCAACAAGAGACATCCACCACTGAAACTTTACACCATCTACAACCTTTGGCTCACGCCTCCAGCAACTTCAGGCACACTAAAAATGTAGACACCTTCTACTCATTGCATTAGGAGTCATAGGTATTAAGCTTGCACTCAGATCACCACACTTGATCACATACGCATCTCCTACACTTCCTACTCTACCACCCACATCTCCAACAATTCACCTTGCATTTATACCATCCATGACCTAAACAGTCCCAATTAGGTTGGCCTCAATGAAACACATGCACCTCAAACGTGCAACACCAAAATAGGTCGGCATCAAACACTTTCATGGTGGAAACAAGTGAAGGAGGACTACACCAAGGGGGTATGTACAGTATCATCATGGAAAAAATAGGCCCTTAAGTGGCAAAAAATTTAGAAAAATTAGAGTTAGGCAACTTGATGTAAAAATTTGAATAAGTTATCTATATTATTTCAAAAATATGTAAGAATATAGTCTGTAGAAAATTGAATGTAGTTTCTAAACTACTAAGTTTATTTTAAAAAAACAAAATCTATTTGGTGAAACTTTAAAATTTCAATACGAGTACTTAAATCTTAGCTAAAAATAAGTAGGTGTTTGTCTAACCACCTAACCACAATAAAATGATAATATTTTTTTATAAAATTTTAGATATAAGTAGAGGACTCATGTCCCGATGTGATGCATTTTTTTGTAATTTTTCCAAGTAAATAATTAATTATGAATTTTTTATTAAATTTTTGAAAAAATATAAAAACTTGTATGTTTGACCACCTTAACTTGGTCAAAACTTCATGAAATTCATTTCTTTCAGTGATCATGTTCTCTACAAAGATAGGATCAATTAATATCCCATTAGTAGGATTTTCATTGATTCTTCTAGCTATGTAAAGAGGACCATCAGGTGCATGTTTAATTATGTCTTGTTGTGAGAAAGCAATATCAAGCGGCTTCTTGGTTAGACCCTTACAAGGTTTAGCATCAGCAAATTTGACTGAGGCATGCATATTATCATTCTCTTGATATTTAAAGTTCTTGTTAAGGATGCAAGTGAGACTATAGAAAAATTTTATTCCTTGTTCACCCTTAAGCATCTTTCTAATGTTAACTAGCATAGGAACCACATTAGGAATCACAAGATTTTGCAATTGTTCTATGTCTTCATCCATCATTCTTATGTTTTCTTGTGGGATATGAGCAACATCATTCACATTGGTTGTAGGAAGGGAAGTCAGTGGAAATGAGGTGTGATGGATATGATCCATACAGGCTTGATTATCAAGACTATTTTAGTGTAGGAAAATACACACCCTTGCATTTTCACACTTCTTTGGCCTGCCTTGCTTTATTTATCCTTATTTATGTCTTAATTGGTCTTATTTTGCATCCACAAGCCTAGTAAACTATATCTTTGTATGGCTAATTCTGACAAACATAAAAGGATAAATGATAATTTAATGATTTTGGTTGTCCTTGATTTTTGGGCTGGGACTAAGACACCACCTAGGGTGTCTTTGTCCTCCAAAGGTCTTGGGACCCTCTTTTCAAAGGCACCTTAAAGAGGCCCCTTTTTTGAGTCTATGCCCTGAGCTTCAAGCCTCAGGACTAAGACACTACCTAGGGCGTCTTAGTCCCCCTCAAGTTATTTTCAAGATTTAATTTCAAATCTTTGCAAGATTTAGCCTCCTTTAATTAATGAATTCATATGTCGATTTGGTATGGTGTAATTTCGGGATATTCAGCATGGATAATTATATATACAAGGTTCTTTAATTCATTTCTCACCTAGCAAGTTGATGAAAGCATTCCTAAGGCAAGTTTGTGATTGTATAGGAGCGAATTTGCACCCCTTAGGAAAATTCCCCTTTCTCATACCTTCACCTTAGAAAATCAAATCTTACGGAAAAATTCCATGTCACCCACTTGCCTTCCATCCACTTGGCATATGTCATATGTGTCGGTGAGAGAATATTTTTTGGGGACACATGTGTGATGTGCAGATGTCTATGTGGCGCACTATTGTCCCTGATGGATTCCTGCATCTGAAGCTGGTAGAGGCGTTATACACGTGATTGGGTCAAATTGTAACGTACCTCTTCAACCAACCGACCCCAAAAATGGAAAATTCTTCCCATCCCACCTTCAAAAACATTTGTTCTCACTTCATTTGATCCTCTAGAGATTCATTCACTTCATTCTTGCATTCACCTAAACCCTTCTCACTCACATTCAATCTCTCAAGCTCATTCTCATTCACTCCAGCATTCTAGCACTCTATTTTTTAGCATTGCAACAACCTTGAAGCTCTTTCAACTCCACATTGCAAGTGTGAGGAAACTTTCAAAGTGTGGGCTTGGAGTCTTGTGAGAACTCCCTTCATCATTGTTGCAGCTTTGGTGACTTTTCCAAGTCCATATCTTGCTTTCTCCCTCCATTGTCTAGTGATCTTTTTGTTGGAGGTCGTAATGCTTCACTCCTCTCCTATGTGATTCGATTGAGTAGCATAATATTGTTTGTAGTGTTCTTTGCCTTGTTATCCTTCCTTTATTGCATATTCTACTTTGTTGGTTTCTGGTTGTCGATGGAGGTGGAAACACCATAAAGGACCTCTAACTAAGGTAGGCCCCTATATAACCCCAATAATTTTCCCTTTTTCTTGGGTGTAGGTGGACGTGCGTTTGGTGCTAGCTAGCAAACTAGCACTTCTATGAGTTGATCTTTATCACTTTAGCTTCTACAAATTTGCTCCATTATTTAGGTATTTACTTTTTGTATTTTATCATCTTATCATTTTTGTTAGTCTTTCGACTAGGCTGTTAGTACGCTTTTAGGAATATTTTCTTGTGTCTTACGTTGTCTAGTCATATGAATGCCAACATGTCGCGATGTCGTCCCAAAACTACATTTCCATCCTTGGATAGAGAGCTATCTGAGGTATAGTAGTGATCCTAAAAACCAACTCGCCTAGCCTAAACATGAAACTTGAGCTTGTAGAGTGACAGAAGCATGTCATAGTTCTCTTCATTCTTGATCCTTATTCCAAGATGTCTTTTAGAGTGAGGTAAGTTAGGGCAGCCCTCCACTTGGCTCTCTATGACCTAGAGCCTTGACATGGTTGGTTCCCCTCTCTTACATTTTTGGTGAACTCGACATGAAGCAACATCTTCTCATTCATTAGTGTTAAGAATTTTCCTGTGTACCTTGCGATTTTTGTAACCCTAAGTGTGGTGAAGGTTTATGAGCATCACAACCCAATCCACAACTTCTAGGTACGTTGTTAAGAGAAGTGTGCGGAACTTTTCGATGGAGAAGATGGTCACTTCTAGTTTCACCCCCAATTTTCCTACTGGTTTAACTAATGAGTTTACCATTAGTTTTCCTACAAAGTATTCTGAAGAGATGGGTTTCATGGAAGAAACCACTCATGTACCTACTCCTCCAGCATCCCCTATACCTTTAATCGTATATGAAGATGATGTTGTGCATATTCCTACGGAAAATATTATGGCATTAAATAACAAATTACTAGATCTTGTAAACCATTTAGAAAAAGTACCAAGCATGGAAAGAGCTGCTAAAATTACCAGTGAGGTGAGACAGTTGCTAGGTAAAGATCAAACAAGCATAAAATTTCTACGTGGCCTCACTAATTGATCTGACCAAAGCTTATGTCCCTTCTTATAGGCTTGGGTCGGGTACTACCCAAGGAGAAGTGCTTGATACCTATGAAAGACAATTAGGTGTTTCGTTGCCCACTACATCCATATGATGTCAGTGTGTTTTTAGGCATCTTTTACTACTTCTTATGTTCTTTGTCCATACGAACACCAATGTGCCGCACTGTTGTCCCAAAACCGCGTTGTCATCCTTGGATAGAGAGTTGTTTGAGGTATAGTGGTGATCCTAAAAACCAACTCACCTAGCCTAAACTTGAAACTCAAGTTTGTAGAGTTACAAAAGCATGTCATAGTGCACTTCATTCTCAATCCTTATCCCAAGACGTCTTTTAGAGTGAGGTAAGTTAAGGCAGCCCTCCGCTCTCGGATCTTTGTGCCTTGGAGCCTTGACATGGTCGGTCCCCTTCTCTTACAGTGATTAAGAGATCATTCAAGAGTAATTCATCAAGCATTTGGATCCATCATCAAGATTCAAGCATCATGTCAAAGATATTCTTGCATCATGTGTTTTTGAGCTAACATTTGTGATGTAGGATTTTGATTCAAGCAAGCAATCCAAGTCAAAATCTATCAAGCACCCATTCAATTCAAAATATACATTCAAGCTAGCCACTTCACACAAGTTTGTAGATTTCATAACAAGGGTTTAGTGAGTTGAAACAAAGCACTTTCTTCATTCATCATTTCCCTCTATTATTTCATTGCATTCCAAGATTTAATTACCAACAAGGGGTTTGACTGAGGCAAACCCCCATTTACTAACAATCAACAAGTTTTTCCTCTCTTTTGTGTTTATGTTTGCATATTTAAGTTGAAGATCATTTGGAGTGCAAAGTTGTAAAGTCGCAAAGTTGTCATCTTCATGGAAAGTCACCTATAGGCCAGATTTGGAGGTTTCAGGACCTCAGATTTGAGAAGAAGGAAGTGCAAACATTGAACCTCAGGATCACACTTAAAAGTTGTAGAAATTCAGATAGGGACTAAGTCGATAGTAAGGGAATCTTAGTCCTCCATGTGGTATTTTGCAATGATTCCTTGAGATTTTATTTCGGCATTAGAAGATTATGCATCTTCCCTGAAAATAGTAGCATGGCTAATACAACAGTAAGGGTGTCTTAGTCCTCCCTAGTAGATTTTGACAACATTTTTGCATTTCCAGAATCCTTATCACATTTCCAAATTTCCCAAGTACACACACCCTAACTTGTTACTTAATTTTGTCATTTGCACTCATCATTTGGCTTGCATTACTAGGTTTTGTGAGTTGAATGTTAAGTTATCTTTTCCAAGCATTTTCTTGGTGGTGAACCCTTAAAAGCCTAAGGAACCCCTCTAGGTCTCCCTTGTTAAGAATTGACTGACCTTTGTGTTGATAGTCAATCCAAATTTGGGATCCTAGGGTATCCTTGAATGATAGTTGGATCAAAGTGGTGTTCTATGACGGAAATCATAAAGCATCCATTACCCAACGGTTCATTAAATTGTCTTTTCCAAGCCTTTGCTTGGTGGTGAACCCTTCAAAGCCTAAGGAATCTTCCCAGGTCTCCCTTGTTGAGAACTAACTCACCTTTGTATTGATAGTCAATCCAATTTTGGATTCTAGGTTTCCATAAATGAACCTTCCCCCTTTAGAGGAAAAATTAAGGATTAGGGATTCCTTTCTTGTATTGTGAGTCCCTTCTCCTCCAAATCATTTTTCCCAACAGTTCAACTATTAGTAAAACAGTTAGAAAGCCTAAGATCCATGACAAATGGTGTATCATGAGATGACATGAGTCTCAAACTATGTCTCATAACAGTATTGCTAATAGGACACCAAGTTGTAAAGCTCATACAATTTTCACAAACTTAGTGTACACACCCAAAATGAAAAGAGGATAAAGTGTAATACAATTACCAAGAATGTAATATGCAATTTTTAGATTCTAAGCAAGGCAATTTTTTTATTACACAATACAAAAACCTAAAAAAATGATGTCTTATAAATGCAATTTTGAAATCACACAATGCACCAAATTTATCCAATTAAGCTAGATATGATCAATTCTACTTAACAGAAAATCTAAAAACTAAAACAAACAATTGAAAACAATAAAATGAAATGCAGAAATAAATGTTTTAGTGCCTAGAAAATCAGGAAATGACCCTGATCAGGGACAAGGGGTCCTAGGTTAGGGTTTTTTAAATGTTTTTTTACAAATTTTTGAGATGATTTTAGTGGTTCCCAGATTCCTATCAAAAACAACAAGTTATAGTTTGATTTTTCTATGAATTTAATGTTGAAAGCAAGTGAAAATGTGATAAATGACAAACTACAAGACCTAATTTGATATGTAATTTGGTTTCACTTTTCAAATTTAAATAAATATGATGTAATGCTATGTAAATGATATGCAAAATGACTATTTTTTTGTATTTTTCAGATTTAAAGAATGCAAAGATGCAATCCTAAAACCCTTAAATGAAATGAAAAGTTAAATGCAAACTAGACACCCCAAATGAGACTCAATTCAATGCACTGAAATGCAAATGAATGCAAGATATAAATCTAGGGTGCAAATGGACTCCAAAATGAAAAAAATGAAATAATCAAACGTCAGGTTCACCAAAATGAAACGAAAGAAAATAGGTGTTGTGAAGGCTTGAAGTATGGTGTGAACCAAATATGGTGGGAAATGCACCTATTCTCCACTATTTCATTCAAGAAATGGGATCCAAACAATGAGATGACTTTCAACCAAAAGGTGAGTCAAATCAAAGTATGAATCTACAAATTTCCCTTTTATGCAAGGACAGGGGTATGAGTTAAACAACACTTTGGGGAGAAAGATTAAAAATAGAAAATCAACTCCAAAATGCAAGCTATAAAGTGCATCTAAAAGATTAAGCTCAATTCTAATGGAACCAATAGTCAAATTGTAGATCTAAGAATGAGAAAGTGGTGTGTACCAATCACCAAAAAGTGTTTTTACGAATCTTAGTAAGGACTCATTCGCCCTATGGTGAATAGGTCTTAGCTAGGGCTCTTAAAAATTTGTTTCTAATTTTATTTTTTTGTGTCTACACTCCTAGATTCCCAAAACTTGTGGTATAAAAAACTGAAATAAATTCTATAGGTCAATTTTCATGAAATTGCAAAAATGATGACAACTTTGACACCTTTGGTAGTTGTGCAATTTTTCTCTGCAATAGATCCTCCACCTAAAATCTAAAAACACGCATCAAGAGAGAAAAATGTTGTTTTGTTAGGTCAATAGCGGTTTACCTTGGTCAAACCTTGTTTTGGTAATTAAACCTTGTAATGAAATGAAATAGTATAAAGGAATGATGAATGAATAAATGCAATGTAACAACTCACCAAATCCTTGTTTGAACCTTGGAATGAAGATCTACAACTTGCATGAAATGGCTTCAATGGATGTGGATCTTGATCATGAAACTTGATTTGAAACAATGCCTTTGATATGCTTGAATGGATCTTGAACACTACATTAACATATTAGCTCACATAACATTTATGATGCAAGAAAGATTTGACATGATAATGGAATCTTGATTGTTGTAATAATTCTTCTTCAAATCTTCTCTTGAATTCCTTAAAAATGCTCGTGATAATGTTCGCTTGAATGCTCTAGGTGCTCATGAATTTTTTTTGGGTGAAATCATTGGTTATTTTTTAAGAACCAAATTTATTCTTACCACATACCTATGAAATTTTTGGAATTCAATTATCAGTAAGGGTAAGGATTGGCCAACACATAAGTAATGGTTCTTAGGCCTTTACTTCTTCACTTCGGGCTCTGTTAAACCCAACAAGGTAATCCTAAACACTGTGTTTACAGATACTAGTGTGTCTAGGTATCAAAAACAAAGTAAACAGATGATAATCCTTAAATGTTTAATAGACACAATACCCTAAAGATTTGTCTAACCTTCATGGAAATACCCAAATAAAACAAGAAAAAATGTTATTCATTAAGTTTCACACACACCCAGAAAAAGATTGACAAGTAAGTTCATTTTAATTTTATGGTCAGCTATTGAATCGGTCACCACAATTGAAGTATAATTACTTTGCTAAACTAGTTCCATATTCTTAGAATAGATTGAAACCAAATACCCACAAGATTAGATAACAATTTTATATATGAAAATCCCTGAAGCCTTGAAAATATTGCATTACAATGTTCCCACTTATCATCTCTACCATTTACTTCTTACTACCATACTCATACATGACTTATTTCAAATCCACTATTATATTCAAGCATTTACATCGATTCATTGAATTAATTCGAAAGAATATACCAGTACATCTATTGGAAACCAACAGAGACAAATAAGATAACCATTGATTATATTATTCATAGTTTGTATAACCTGTACATAGGAAAGTAACATGTAGAAATTTTATACTCTTATACTATATGTCTTATCATTGTCATTATCAAAGAACCATATACATATTGACTGAATTTCTCCCTAAAAAATTTTACTAGAAAGTTCAGTATCCATTTTTGTCTCTATGTATAACCCCTTCAACGAAAACTACCCACTAACCTCTCTTGTAATCATCCTTGAAATCCCTTTTTATAAGACAAGGGAGCAACAAGAATAGGGATAAATTACACTTACATTTCCATTTTATTTCAAAATGAATTTCACCAGAATGTGGAAAATATTCCCCATTCAATTACAAGCAATCATTTCTAGGACAGGGGAAAGCAAAAAGCGAAACTCCAAAAAACTGTTAATCAGAGAAGACCCACCAGTCTTCAGAAGGTGTTGTTGTCAGAGCATCAAAAATATGCAAGTTCACACCAAACTGGGAAATGTCACCATCGACACTGAAGGTACAAATAAACAGAGACCCACATCATAACACACCAACCAAAGAAATAGAGTTAGCACAAAGGACCAAAAACTGAGCACCAGCTTAGAAAGGGAATGAGGTGCTACTTTGCCTTGTTAGCAGCAAAGTAAGTACGTCTACTCGGTGTCCTTATTGAAAGTGGAGTATCCATTACCACCTCATCCTCAAAATCAATCAAATCAATCATGTCCATGAGATACTAGCAGTAACCCAAATCAATTTCAGCTCCACTATCAGAAGAATCATTTGAGACTTTAATGGGAGAATAATGACGTCCCATATAAGCCCAATGATACTTATTCTTCTCATAGTTTCCCTCTCAGGCCTATCAGTTTCCTTCTCCTTACCCTTGACCAATTCCTCCGAGATAATTTGGCTTCTCAAATGATAAGCACGCTTGAGAACACCATGTGCAAACTTCTTGATAGCTCTTGTTTTCTTCTTTGGAGTCACGGGGACTTCAAGCATATCTTGTTCCCTCTGGGGAGAATCACCCTGAGACTCAAGAGGGTTGAGTCTCCTTGACCTTCGAACCAAGCTAATAAACACACTTACCTTACCCATTTCTTGACTGAGCAACTTCTCAAATTTTCTTAGGACAAAGACACCACCCAATTTAAAAATAACTAGCTCAAAATCAACAATTACCAAGAACATTTCACACACTTACTCCCGGACTCTTAATTCTCACAAACATTAAATGATAAGAATAACAAGCAGGTAATCTTCATTAAATAGAGAAACTGGAGAGTTCCTGCATTAATTTTCCAAGAAAGCTTCTGTGAGAGCATTTATAATCAATTACTTTGACTTTAAACCTTAATCGTTGATCATACTTTGAAATAAATTAGCAAATAATCAATCAGGATGATTAATTATGACAAAGTTAAACACATGCACTTGATGCTTCTCCAGAATCAAAAAACTCAAGTGAGATAAACCTTCACTTAGTTTTCACATTAATCATACGTTGAGCGTTTAACCAAACCCATTATGTCACATTTACCTGCTCGCTCGTGGGAATTAATTTACTCACAATTCATAACAGTATGACAGTGAGGAGTGATCATGATTTAACTTTAGAATATCAACCTGTACTTTGCCTTACTTCAATTTCACCTTCCTACATGTACCAACACCTGATAGATTTGATACCCATAAAAATATTTCCAAAATTTCATGTGTGCCCAAGAATCTATTCTAATTTAGCGTCGTTTTTATCTTAGAACAATCTTGGAAAATATTTTAGTAGCACCTTATCTTCACTAGAATCCATCAAAGCCTTTGAAATATTCCATGTGGCATTCACCCACTTTCTCGCTCAAAAAACATGAGACACAAGTGGGCCATTCATGGGATGACAGGGATTGTTAGGATTGACCCAAGTTACCCACCATTGATCATCGATCTCTATTCTCAAGAAACATAGCCATCCCTATAGCTTGGTGGGTCCCTCAGTGGGTGACAAATATCATCTTTCCCGCTAGACCATTTGATTATTTTAATGAAGAATGAAAATGAATGGGAAAAAAAGTAACGATCCTTATGAATACACTTGTTGCGGTGTCTACGGTTGATTTTTCTGGAAGCCACACTTGCTGGCCTTTTAGAAGCACTGGTCCCACTACTAGACATGATGTGCGACCATCACCCGCTAGCCCGTGTTTTTAAAATAATATGAAATAAAACAACACGGGCACGCGGGGAGTGGCCAAGATGTAGCTACATTACTTAATGACAGTCGTTGATCTTCTTCTTCTGATGGCACCAACTATCTTCACCAAGGGGACCTGGCCTGCCAATGCACATGACACATGGCTAACACTTGACAGCCCATGCGAATAAAATAGTAAGGAATAAAAATGCTCAGGTGCACAAGGAATGGTGGTGATCAGCCCTCAATAATCAAACAACCAATGTAAAACCTAATTCTGCTCATTCCGCAAAAGTTATTTTAAAGAAGGGGGCCACTACTAGGCCCATGGGGAACTTGACCCTTGGGCACGAAAACTTAAAACTTCAAGCACTTTAATAAAAATCGAGCCTAACCATAGGAAAAATTAAGCACTGAAAAGGTACTTGGGGACCGACAACCCTAAACCCAGGGGGGTGATGAAAATAACAATTCCAATGGCATAAGAGGAAACTTGAATGACCAAAGACTGGGAGCAACAATTCAATACAAAATTAGAACGACCAAGGGTTTTTAGGCTTGTAGGTCAATTCTCAAGGGTTTTGGCAACACCAACCCTATAACAGTGATAATGAACACAACCATAAGTCATTAACCAGGTTCAAAGCCAAGTATTGCAAAATTTAAAATTGAACCAAGAGAATTTTTTGAGGGGTTCCATCAATGGCTCCAGTTGGGGACACATGCCTCTCACTGGCATGGTTAGATCCCAGAATCATGGGTGAAGCAGACCAAACACAAAAGAAAAATGAGGACAACCAACATATGTACAATTTTTACATAGGCCATAAAGACCTAAACTAAGAGATCCAATCTCCATCTTGTCTGAAGCCTTCCCTATAGGTGCAAGTTATCAATATGCATCCTGCAATCTACCTAGGCTTCAACTTCACTTGGTGGCTCCAGGCCACTAAGCATTTGGCTGATACTTGCCTCTATCAAAAACCTTATTTTCCATTGTCTTTATCATGCTAAGGCTGAAAATATTCTCATGAATTTCCCATCCCCTAATCATGCCTTTGTCACTGGACCTAGCTATTATGAACTTATCGTTGTTACTCTTATTCATGTCAGGCTGTGAATTGTGATCAATCATTAACTAAAACACATAATTAACAGAGTATTCTATCTAACTTAGCTTGCAACTGTACTCCACCAAATGCTCATCTAATTGGACAAGGAAAATGAAACATTCATATTCTTCTTGCTCACTATTAATATAAGGGAAAATATCATATTTATTTTGTGAAATGAACAAGAAATGTTCATAGACAAGCTTCTATTCAAGTTGGTTTTCATATTCATCAAAGCAATATAAACCAGTTATGCTACCCAATGCTCCATTTTCCTAAAAAAAATAACTTCTTAGATTCCATAGCACTTTAAATTTCACTTAACACATGATCATTCCCATAAAGGGCATCATTCATATCATCCCAGAAATCAAGGAATTTTTTTATTTCAAGATCAATGACACAATTTGATTCTTCCTTCCAATTACATTGTTCAACTTGAAACAAAATGTTTCAAAGGATGGATCAACTAGTTCAAAATTGATATGATCAGTAGTAAGGTATTCAAATGCACCATTAAGTGATAGGTTCACTGACTCATATGTGCAGGACTGATGGAAACTTGAACATAGCTTATGTTCCACCAAGTAGATTTTTTCATTTCCTTCCTTAGCAGGACTTTGGCTAAAAACAATCATGTCCATCTATGTAATAAAATATGTACATCCCACTTTCACTTCATATAAACATTCAAAAACAGGACCGTGCTAACCAACATTATTAAATTCAAGCTCTAGAATCTGAGTATAGAAATTCTTGTCTTCAAATTCATCACCAACCATATCATCAAGATGTTCAATCCTGAAATGGTTGAATTGTATTGCAAGAATCCATCACATGCAATCTATTCATCTATAGGTGAGGTAAAAATTTCATGGGTATTGACATAGTCATATTCCTCAGGCAAGAAGGATTCCTTCAAATTTTCCTCACAAAAAGCTTCATATTTCTTATGAAGGTAATCAAAATTCTCATCTTCACTACCCTGGGTATCAACCTTTAAAGGTATATCAGTAGTATTTGCAAGTATGACAATATCATAATCCCTACTGTTATGCAAACATTCATTCTCAGAAACATCCTATCCATTCTTTGGGAAAAATCTTGATCTTACTCAATAAGTTGAGCACCCCTGCTCTTTTGAGATCTCATATTTTGTTCAGTCATAATTGGCCTCCTCAAAAATTTTGATCCAATCAATTGTTTGATCAAAATCCTAGGGTTTCAATTCCTCGATCAAGGCACTGAGCCTTGGCTCATAAATGTCACAAAATATGTCTATGCATATTGAATCTTCAAGTCATAACCTTTTAGGAATTTCTAACAAGGTATCCAAAAACCTTGCAAACAACTCATATGGTGATTCCTCCTTATATCTCTTCATGTTGGACAACCTCTGAATTAACAACTCCCGATCATCATTTTTTAATCATTGTTGAAGTCTATTCTAAATTTCTTCATGATCAATATGTTGTGAGAATGAACAAAATGAGACATCAAAAATATTATCACATTGATCATATTTTTCATCCTTATTTATTTCATCTTTATGATGTGTATCCGGACAACAAACACTTGCAGCCATATATCCCCTTATCATTGTGTATTTCATAGTGTTTTCAATATCCATAGCAATATGATATGCCTACTATAATGTTGTAGGTTCCTTATCCCTTATTAAATAACTCATCTGATTGTCAAAAGCACCAAGATACATAATCAAACACTCTACATCACTAGGTCTCAAGTGTTTGAGAACATTTTTTACTACTTTCATAAATCTGAGGTTAAAGGAAAGAACCAACTCTTCGTCTTGTTGGATTTCCCTAAATCTTTTTCTTATCACATTTGGACTAATCCTCTCACCAAATTGTTTCACAAATGTTATCCTAAAAGCCTCTCACGAAGCTATAGAACATACTGGTAAATATGAGTACCAGTCTCTGGCATCCTCTTTTAATGACTATGTAAACAACTTCATGAGAACATCATCATGGTTTATCTCAAAATTACCCATCAAATCTATGAATGCATTTAGGTTTTTGGAGGCTAGCTCAAAAATTTTCCCTGTAAATTTTGGTAAATGTTTCTTAATACGATCAAGAATTTTGTTAGGGAAACTTTTAATACTACCAAAACTTAATGGCTTATATCTCTCAATAGAGAACTTCGTTTTAGGGCATGATAGGAGTTTTGTACCCATCATGCTTTTACTTGATGTTCCACAAGGAAATACAAGGGAATGATACATTTCTCTTTTATCTTTAGGGTATGTGCAAAATCATCATGGAAAAAATAGGCCCTTAAGTGGCAAAAAATTTCGAAAAATCAGAATTAGGCAAATTGACATAAAAATTTGAATAAGTTATCTATATTATTTAAAAAATATGTAAGAATAGAATTTGTAGCAAATTGAATGTAGTTTCTAAACAAACAAGTTTTTTTTAAATCTATTTGGTGAAAATTTGAAATTTCAATGCAGAGTATTTAAATTTTATGGAAAAATAAGAAGTAGGTGTCTTTCGACCACCCTAACCACAATAAAATGATAATATTTTAATAATATTTTAGACATAAGTAGTGGACTCATGTCGGATGTGATGCATATTTTTGTAATTTTTTCCTTTGAGTAAATAATTACTTATGAATTATTTTATTACAAATTTTAAAAATATAAAAATTATGTCCTAACCACCTTTAACTTGGTGAAACTTCATAAATTTATTTTTTCCTTTTTAATCCTATAGTATGTGAAGCATAGAATGTGATGCATGTTTTGGATCCAAAATATGATACAATTTGAAAGCTATAGATGTTTTTCAATCAACCTATCAATTAAGACTTTAGTAATTCAAATAGAAAATGAATAATAATTATTTATTAAATTCAAAGTAAAGCATAATTTATATTGGTGGAAATTTGAGAATCTCCTTTAAAAATGCTTTTCATTTCATCAATTTTGGGAAAAAAAAAAGTTGACAGCCACATACCCTACAAATACCAATCATATTGCCACTTCTTGGCCCATCACGATCCTGCACACACCCTTTATTCAATCTTCAAATATCAACTCCATAGTTGATGAGAAACTACTTCATTATGATTATAAAGATGCATAGCTCAAATATAGTTATGCTTTAAAACTTTCTAAAAGGAAAATTTCAAAAATAAGCATAATTCTTGCACCCAATTTAGATACTACAAATTTCACCTTAGAAGTATGTAAAATAGCTGCCACTATTCCCTTCCCTAGTGCATAATTCACTTAATAGGGAACAAAGTACTTATTACACATTCCTAAAAATGGATTTCATACAAGTTTATTTCTTCTTGCAAACCAAAACAGGGGAAAATACCTAGATATATTTACAGATATTTTGAATTATGCTTTGTCAGGTTCTTTGCATAAGGTCGCCACCTCCTTTGTAGAGGATCAAACTTCAACAATGTGAAGTTTCTTCCACTCGTTGATTTCACTTTAAGCTTCCTTTTTCTCAAACATTTTTCACTGGCACAGAGTTCTTTGGAGTTGCCACCCACTTTTAGTGAGAACTTTAGTTTAGAACCTTCATGACCCTATCAAGGAAAAATGATCTACTATAAAGGTTTTCTTAATAAGTCCCCAATAGAGTCACCATTTATATTGGTTATTTTTTAAGAACAAAACATATTATTAGCACATACCTATTAACTTATTGAAATTCAATCATCAGTAAGGGTAAGGATTGCCAAACACATAATTAAGGGTTCTTAGGCCTTTACTTCTTCAGTTTGGGATCTGTTAATCCCAGGAGGGTAATACTAAACACTGTGTTTACAGATACTGGTGTGTCTAGGTATCAAACAAAAAGTAAACAGATAATTCTCCTTCAATGTTTAATAGACACAATACCCTAAAGTTTTGGTTGACCTTAATGGCAATGCCCAACTCAAACAAGAGAAAATGTAATTCATTAAGTTTCACACACCCAAAAAAAGATTGACAAGTAAGTTGATTTTAATTTTGTGATCAGTTGTTGAATTGGTCACCACAATTGAAGTATAATTACTTTGCTAAACCAATGCCATATTCTTGGAATGGAGTCAAACCAAATACCCACAAGATTAGATAACAATTTTATATATGACAATACCTAAGCCTTGAAAATATTGCATTGCAATATTCCCACTTATCATCTCTACAATTTACTTCTTACTAGCATCCTCATACATGAATTATTTCAAACCACTATTATATTCAAGAATTTACATCCATTAATTGAATTAATGAGCAAGAATAGAGAAGAACATCTATTGGAAACCAACAAAGACAAATAAGATAACCATTAATTATACTATTCATGGTTTGTATAACCTGTAGATAGGAGAGTAGCATGTAGAAACTTTATACTCTTCTACTATATGTATTATCACTGTCACTATCAAAGAACCATATACATATTGATTGACTTTATCCCTAAAAATTTTTACTAGAAAGTTCAATATCCATTTTTGACTCTATGTATAACCTCTTCAATGAAAACTACCCACTGACCTCTCTTGTAATCATCCTTGAAATCCCTTCTATAAGACAAGGAAGCAACAAGCATCTGGCTAAATTACACCTACATTTCACTTTCATTTCAAAATGAATTTCACTAAAATGTGGAAAATATTCCCCATTGAGTTACAAGCAATCATTTGTAGGACGGGGGAAAGAAAAAAGGAAAACTCCAAAAAACCATTAGTCAGAGAAGATCCCCCAATCTTCAAAAGGTGTCAATGTCACAACATCAAAAACATGCAAGTTCACACCAAATAGGGAAATATCACCATCAACACCGAAGGCACAAATAAACAGAGACCCATGTCATAACACACTAGCCAAAGAAATTGAGTTAGCGCAAAGGACCAAAAACCGAGCACCGACTCATAAAGGAAATAGGATGATACTTTTCCTTGTCAGCAACAAAGTACACCTACTTGCTATCCTTATTGAAAGTGGAGTAACCATCACCACCTCATCCTCAAAATCAATAAAATCAGTCATGGCCATGAGATACTGGTGGTAACTTGAATAACTTTCAGCTCCACTATCAAAAGAATCATATGAGACTTCAATGGGAGAATGATGGTGTCCCATATAAGCTCGGTGATACTTATTCTTTCTCCCAGCCTCCCTCTCAAGCCTATCAATTTTCTTCTTCTTACCCTTGACCAATTCCTTCGAGATGCTTCTCAGATGATAAGCATGATTGAGAACACCTCATGCAGACTTCTTGACAACTCTTGTTTTCTTCTTTGGAGTCACAGGGACTTCAAGCATATCTTGTTCACTCTGGGGAGAATAACCTTGAGACTCAAGAGGGTTGAGTCTCCTCACCTTCAGACCGGGCTAACAAACACACTTATCTTACAAATTTCTTGACTAAGCAACTTATCAAATTTCCTTAGGACAAAGACACCGCCCAATTTAGAAATAACTAGCTCAAAATCTGCAATTACTAAGAACACTTCACACACTTACTCCCAAACTCTTAATTCTCACAAAAATCAAATGGTGATAATAACAAGTAGGTAATCTTCATTAAATAGAGCAACTAGAGATTTTTTGCATTAATATTCCAAGAAATATTCTGTGAGAGTGTTGGAAATCAATTACTTTAATTTTAAACCTCATCCGTTGATCATACTTTGAAATAAATCAACGGATAATCAATCACGATGATTAATTATGAAAAAGTTAAATGCATGTACTTGATGCTTCACCACAATTAGAAAACTCAAGTGAGATAAACATTCACTTAGATTGTACATTAACCATACACTTACTGTTTAACGAAACACTTTGTGTGACATTTATATGCTCGCCCGTGGGAATTAATTTACTTGCAATTCAACACAGTAAGATAGCAGGGAGCGATCATGATTTAACTTTAGAATATCAGCCCATACTCTTCCTTACTTCAATTTCACCTTCCCATGTGTACCAATACCTGACATATTTGATGGCCATAAAACTATTTCCCAAATTTCGTGTGTGCCCAAGAATTAGTTCTACTTTAGCATTTTTTTTATCTTAGAACATTCTCGGCCAATATTTTAGTAGCAACCTTATCTTCACTAGAATCTATTTGAGCCTTTGAAATATTCCACATGGCATTCACCCTCTTTCCCATTGAAAAACATGAGACACAAGTGGGCCCTTCACGGGATGGCAAGGAGTGGTCAAGATTGACCCACGTCTCCCGGCATTGACCATCGATCTCTATTCTCAAGAAACACACACCATCCCTATAGTTTGGTGAGTCCCTCCATGGAGTGACAGATGTCATCTTGCTCGCTAGCTTGTGTGATTAATTTAATGAAGAAAGAAAACGAACAGGTGCACAGGGAACAATCCTGATGAATCCACATGTTGTAGTGTCTACCATTGATTTTACTCAAAGCCACACTTGCTAGCCTTTTGGAAGCACCGATCCCACTCCCAGACATGACACGCACCATCGCCTGCTAGCTCACTTTTTTTAAATAATATGAAATAAAAAAGCATAGGCACACAAGGAGTGGCCAAGATGTAGCCATGCTACTTATTGACGGTCGTTGATCTTCTTCTAATGGTGCAACCTATCTTCACCAAGGGGACCAAGCCCATCAATGCACAAGACACGTGGCTAATGCCTGATAGCCCGTGAGAATAAAATAATAAGGAATAAAAATGCTTAGGTGCACGTGGAACAGTGGTGATCAACCCTCGATGATCAAACGGCTAGTATAAAACCTAATTCTACACATGCCACAAAATTTATTTAAAAAAGGGGGCCACTACTAGGCCCATGAGGAACTTGACACTTGGGCACAAAAACTTAAGCTTTATGCGGCTTTATAAAAACCAAGCCCAACCATAGGAAAAATTAAGCGTTGAAAAGGTACTTGGTGACTGACAAATCTAAACCCAGAGGGCCAATGAAAACAACTTGAATAACCGAAGACTGGGATCAACAAGTCAATGTAGAATTATAACGGCCAAGGGTTTTTAGGCTCGTAGGTCAATTCTAATGGATTTTCGCAACACCAACCCTACAACAGTGATGAGGAACACAACACTAAGCCAACAACCAAGGTCAAAGCCAAGTATTGCAAAATTTTAAAGAAATTTTTGAGGGCTTCCATTAGAAAAAAATTTTAACACAAGATGACATGTGAATACATATTTCAAATTTACGTCTTAGGTCTAAGTGAGGACCCATTCGCCTTTGGGAAAATGGGTCCTAGGTCACTTACCTAGGACACACATTCTCCAATGTTAAGTTTTATGTTATGGAATTGATGAATGTTTAGTTTTACCCTTCTGAAATAGCAATTAATTAGGCTTGGATTTTAATTAAAGGGGCCAATTAGGGCAAATTAACCTCAATTAAGTAATAAAACCCTAGATTAGTGTGAAAGTGTAAAGCTACACCTTACAACACCAAAAATAAGGCACAATTAAGTCCATTTTCATTCATAAGGCCCTAAAATTAATGTGAATATGTAAAATACATAGTACAACACTAAATTAAGGCATAGTTTATTCCTTTTATTTAATATTATTTCCCAAATTAAGTGTGAAAAAGGGATACTTTTTCCTACACTACAATGTGTAAGTTATTTTATTACAAAGACACTAATAATTTAACTTGATATCCAAACACAAACATAGAAGTCCAAATTTTAAGTGCTAATAAGATCCCTGCTTGAATGCTAGTATCAATTAGTCATCCAAGTCAAGAAAGCACACACTTGATCTGTGATATTGAAAATAATGAAATGCAAGAAGTGATATCCTTGAAGAGTTCAATGAACTCTCCAAATGACACACTACCATCTAAGGTGTCTTAATACATAAAGAATAATATGAAATAATTAAAAAATGATTCTACTCTAACAACTCCCTTTAGGCTCATCTTAGGTGGGTAGAAAGATGGTGTTTCCTAACAACTAGGCCTGATGAGGTACCCATGTACAATGAAAATCTCCCATAAAGTGTAGAAAGGTAGAAAAGCTTGAGAAATAAAAAACTCCAAAAGGAAATAATAATAAAAAAGTAAACTAGACATGACACATCAAGGGTGACTACATATATCCTCAATGGAGTTGTCATTATACTAGTGTGGAGAATCTTTGGAAGTGTAGTGTAGAAAATTGCTACACTAAACAATTTCAAACTATGTTTTGTCCCCATAGTAATTGGACCTAATTAAGCATATAATTTTTTAAATTATGTACTCCAAAGCCTAATTTTTACCATTTTTTGAAGAATTACAAGCATTGAATAAATGCCACCAATTTCTATTTCACCCCCGACTAAGGGCTTGGGGATTGTAAGAGTTTATGGTGCCCACCTAAATTAATTTCTCTTATTTCCTGGTGAGATCTACAATGAATTCATCACATGAAGGTATTGGCCATGTTGCACTGTGATCCCTCTTGGTGGAATAGAAGATTGAGACAAATACTGAGTAGTTAGGTCCTAGCTTTGAAGGTGTGGAGAGGATGAGTCGAAAATCCTTCTTTTCAATCCCACATTCTTAGAGTTGCAATCTTAGTTCATTTTATTTCTTGTGAAATAATCCTCTATAGTATTATAGTCTCTTAGACTTACGAGGTCATTTTCTAGCTCGTGGCTCCTTAGTTCATCGACCTTCCCAAAAAGCTTTTCAATTTCTTTCCATTTACTTCATTAGGAGTTTTCAAGGCCTCAACATGAAATAGAAGATATAGAGATATACTAATTCATAGAAACCCGAAGGTATGATCACACTTATTATACCACTTTCCCTTATCTTTTATTGTAGTTGGTTCCTTTTTATTACCCATTGTGACTTTATAAAAACCTTTAATTTTAATGTCAATTGAACATTTACTTTCCACTCATGGTGGTTGAAATGTGTAAGAGGCTTGATTGGTAGTTAGGCTCCATACTTTGGTTAAAAACTTAAATTCATGAAAAAAAATTAACAGAAATATAAAGTGCATAAGGTGCAACACAATGACAACCAGGCCCTTGATTATTCTTTTAATCCTCCCTTGAATTTGGCACTTTATATGTTCTAATGCATAAACAATTTCAATGGAACAAAAAATGGCACTTTATAATTTAGTGTGATATTGTTTCCAATGAAATGAGCAAAAAAATATGATACCAAAATCTGACCTACTTAGGGTTAGACAGTGTATTCCATGGCTAGTCTCCATGACCACGGTAGCCTCTGTAGTCCACAAATTTCTAAAATTTCCTTATGATGGCACCGTGTATACTATCCAAGACACTAGATACGAACCACCCATGTCATGTGGGGAATTTTCCCTAGACCACTTCTAGCCTACTCCAATTGGACCCTTACCACCTAGAGGGGACTTTCTCTACAAGGCCTACTTTAGGTATAAGACTGGGGGATCAATCTCTAATGGTGTTTTCCCACCTTTCTCCCATGCTATTTCTTTGAAGGATTCTATGTGTGTACAAGAACGTGCCTAGTCCTCTACACCTATAAAGGCTAAGGAAAAGAACGCTCTTTCTTGTGGGCCTTCCTCTTCTTCTTCATCTTCTTTTGCAACTTCACAACCCTTTTTTATGTCCTCAGTTTCATCTATTGTACCTAGCACAAGAAAAGAAAAGGTACCCATGCTGTGGAAGTCTAAACCGCAAGTCTTTCAACTCCTCATTTTACCCATGGTCCCTTGACCAACCCTATATGGTAAGGGGAAGCATTCATGTGGGTTTGTTCCCGCTTCTCAACATCTGAAGCCTCATCCTATTCCTCCACCTATCCCTAAAGTAGTAAAAGTATAGGGGCCCATGGTCAAGATCCCCATCCTTGTCTTTGTTCCTCCTCTAGTTCCTCCTTAGGAATCTAATCTTCCACCAAAAATGGTTGTGAAGATAATTCCTTTGGTGGAATAGGACCCTTACGAGTCTTCACTTCTACCAGCAAAGGTTGTGGAGACTGCACTCCTTCAATAGACTAGGATAGCCCAGAATATTCTCAGGTTGTGCCACCTGGTGCCCATAACTGTCACAAATAACTTTCATGCGATCATAAGTGTTGCTGACGAGAACTAGCCCGAGATCATGAGGCCTCATAGAAGACCAAAGGAGACCCTCTTGCTTCAAGCTCTACTTTTGCTTCTCTCTTTGCTTTCACTTTTGTATCTTCTCCTTGTAGCGTCGAAAAAAGTAATACTTTTTCACGCTTAGTTTGGGAATGAAGAATTAATGATAAAATGGACATAATTGTGCCTTATTTAGGGTGTTGTAAAGTGTTTCTTTACACTTTCACACTTATTTAGGGATTTATTAATTAACTGAGGTTAATTAAAGCTTAATTAACCCCTTAAATTCAAATCCAAGCCTTATTTATTGCATTTTTTGAGGGATAAATCCTGACACTCATTAATAATGTTTCACAAAACTTAAGTTGGCAAGGTTTGAGTCCTAGGCTAGGTGACCTAGGACCCATTTGCCACCTAGCAAATGGGTCCTTCCTAGGTCCTAAGACCCCCTTTTTACATATGATTTCACCTCCCTGAGACTTGTCCTAGTTAATTATGCTAGGACCCATTCACCCTATGGTGAATGGGATAGGGTGAATGGGTCCTCCTTAACTAAGGACACCCCTTTTTGAACTTATTTGTGGTGGGATTTTAATGATTTTAAATCCTCGATCTAATGTCAGCTTGTGTTATTTGAATTTTGAGATTAAATCTTAAGTTAAGTATAAATATAAGGTTATTTCACATAGTTTTCATCTAAGCAATCTAAGCATTCAAGTATTCAAGCATTATAGAAAAATCATGATCAAGAAGGCATTCAAGAGCATATAATTGAAGTTTTATTGCAACATTCAAAGGTCATATTGTCATGTCAAAGGCATAGGGCATCATGTATGTTGTTGAACTAATGTTGTGATGTAGCATTGAAGATCTCCAAATCAAGCATTGTTTCACATCCAAATTCTAGATCAAGATCTACATTCCTCATAGTCATTTCATGTTTGATTGTTGCTTTACATTCCAAGACTTCATCCAAAGTATCATTGTTTCACGTTTCATGTTCATGTTTCATTATTTTATCATAAGATTTAATTACCTAAATGGGATTTGACAAAGAAAAACCCCTATTCCCTAACAATCAACATTTTTTCTCCTCTTTGATGTGTGATTGTAGGTTTTAGGTTGAAGATCAAGTGGAAAAGAAGATTGAAAAAAAAGTTTCCAAAGTTGTAAAGTTGCAAAAGTTGTCATCTTTGTTGCAAGATCACAAAAACAAAGCGACAAATTTTTTTTTTGACTTTCGGGAGCTTACCACTTGGGAGTTGGGAGTGAAGACATTGAAGAACAAAACCTAGAAATTGCTTTTCCAGAACCCTGGCAAGGACCCATTCGCCACTGGGCAAATGGGTCCTTAGTGACCCCCAAAACAATACTTTTTCAGCAAGGTACACATCATTTCACCATCTTAAAACATTCCTTATTGTTGTTATAATAGTTAGGGTTATTTTCTTATTGTTATTTATGCATTTTACCCCTCATAACTGAATGAAACGTAGATACCCTTTGTGTGAAAATTTAATGTAAATCTTGATGGGAAAAGACCCCCCAATAATTCAATAAAAGTATCTTGTAAGGGAATATGTATTTTGGGTGTCCCACTTTTTTAGGAGGTCAAAGAGTCATATTTGCATGTACATGTGTCATATGTTGTCATAAGGTGGACTGCCAAAAGAATATTGCATGTTGCCTGCATGTCTTTCCATGCAAAATTGTAATGACCGACTGTAAGGAATCTATAAGAGGTGTAAGTTGTCATAGCATCTCAAATATGATTGGACAAGAGTTTAGGCACCCAAGAGAAGGTTAGCATGCATTGGAACTCATTTCTTATTGCAATTTTTGTAACTCCCAAGGTTGGGTGTACCTTTCTCAAGGTGGTTTCAGGAGATTTTTTTGTGAAACAATTGTTTGTTTTCTCCTTCTACTTTCTCTATTAATTCACGCCTTTTCATTTTGAGAATGGGGCTTGGAGAAGTGAAGTTTTCTTACCAAAATGCTTCCAAAATGTTATCATATTGTTGAAGATACATTTTTGTAGGTGTTGTATGTAGGATTGAAGGGGAGCCCATGTGCTTTAGTTTAATGTAAAAAATTTGCATATTTGAATATGAATTAACTTGCATATTTCTCTTCCATTTTTTGCTCATTATATGTATTTGCAGCCTTCTTGTATTATGTTTTGTGAGGTTTTGTGATCAAATTTGAAAGGGAGATTTTCCATTTTCATCAGGGGCCCCAAAACTTAGGTGGGACGACCCATACACCCAAGCTGGCATATGAGTCCCAGATTAATAAATTTGGGCCATACAATCCAAAAAAATTAATTTTTGACTGGCCATTACATATGTGTTGAGATTATCCTCGGAAATATGCATTAATGCTTGTGGATGCAAAATAAGGCCAACAAAAGCATAATGAAGCCCAATTAATTAATAAAACCCTAGATTAATGTTAAAGTGTAAAGGTACACTTTACAACACCCTAAATAAGAAATAATTAAGTTCATTTAGCTTACAAGATCAGAAGACCTAATGTGAGTGTGTTAAACACATTACAACACTAAATCAAGCCAATATTAGGCTTAATTTAATAGGGAGGGCCTCAACAAGTGCGGAAATGTAGAGGGGTACATTTTTCATCATTACACTCCCTAGGTTGATCTAAAGGCAGGTTGTTGGAGTAATTGGGACATCACTAGATAATTAATTAATCATTAATTAATTATTAGGTCCCTTATTACTTTTAATTACTTAAACTAAATTTACGAGTTCCTTTTTGGTTATAGAGGATCACTCAGAGTTGTGGGGTTCACTATCAACTCTAACATGGTATCAGAGCTCTAGATCTGTAACCTCCTATTCAAAATTTGAGGGATTCAACATTTAAAAAAAAAAATTTGCATCCTGGAGAAAAATAAACCTCACCATTGCATCCGAAGTGGCCAACGACATAAGAATCAATTGTCATTTCATGAAAATCCAAGAAAAAACTTTGGGAAAATTTTATTGAGGGCATACTTTTTAGGGTACTGAATTCTATATAATGATATGAATCTATAAGTCATATGAATTCATACGCAATACAGTCATACCAATGCATCAAAGTTGTACCATCCCTGTGCAACTTGAAAATCCAAAAAAATAATAGCAACCGATAAAAATGTTGCAATGATTTTTTTTAAAATCTAGCGAGCATATTTTTTGAATATTCCTTGAGAATATTCCCTATGCTAACCTCTTGCTGCCCGTCACCCCTACATAACTAAGTCAATGCTCACTCGCTACTCATGTAGTGGCACCACCCTGAAGCGTAGCTCACCTCTCGTGTAGTGACACCGCAATAAAGTTTAGCTCCACCTAGATTAAGTGGTTCGTTGTGGTCACCTTAATGACTAGGTGCTTTGCACCCTTTCAACCCCTAATGCTTTTCGCTATCACATTTGTGACCAAGGGCTAGGGCACCTACTTACGACCAATCCCCTAGCCTACCATACAACCAAGGGCTACTTTTTTAGCCCCATGTATGCCCTAAGCACCAAATTGAGTAGCTTCTAGTAAATTAGGTAAAACTTGAACATCTCATCTCTATATTTTGCAAATTACATATCGTTGGAAAGATGGTTCCAAGCCAAATCTAGTGGTGCATGTACTTCATATTTTTCTCTTGATTTATTCAAAAGGCCTCTAAAGTCAAATCTAGTTATTTTCACTCAGGAGGGCATAAATTTTGACTTCATTATTGAATTTTTGAGATTCAAGAAACATCCGAAAGCTAATTCAATCCTCTTCACATATCTCAAGCCCATTTTTCCAAAAAAATAACCAAGTATTTTTTATTTTAATTAGATCTCATTCTTTTTAGTTATTTTCTTAGAAAATGTGCAAATAGATCAATTTTTTTGGATTCAAAAGGGAATTTTTCTAAATTTAGGAGATCTATACTATTGTATAATTTCATTATTATAATATTTTCATCATGGATCTTAAACATAATACTCCACTCACTCTATACAACTATTATGATTGGAAATCACAAATGGAGATTCATCTAAAGAAAGCAGGACTATATAGAGTGACCATGGGTATAGAACTTGAACCTACAGGTGCTACTAAAAAGAGAAAGTGGTTTACCAAGTGTCATGATGATTTTGGTATATTATGCATGTCTGACTCCTGATCTTCTCTTTCATGTTAAATCTTGCACCACACCCAATCAAATTTGGACTCAATTGGAGTCCTTGTTTGGGAAGTAGGATACTATGAGAGGATTTCTGTTGGAGATTAAGCTTATCAGCTTGAATCCTAAAGATTTTGATAGCATTTAGGACTTCTTCACCAAACTCAAGTCTCTCATTTTACAGTTGACATAATGTGATATTAAGAAAAATGACACTCTATTGATTCTTTCCATCCTTGCCAAGATTAGTCTTGATTATTTAGTTTGTGTTTCAACCTTTTATGCCACGAGAGATGCACTTGATGCCATATTCACTATGCATTCACCTGATGATTTTACTACATCACTCACCCATGAGTAGGAAAATTTGGTATAGATGGACTCCTTGAAGTCTTCCAAATCACAAGCTCTAGAGATCAGAAGGCTTCAAATGGAAAAGGTAAGAAACGAAAACATAAGGATACCAAGTCACATGAGAAATCCAAGGAATCACACTCATAGGATACCTTAGATTATTCTTCCTCTTCTAAGGGGAACTCATCTAAGAAGGGTTGACCAAAATGTGCATATTGCACAAAGACAGGACATGATGAGCATCAATATTATGCAAAGTAGATCAATGAGCTAAAGCATCTTCTATATAAGAACAATATTTTGTTGCCTTCATCCTCTTCTTCCACTACAACACCTTCACAATTAAAGTCACTCACCATGACACATGGAGTGGACAAGGTGAAAGGCCATGCTCTCTTAGCATCCACCAATATACAATCCAATAGATGGCTTCTTGATTCCAGAGCCTCACATTACATGGATTTGTCTATGGGTCTATTCTCTTCATTTCAGCCTTACACATTACCTAATATTTTGATGGGGAATAATACTTATATGAGTGATACTAGGAAAGGATCAATAGATTTTGATGATGACACATTTCATGATGTACTTTGTGTCCCTTCATTATCTTCAAATCTCCTTTCCATATATCAGATTGCACACAGCAGGGCAGGTAAGATGGTAGAGTTCACACCTGATGCATTGCTTATTAGTGACCTATATAGTAGAGATATTTTTGCGATTGGGATAGTAGATCATGCTTCTCAATTGTATTCCCTCTCTCATTTTGCTTCAGATGAGTATGCACTACCATTGATTCGTCTTCACTCTCATGCATCTAGAGTGGATCACATATTTAAGGAGAAGTTTGGTCACTTTAACCTATTTGTACTTCCATCATCCACCTTGGCTCATGAGACTTGTGTCAAGCTTCCTACTCCTACACCTCTTACATCTTAAGAGATTAGTTCATTTCAACAGGATGTTTACAGTCTTTTAGTTTTAGCTTTGTGGGATGAGTACTTGTTATACATTGCAAAGTTACTCATTGAGTCTCACATTGGAGATATTGGGGACACACTTGAGGATATTCACTTCCTCTTTAATGACTGCTATGACCAACCTGTCATCCCATTAGAATTTCCTTTGGAGGTTGTTCTTCAAGTATCATCACTGTTGTTTGGATTTGCTTCAGTTGATTCAAGCATGCAGACCCTTGAGCATTTCTCCATGGCATCCATCATGAGACCATTTCTCCTGAGAGATTGTCTCCTACATGCACCATTGGATGTGTTTCTTTCTAAGGGGAGGAACAATGTATGTCATTTTTTTATCATCTTCAGCATTCTTCTTTGAGCAATCACTTTTGGAAAATGAGTTTTTTCCTTCTTGGGGGATTCATTGTTTTATTTTTTCTCTCCTATGGGGGGTCTTGATTGTACTTATGTGACCAAAGCAACACTTGGGGAGAAATTTGAGTCCTACATTTCTTTGTCATATGTATGATTTCATTTCTTTTATTGAGCTCTTTTGGATAGGATCTTTTTCCATAAGATTTTCTCATTTTATCTAATTATGAGAGATTCCAACTACTTTTTCACTAGTACCTCATCAAGCCTTGTAGTCGATACCCATTTTCCATTATCTTTAGCTTCCTTTATCAATTTTTTAGTTTCTCCCTAAGTTGATCTTAAGAGGGGTGTTGGAGTAAATATAACTCACATGATAATTAATCAATCATTAATTAATTATTAGATGCCTTTTTACTTTAATTACTTGATGCTAAAATTAGGAGTTGTTTGGTATTATTAGATTGGGCTATATTTAACACATGTTGTCTCATTGCATTAGATGAAGAAACTTGTCTCAATCTAATCAAATCCTAATCTAGGATTTTCTTTTTTATATTTTTATAAGCATTCACCTTTACTGTAATCATTCATTCAAGTTATTGCATCAATACAATTTCTCAGGCTGTTGAGTACACAATCATGCTTGATCTCTCTTTTGTGATAGGATAATTTCTTGCAAGTGATTTTTAGGTGTTGTGTAGTTGAAACAACAACTTCAACAAAAGCAATCTAGATGGTTTCACTTGACTTTTCTCAAGCCACCACTCAAGAGGACCATTACTTTCTATACGATCATTAGTGTCTATCTTTTTTGGATGCAAATTTACAACTTTTCTATAAATTATGGTACATGTGATTGTCTTGCTTCCTCTTACCTTTGAAATTTGAATTTTTCCCTAAAGATCCCATAGATGAATTTTCCTAGCAAGAGAACCTATATGATTCTCTCAATTTTTATTTTTACAAATTCCTGTGTCAAATTTTATGTCTAATATTTAATGTTGTCAAATTGAAGCATCTTTTACTAGGACAAGATTTTAGTAGAACAAGAATTGCCATGAGAGGAAGTTGCAATTGTGTCAATTCCAAGATGGAGATTCAAATCAATTAGGAGGAAGGGATGTGTAAATAGAGAACTGAGGCGTTGAAGAAACATAGACCTATTAAGGTATTGTAGATGCATAAAATAGACATTGGAGGCAAGGATAGTATGAAGATCAGCATTTCCAAGAAGAAGAAAAAGGAGATTGCATTGCATAATAATGGTGGTTTGGCGACTGATCCCACAATAGTGGATTACAAATTTTTGCCAAACAGGACACTCGAATTATTATTTTTAACTAAATCTTCACATTCGAGCACCTATAGTAGGTAAACCGTGACGAATTTAAAGATGTTGCAAACTAGAGTTTTGTCACATTTTTTCTGTAGATTCTAAAAATATTATTTTCAATTTTTTTGGAATCATATTGCACTTCTTTTCCCATCTCCCACGAATATTGGTTTTTTTCAAAAAACAACATTTTAAAAAAATGACGCACACCATATAATGCATAATTTTTTTCCATGAAGCATAAAATTCTAATGCTTTCAAATTTAGATTTGTAACTCTATATCTAGTGCTTCCACTTGGTTAGATAGTTTTTATTGAATATTTTTTCTTTAATCAAGTTTGAAGTCAAACCAATTACAATTCAACATAGCTCGACTATATAACGTGTAACTTTTTTTGTATATATTGAAATTTTTTTTTTTTTGTTGGATCAAGGACTTCAATATCTGGTGCACTCATATTTTTCAAAAGAAAAAATTGATAATCTGTTGTTTTTCCACATGTGTAGAACAGAGACCTTCATTTTCGATGAAAAACCTATGTTTAATAAAACTAAAAAAATAAATACATAATAAAATAAAAACATATTAAAATTATATTCATTGGATAGCTCATTCTGAGGAGGACCTAATTCCAGTTGGGTTTGTAAAGACTCCTCCATTTTCATCCTCAACCTAAGCTTCGAAGCGTAAAAAATTAGGTTTTTTTTGTGAACAAGGTCAAAAATCAAGGAAAAGGGCGGTTCGCTAGAACTAGGGTTCATTCGAACCCCCTTCAATATGCATTTTTCTTTTTCTTTTTTGGCAAGAAATGTGGGCTCAATAATTAATGGGTTCGCTCAAACCCTAGTTCGGACAAACCCTTTTTAGGTTCAGTATCCTAGTTTATGGGTGGGCTCATTTTATCCTAGTTTTCCTCCCTCCATCAAATTGTAAACCACTATTGTGGCTTCACCCTGGCCCAACATGAGGAAATATGCTAAGAATAAGCAAATGATAAGGTAGAGATTAAAAGATGAGATCACATGCCAAACATACACTAAGAGAAGGACAAAGTATGATTAAATCCATGCTAGTGTGATAGAAAGAACAAGGAATAAATGCTTGCTAGAGAGAAAGAAGAGGGGCATATAAATGCAAGAGAAGCTTAACCATTACAATGAAAAAAAGTAAAAAAATAAACAAAGAAAGAAAAGGATGGAAGGTAAAGGAAATATAAAACATGTAAGCCAATGAAAGAGGTAGGAGAAAAGAGGGAAATTTGGATTACAAAGGAAAGTGAACACAATGACAAAGGTTCTCAAACAAGAATAAAAAAGTAAACACAACTTAAAGAAAATGGGGAAAGAAGCAAAAAAGGAAAGAAAGTGGAAATATAGGAGGAGAAAATATAGTAAAAATGAGAAGGCCAAAAGATAGCCAGAGGAAGAAGAACCTTCAGAAAATAAAAATAAAAAAAGGTCAACAGATTGTTGCATTAGTATGAAGAAGAATCCATATCCAAATTAAGGATCTCTCCTAAAATCTTTAAAAATATTTTTGTTGCTAATACTCCAATGATCACCTTTAAAATTGTAGAAATTTAAATTGAGGCTAAAATTGACAAATCCAATGTTTTACCATATTCCCAATAATTCTAATGTGTTGAACCTACAAATCCACAAACCGAGATTTGAGATAAGTTGCTAAGACAAATATATTTTGAGGCATCAATTAGAGAGCTAACTTAAATTTATTGCCTCAACCAATATTTAAGAATTCATTTAAATAATAAGCCTTTAAAACTTAGATTTAATAAATAATTTCAAGCTAAGAATTAAACCTTCCACTCACAAACATTATTAATATTGATATTAATGATAAAATTCCCTTATTTATTATCTTATTATTCAATATTTAATTTTTTAATTTTAAATTAAATATAAATAGTAAATTATTATTTTTAGCTTCTTCTTAAATTCCTACAAGACAACAAAAATTAACTATTATAACTAATTAATAAGAAATGATATCATAAGAGCTTTATGATGGAGGGTTAATTAATGTGATACAATAACAAATTAATGTAGAAGTAACATATTTCCACTAGCTAACCAAAACAAAAAAAAGATTATATGTTTCTACCATGTGTAACTTTTGTATGGTTGTTATATCTAATTACTCTCGATTTCCTTACTACTAGTTTGACAAATCAACTCTGCTCTATGTCCTTTGATGGTTTATTGCTAATCTTCTTAGCTTAATATGATATTAAAGAAATTTTCTCTTTTTTTTCCCTCTACAACAATTGTACGAATCTAAAGTGGTGTTGTAAAGGCTACTTACAAACATACATAACATAGTTATGATGTGTAAAAACATTTTCTGGGGTACCTTAGAAATTGGACATTATATATTTGGGCATGTTTGGCAACATAATTAGTCCCTTCCTTTCATTTAGTCTAAGATTAATCCTTATAACTAATTAATGTAATATGGTAGCAAATAACCAATTAACTGCTACTCAAACATTGAAGATATTTCCTACTAATTTACATCTTTAATTAAAGCCCAAAGAAAATTTATTTTTTTCATCACCACAACTATTTAAAGCTATTAAAGGTACTAAAAAAATTCATATATAACACAATTTTTGCATACAACTAGTTCTTAGGTACCTTTGGTAAAATCATTAAGATTCAATATTGATTTATCAAAGATCTATTATTTTTGAAAACTTACGACAAGATCATTTCAAGAAAGTGCCCAAGTGTGTTAAGGTGTTATTCGATAAGTTATTTGGTAGTCTTGACATTGACCACATGACTTTTTGTTGTTTCCCTTTCTGATCATTATGATTAAGGACCCCATTGCCCCAACATGGAGAGATTTGGTCATGATGAATCTTTATAATACATTCTAACTAGTTCAAGGTGAAGGCTCATTTTACATGTTCTCATTCTTGGGAAACATTGTCTATGTTGCTACCCTTTTTGGTCAAGGTTTACTAATCTAGTCCCTTCCAATTAAACATTTAATGTATTGTCTTTGAAATTATTTATCCCTATAAGAATATAGAGATTTTTAAAATTATTTGTGATGTCAATTACCCTATTATGTACTTCAAAGTTCATGAACCCATGCCTTGTACACCTTGGTTAGGTTAACTTTATGTTGAATGGATATTACAATACACAATGGCTAAAGAAACACCTTCTTAGGTGCTACATGTTGCAAATATAGTTGTCATTGCACCAAAAGATCGACCCTTTAATGTCCAATACAATCGTCAGAGTTAATGAATCCACGAGAGGTGATTAAGCCATGTCACAAACCCGAGTGTTGTGCTAAACAACACAAGGAGACCAAGGGTGCACACCTTGCAATAACCCCCTAACACAAGCAAGGGGTTCAAACCCATGACCCGGGCTCTAATACCAATTGTTGCAAAGAAAATTGTCATTGTACCAAAATATTAACCTTTTAATGCCCAATACCACCACCAAAGTTAATGAATCCATGGGAGGTGGCTAAGCCATGTCATGAACCCGAGCATTGGATTTCACAACACAAGGAGACCAAGGGTGCACACCTTGCAATACTACATGATACAACGACTAGAAAGATTCAACAAGGAGTCCTATGTCACTCAATATAGTGTATGGTTTTATATCCTTTATGGTGGCCAACTCTTTCATAACCCCATCATTGAAACATACAACATAATCCCATCTTATACCATGCTCAACCTTTTTTGTGGGTTTGATAGGGACCAACTTAGTCACATCATCATAATTCTCCATATTTGTTAGATTGATTTCCCTTGTCTTGTTGCAAAAATAATATTTGTATTATTTTTATGTATGTTGAGGTTATTTTTGTTAAACACACCAATTCTCCTATTATGTATTTCACAAGCACGGAGATATTTCTCAAATAGAACTACAACCAAATCACCAAAGCAACATCTAAAACTTATATCGTAATTAACTAGTAGAGTAATTTTTATTACTTCTTTTATTTTGGAGTGCACAATCCATTAGATTCATATTCTCACTAAATTATCGAGGGGAGGTGGAGGGGGGCTGTAGTGATGAAAAATGCATACTTCATATTTCACCCTTATATTTTGGATCTAATAATACCCTTTCCATTAACATAACACCTCATTTGACCATCTAAAATTGTTATTGTGCACAACCCGATATCAAGATCACATTTTACTCCCCTCACACCAATTACCTAGAGTTCATTTTCACCTCAACAATTTATCCATCTTGGATGCTACCACATTTGAATTCATGTCCTATACATTGAATTATTCATGGTAGTGTCCACAATATTTAGAATTCTAAGCTTTTAAATTTCCAAATCCGTCTACATTAGTATTCATCTTGATCATTCCACTTGCATGCCCAAGTTGTCTTGAGTAAGTAAAATCATAACCATCATTATAAGGTAAGTACATGCACACTAATGAAGGAGAGAAACAATAAACTCAAGCACAAGAGACCACATTAGAAGCCATAGCATTACACCTACACCAAATAACAAATATATTACATCTAGTCAGCTTAGCCATTTCTCAATATTTCTAAGGATCCATTCCAATCTTTAAAATCTTTTGTGGGGCTTAACCATCAACATGATAGTCTCCAAATTCTCCCTTTTACAAGACAAAACCCAAAAGGTGCTTAGAAAACCACCCTCTCTAGCCATACAAATTATTACTGTACGTGGTGGAAAGTATGAAGCATAGGAATTGAATTATAGTCTTACAAGCAACACTATGCCAAGAAGGGTAGAACTAATTTCAATAGCATCCATCTTCAATGCAGAGTGTAGATTTAATCTTTTAAGTGTAAAAGGGCATAGCTTCAACATTATAATGTCCTAATAATCCTTCAAATCCCTCACATTAGTGTTAATGGGATTCAGAAAGTTGAAATAATCTTCCAAGAGTCTCCTATTAGCTTCTTATTGAAGATTATAATAGAGATGCAAAAATAGAAGATTATGAATAGATCCAAGCATATCCTTGATTAGAACCTTACCACTCTAGATTTCAAAAATAAAGTCATTTAAATTGTTCTTCATTTTCATGAGAGCATGAAGCAAGCTAGATGGGTCCACTTGACTTTGATTAAGGTACTCCACATGAGGAGCATTACTTTCTATAGGTTCATTATTGGCCTGTCTTTTTTTTTTTTATTCAAGGGGTAAACGCTTTTGACCGGAGCTATGAACCGGATTACAACCATTCAACAATACCACCCCAATGGGGTTTGAACCTTGGTGGCACAAACAACAATGCCACCTTTAAACCATCACACCATGCCAATACCGGCTTATTGGCCTGTCTTATATTAATGCAAATTTAAACCTTTTCTTCAAATGATTGTACACATGATTGTTTGGCTTTCTCTTACCTTTGACATTTGAAGTTATCCCTAAAGATCCCAAAGATGTTTTTAATAGCAAGAAGATCCATATGGTTATCTTTGTCTTTTCTTTTTACAAACTCATTGCCATTCAGATTGTGAGAAATTTTTTGCCTAATATTTAATCTTGTCAAATTGAATCATTGTGTATTAGGACTCAACATTTTATTAGAAAGAGAAATGTCATGAGGAAGTTGTAAATTCATCAATTCCAAGAGGGTGATTCAAATTGGCTATGAGGAAGGAATGTGCAAATAGAAACGTAGGGCATTTAAGGAACATTAGCCTACCAAGAGATCACACATTTGCAAAAATAGACATGAAAGGAAATGATAGTGTGAATATTAACTTTGGTAAGAAAAAGAAGAAAAAAGAGATGACATTGTAAAAAAAAGGTGGTCCAACCCAAAAAGAGGAAAGATGCTAAGAATTTAAGAAAATGATACTAAAAACGTGAAAAGATGAGACCACACTTCCAATGTACATTGAGAAAAAGTGAGTGTGAATAAATTCATGCTTATGTAACAAAAAGGACAAGGAAGAGAAGCTTAACTAAAGTAATGCAAAAAAGGAAATAAGCATGGAAAGACAATGTAGAAAGGTAGAGGAAATATCAAACATGTAAGCTAGTGGGAGAGAGAGAGAGGTAGGAGAAAAAAGGGAATGTTGGATGAGGAAGGAAAGGGAACTCAATGATAAAGGTTCGCAAACATGACTAAAAATGTGAACACAAGTCAAAGCAAAAGGGAAAGAAGTAGACAAGGATGGAAAGCGGAAACACAAGAGGGAAAAATAGAGTAAAGAAAGAGAAGGCTAAAAAACAACTAGATGAATGAAACTTGAAAAAAAAATATAGAAAGATCATTTCATTAGAAGGAACAAGAATCCACATCCCAACTAAAGATCTATCAGAAATCCTCAAACATTCTTATCTTGTCTGCATTCAAATTTTACAGTGTACATACTAGGAAGGTTCGTTTTTTATTTGATCTGTATGAGAAGTCCAACTAAAGCTTCTTATTTTTCTTACTTATATAATTATAGTTACAGTGATAGCAAGAGGTGGAATGAAATGATGTCAATGTGTTAACAAAAATATTATAAAGTTAATACAAAAGTAATAAAATATAAACAAGTGGGTGGATGGGCTGGCTCCCCTTCGCCCCTCACACAGGCGTTGGATGTCCAGGGTGGACGTGAGGTGGCGGACGGGACAGACAGGTAGAAGTGGGTTTTGGCTTGTTTCAGTCACATCAACCTATCAAATTTGGCTGAATATGGATGTTCCTTGCTTGGTTTATCGGCTGCCCATTAATTCGAAACCTCTAGCGCTGGCGTAGTGGCATGTTGGGCTCAGTTCCCACGGTGTCGTTAGGGTGACACATTGGGCACGGCTATCTTTGTTCTATCCGCGGACGTGCCGAGTGGAAGTGGCCATTAATTGCATTGATCATGATTCATAGTTGGATGGACGGGGGCGGCTTTCTTCTCATGCCAAGGACATATTTGCTTCGCCATAATCCTCTTCCGTATACGAGATCTATCGGATCATTATTCGGGGCTTTTATTATGTTTATGATGTCTGTTACTAAGCATGGGCACGAAATTTGGGTTTTTGTTTTGTTTTTTTTGTTGCAGGGTGCGTTTGGCAAATTCCTGACAATGGAGAAACAATCGAGGTCGAAGTTTACCATCCTCATATCGCCAGAAGGGCTGGAATCCTTCGGTGTTGATACTCCTATATCATTAATCACAACGGAGAGGCAAATTGCCTTTTGTGAGATCACGGACCAACGTCTAAAGCGCATCTTGCTCGTGGATGACCCGGCGTCGCTTGCTGCTGTGAAGATGGTCCTGGGTAAAGGTCACCTAGACAGGAAAGAATTCGCCCGCGACAATGCTCAAATTTCATCTCGGTTTCTCGCCGTGCTCCTGGATCTTGATACTTCGAAGCCAGTGGCCAGGGAATTGGTGGTTCGAATGTTTCGGGAGGACTTGCTTGGCGACCTCGAAATGACTTTGAAGGCGGCTTTTAGTGGTAAGGGCATCCCGCGCCCTGCAGACCTCACCTCCCTATGGGAATCCGATGAAGCGGTCAAGGTTTATCCTTTTCTTTGGAATGTCCTTCATTGCCTCCTCTAGCTCTTTATTGGATTGATTGACACACCGAAGAAGGCATTGTATTATTCTGTTATTAATCCTCTTAGAAATCTGCCCATAATATCCTATTCAAATTTTGCATTATAATAGAGAAATATCAAGCAATTAAGCTCTTGCATAGTTCTTGTGTAGAACCACCTACAAATCTTTTCTCCGCGCAATCTATAACTCTAAATGAGCTAAATTGAATTATCGATTGAATATTTCCGGCTTTGAATTATCGATTGAATGAACTAAGGAGGATCTTTCAGCACTAAGGCTATTCTTCTCCAAGAGGGTTTTTGTCCTCAAAAAGGCTAAGATGAATAGAGTTCAATCTCCCAAACTACAAGGGTCTCATCAAAGAGAAAGTAAAAATCCACATAATACCAAATGAGCTTACAAACCCCCTTTTATAACCTTTTCTAGAAACTCTACAAAAAACACAATATAAAATCACTTTATTAATTAAATAAGCCTTATATCCTTGAAAAGTGATTTATTTCATTATTTAATTATTCTCGGCACCCAAAGTCACTTTATCAGTGTCCCAACATTTAAAAATTTCCATCTTAGTTTCAACGAGCTATAACACTAAGGTGTCCATTAAAATATTTTTTATCAAAAATAGTAACCTTTGTAAAATTAATTAAATACACCTCAATATTACACCAAATTACAAAAACGGTCAAAATGCATCATAGACAAAAAATGATTGCACAAGAATTATATTGATGTTAAATGATGATAAATAGACCTAACTAGGTGACTTACTATAAATATACACTCTCTCCAAGATTCTTGGATAACACACTAGAAGCTAGAAATAACATCGAAAAGCATCACCTGAGTCCTTTAGACAATTAGAATTCACTAGTAACATGAAATAACCCCTTTGATAAGGATAACACAAACCCAAAAAGTTAGTGCCAACAACAATGTAAGAGAACCCAAAATGGAGACATTATAATCCTCCCCTCCCAAATATTACTTGTCCTTAAGAAATGCTTACAAAGCATCAAAATCACTAGATTGATTCTTACAAGAACCAAATGTGATACCAAGGTCCCCAGTCAATCTCCAAAAAATCCCACCATGTTGTCATTGCACCACTCTAATTATAACTGAAAATACCTTGTGACAAATCTAATGTATCCCAACCAATGAGCAACTTGCAAATGTCTTCACTAAACCTTTGAGTAAAGATAACTTTGTATACTTTCAAGAAGGTGTTGGTGTTAAAAGTTCTTCATTTATAGATGGGTAGCTAATAAACTTATTTGTTGTGGGTGGCCCTCATCGTCTAGTTAATTTTTGTGATAAAATAAAGTTTATGGGGTGTTAAAATATAAACTTTATTTAGTTACTTGTCCATATATGTATTTAAGGATCTTTGGATCCATATTTTTCACAATAAAGAAAATCTATTCAAGCTCTCCAACTTTAACATTATCTATGCTTTGTTTTAATTCAAATTTGTGTTTGTGAATCCAATCTGTGTACCTAAAACTGAGCCTATGCGTAGACCTAAACCTATACCCATGGGAAAGAATAGGAAGAAATTAAACTATTAGAACTTGTTTGTGTTTTGATTTGGTTTAGATCTACATGTGTGCACTTGATCTTTATGTTCACATAATTGAACTAAGACATGAACTTGAAAATTTTCTCATTGAAATGAGCTAGCATAAATCATGCTATTGAAATTTGCTTGTCTTAGGTTTCCATACCTAAATTTAGTAAGGAACAAATAGTGTTTACAAACACCATTGAGGATTCTAGTAAGTTCTAAGGGTTGCACTCTCCTGAGTCAATCTTTTAGGAGGGTTGATTATATACTTTCATAAAAATGATTGAGGACAACAAACAAGTCTGAAATGGATCTAGAATGTTGTATGTTGGTGTAATGCTTTGAAATAAATGTTATTTTATTATTCTTCTATTTCATTTTGAACACCTTAAACATAATTTTAAATACATGAATAAATATCTTTAAATGCAACACCATACCGTACAAATCAATACAAATATGTATTAAATCAACTTATAATAACTAATAAAAAAAATTAATAAAAATATAAATCTAAATTTTAAATTATAAAAATTGAAATTAAATTTATAACTGAACAAAATAATTTTAAATGTATTTTACCGTTATAAAATAAATATAAACACAATTTTTTCCTATATGTGAAAGTTTTTAAAAGCAATGGAATACAAAGTGCAGTGTCATGTATTTCAATTTTAAAATTATAAGAATAATCTGCGTTATCTTTTTTCATATATAAACCATTTAAAGCTGGTATTAAAACCATACCTGAGCAGACAGCTGCACCCGCATTATCCTTTTTTCCAGCAAAATACCCTTTCACTTTATTGAACCAATCACCATTTTGAGAGTCTTTAGTGATGATAGGCGTCACTTTGCCATTTATCATTTTGAGAGTAATTACGTTTTTGCTGCAGTTTTTCGATGGTCCATCTTCATAGGGAGCTGTGAGAGAGTAATAGAGCTTCACTCCACGGAAATACCGTTTCACCAGCATTCTCTTGCCCTTCAGCCACTCCCACTGTTTCAATTCATATGGCATGCTTGCATCATTTATCTTCCCGAACTTCTCGTCTTTAAAATGCTCCAGACAAAATTCAAGATCCTCATCGACTTCACAACTGTCGGGATTAAATCTGTGATACCGGACGTCATACTTAGCATGCCAACTCACATGGATTTCCTCTAATTGAGGGCACTTATCCATCTTTGGAAGTCCTTTCATATTATCGTTGTATAGTAGATAAAACACCTGTAATTTATGGCATCCCTCGATATCGGGAGGATCTTCAACACTGATGCAATTACATAAACTTAATTTCTTCAACTCCCTTAGTGATGAGAAGCTGGGAAACCTGTCTAAACTCTTTAGTTGGAAGAGGTAAACATCCTCCAACCTGTCACAACCTGTAAGATCCGCTAGCTCCCTTATACTACACTTGCCAAGTTTGAGCACAGTCAAATTTGATAATCTTTTAAAACTCGGAAGTTCCGTTAGTTCCCCCATATTCCATAGTTTCAGATATTCCAGTTTGCAACAAGACTCTAAATTTTTAGGCGCCGAAGCAGCTGTTGATGAAATGAACAACTCTAGCGTCTTTAAAGCACTTGGCAAATCTACATCTGGACAAGCCGTCACTGCATCACATTCCGACAAAACGAGCTTTGATAGTTTCTTACATCCAGTGAGGAGCGGTGAGGCTGCCATCTGACAGCAAAGATTAAGGACAATAGTTTGAAGCTTCAAACAATCTCTACAGTCGAGGGGGCCCTTCACTTTATCACACAAACTAAATTCCACTTTCTCCAAATGCGACATACCCTCTAACCTTGGAAACTCCAAGAGAGATGGACAGAGAACATTAATCTCTCTGAGACAAGAACAATGGGTAAGATCTCCCAGCTGATCAACCACCTGGCAGCCTGCAATATCGATCTCAAGATATTGTAACCCTTCGAGGCTGCTTAGGTCGGGAAGTTTAAAAATTGGATCTACCCCTCTTATCTGAAGCCACGCCAGGTTTAGCAACTTTTCCATCCCATCAAGTGCTTCCAGTGATTTGCAATCCCGTAATGTGATACTTCTGAGGCTGTCCATCGGGCCCAAGTCAATCTTCCTCATATTCTTCACATCTACATCTATGAGCTGAAGCGCAAGTAGTTTTCCAAGGTACTTCGGGGCGATCATTGGATACATGCATTGCTCCAACTTTGCTAATTCAAACCCGTCTTTATCTTGTGCAATTGGTTGACGTGTACTACATTGGTTATACTCCTTCTTCCACAGCCATCTCGTCATGTCATTTGCTTTTCTTTGAGCGAACTCAATATATAGGTCATGTATGCGGATTTCAGTCTTAAATTCTTCAATAAAAGCCTTCTCACGGAGATCCTCAACCTGGAACCACATATAAATTAAGCATTCAATGGTTTTTCAATTAAAACGCCTCAATCACAAACAAAAAGCGTTTAAAATCAATTATTCAACTCACTGCTTTTACAATAAACGAGATCTCTTCGTTGCAATTTATTGCCATCCACTCAGTAACTTTCTTGAGAGACATATTGGGCAGCATGTATACGGTGAGAAGCATGAATATGGTGCGATATTTGTCACATATGCCATCAAAAGCTTTGCCCAGCAAAGTGAACAATTCATCTAAACCATCACCCGCTCTGTCTACCATCCCATCTATCTCAGCAGCCCATTTTGACAAATTCGAACCATATTTACTGAAGAGGTAGCCACCAAAAGCTTTTAAGGCCAACGCATGAAATGTTCGAACATTGTCGCAACAGGTCTCTTTGAACAAACATCTTTTTGCGCACTTCAAGGCAAAACCTCTCTCCTCTGCCTCTAACTTTGGCTCTCCTGCAAATGCCCTTTCCAACAAGATGGCTATGGCCTCTTCCTCTTTGAGCCTTGGGATGCGCATGCATGACTGCTTACCTATAATGAAATGCTTTTCTAGAACATCTACACTCCGAGCGCTCAAAAGAATCCAGCTGTTTTCTCCCAAGTCTGCCTTACTATAAAACTCCACCTCGTCTATACTTTCTTCTGTGATATTGTCGAGAACCAACAGTACTTTTTTGTCCTTCACTCTTCTATATAACTCAACTTTTGCCTGCAAGTTATATTAGAAAATGCGGAATACTTACACATCTTGTTCACGAATCTTTGTTTAGAGTCATTTACATAACACTGCAGTTGTAAAGAGAATTCTATATGAAAAGGAAGAACAGTTGGGAAACAAAATTAGATTAAATAAAAATATCAAATAGGGATCGGTTTTGCAGTTGAATCTTATTTAAAAACATCATAATATGAAACACTGAAAACAAAAAAACGCCCTACTTGTCACTTATAAAATTGTTCACCTGATCTTCGCTTGTCAGTGGTTGGCAATCCGATTGACGGCGGTGAGTGAGATACTGCAGGGCAAGCTTTATTCTTTCGAATGAATCGCCTCTAGAAAACTCCAGATGGCATACTTTACCTTCAAAGTCTCCCAATTTAAAGTTGCAGAAAGCCTTGCCGAGTGTAGTTTTCCCGTTGCCTGCTATTCCATACAATCCTGCAATACGGATTCCCTTTTTGATGGGCTCAACTTTGTTGAAGAAATTTGCGACCTCCTGCAACCAATAAATATAATAAATACATAAAGCGTATGTATATATGCGTGACAGTACTACGAGAAAAAGGGAGTTATAGAAAAGGAGGTAGTGAGGGGTTTTCACCTGACACATTCGTTCTTCTCCTTGCATATCACGGACAGGATACCTTGGGGTAGGTGTTGGAAGTATGTGCCAGATTTCTTTCACTATTTCATCTCTAAACTTCACTTCACCGCCACTTTCATCGAACCGCAAACCATTAAATCCTCGTATTACGCTTAGAGCTCGGTGCCATTCGTCTAGCTTTTCTCTGGTTATCTTCAACTGTTCCCACTTTTCCTCATATTCCTTGGTGTTTTTAAGAGCATCCGGCGAAACCAGGAAGAACAGGGGTAAAATTTTGAGATTGGGATTTGTGTCTCTCGCTTCCACGAAAGCAGCGAGTTCCAGCATTGGCCACTTTGTTTCGATGAAATCTTTAGAGAGAAGCAAAACTGCTACTTTGCATGTCTTAGCCGCCTCAAATATACGAGAGGGGAAATGTTCTGCCACTGGCAAGCTTTCACGATCTTCATCAAAGAAGCAGGACACACCTTGGTTTGTCAGGTCTTTGTGTAGCTGCCTAACAAAATTTTTCTGCTTACCGCTGTGACTGAGAAATACATCAAACTTCTGTCCGTGGTCACTGCCAATCGAAATAATGAGTGAGGTCTAATGTTGGATTTATTTGGCGGAGAAAGACAGCAACGTTCAAATAAAATGCATCTCACCTGGGTTGAGAGGACTGGTTTGTGCGTGAACTTCTTGTCTCCTCTGTCGAACGCGGATCTTGAGAATATTCTCCGTTGCTGAACTGGGTGGTGTCGGTCTCATCCATTGGTGAACCTTTTGCAAAATAAATTGGACATAAATAATGGTCATAAAATATTTCCCCTGTTGTAATGTTTATACCAAATTTAAAGAATTCAAAATACATCCTTAAAAAGCTTCCCATATAAAAGCCATAAGCAGCACATTTTGTCTAACCTTAAAAGTTATATAGATGTTATCAGTAGATTTAACAATTTTAATATGAATGATAGGTAAGAATAGTTAATGCCATTTAGGTGCATAATAATTGACTTTATTATAAATCTTATAATGGGAATGTTCCACAAATCTTAACATTCGATAAGTCTCAGTCCACTTTTACATATATTTAGGTTAATTAAGTTAATAAAGTATCTAAATAAATAGTTTTGATGTATAAATTAAGTTTAAAAATAATATGATATTTATTGAATTTTGAAAATGGAAAATTAAGTTTGAAAATATTACAAGATAAGTGTTTTAAAATATGTAAATTGATTATATGTTTTGTTTATGTTTACATCTACATTTATTGAAATGAACTACCCTACACACCTAACTTTTTCTCCATGGGAATGAATCAAGAGAATCTAATTATTAAAATTCGCTTACCTTGATCTTTTGATATATAAATTTCAATAAAGACTAACAATTTTTAAAAACATCTTTCAAGAATCTATTGAATAATTGTAGACATATAAAAATGACTAATGCACTTTCATCTTGTCATTTCATTATTATCCTTATCATTTCTTCTATCTATATTAATTAAATATCTTTTAATTATTTGATTAAGTTAATATTTTCTTCCATAATAATTAAATTATTTTTAAGTATTTAATTATTTAAATGTTTTTATTATACTATTTTATTTAATTATTTAATTAATTCATCTCTTATCATTTTCCCTCCAACATTAATTCAAATTATATCTATAATTAAATATTATTTAGCTAGCACGTCGTTTAAATAAATTAAAAATAAATTATTTTTTCTATAATTAAATTATTTTCAAAAATTATTTAATTAGCTAACGCTTCTCTTTTAAATAAATTAAAAATTTGGGTCCTATCTTGAACTTTCCTATCCATTTGTTGGGATGTGAAGCCCAACGATCACATGTCGTAGTATTCTCCCATCTCTTCATATTTGAAGAGCTTTGTATAAATATATGGCAAATCATGTACTAGATGATAGTGATTGATTAATACAATTATTCCCTGCTTGAGAGTGGATGTAGGCTATTGTCGAACCACTATAAATTCGTCTCTTATTTTGTTCTTTATTTTATGTTTACATTTTGTTTCTTTGGTCGTTTTATTATTAACAATTGGTATCAAAGCTTGGTGAGGTTGAGCAAAGGTTGAAGACGATGATGAAGTCGATTCAATCATTGAAGAATTTCTTGGCAATTTAGGAAGTGATGTGCAAGTAAAAGCTAAAATGAAATGCCATGTACATTGGTGGGATGGCTGGAAAAAATAAGGAGGATCCGACTGAAGAGGAGAAGGATGTTGGGTTTGGAGTTGAATCTGAACTAAAAGAGTTTTTAGAAGATCTCAAAATTGAGCTTAAAGCACTTTTTGAACGCACAAGTGATGCACAACAAGGGAAAGCCATCATGGAGGAGTTGCAAAAGAGGGCAGAGGCAGACAAGAGTGGCAAGTCTGTAAAGGATTTGGTATTGCTCATTTATGAAATGGTTTTTCTCACTTCTAGCTTCTGCCTCAATGATCCAAATACCTTTACTTCCAAAACTCATAAGATGTTGAAGCTAGGTCTCAACATTTATGAGGAAAAAGATGTGCAAGCGGAAATCCCAGTTTGAACCCCAAATGAGGAGGTCAGTGAAGATGTTGCCATGGTGGAGGTTGTCCAGCCGGTAAGTCCAATGCCAAAGAAAATAAATGAAGGTGGCTTATTAAACTGAGTGCCAGATAAAAGAGAGCAATCACTCAATGAGAAGGAGCTGCTCTATGAGGTTTTGTCGGCAATAAAGGGCAATGTCGATGGAAACAGTAAAAATTGGACCAAGTTAACAGTCTCCTCTAAGAGTGAACAAAAACAATAGGGCCATTGGGACAGGGTATCTAAAATTCAATTCCCCAGAGGCAGGTGTGAGAATAGCCAAAAGGACATGTTTGGGTGAGGATGGTTCCCAAAGAGAACTAGTAATGAGGAAAGTGACACCCATGATAGGAAAAAATCTAAAGGCGACTTTCTTGATATGATTGCACGGGTTTCTTTATTAGACGATGAGGAATTTAAGGGGCTAGATTTTGTAGATGGCTAGGGCTTGAACAGATTGAAGAGCGAATGGCTTCAGGACAACAAAGGTTTGGATGTTCATTCCGAGAGCTTTGACGAAGAAGGTAGCAGTGAGTCCATGGCAGAAGACAAATAGGTTGTGGATAGCATAGAAAAGTCTAAGCGCTCCTTTGAGGGAAGAGACAGTGAAGAAAGAGACCTTAACAATCGCCCTTTCAAACAGCAGAAAAGACAAGATGCGGATCGTAGGAAACAGAAATGCCTCATCATGGCAATAACAAAGGATGGTGGTGATGACGCCAAGGCCAAACACAGAGGGGACAATAGAAAATTTCAAGAGATTGATTCTAGCCCTAGATTTTCTCGCATAAGGTACTTACATCGTTGATAAGGATGAAAAGGAACGAAATGAATTACCGATTGGTGACAAATAGTATATGAAGAAGTAACGTGGCGGAATCCTAAAGATTTCGTATAAAACAGAAAGAAAAGTAGCGAGGTGAATTATCTACTATTGACACAGTTCTAAACTAGAAGGATAAACGATCAAGATTCAAAATTGAATGGCTAGGTGTTAGTACACTTGCACGAGCTTACTATCAAATATTAATGGTGACATGTTCCTCTCTCGGCCGTAAGTAAAAGTAGATATCTCATTTCTTGTGCATCCTAGTTCACTGGCTATCGGAGGAAATATCAGAGGCCAACGAATTTGCTAGGGAAACAGCAGGGATCATCTATAACAACGGTGGCACAACTTTTGTCTGGGTAAGAAAAACTGATACCTCCTATTAATCAAGGTGGTAGGATAAATGCCCATAAAAATTGATGAGAAAATTGATGGAAAGTGCATTTTAATCTTCTCCTGTTGATTCCAATTTGATAATTGAGCATTGTCTAAATTGTGATAAAATTTGTCTTGTTCAGAAGTAGAGTTTTGTTATGATATTATTGTGAAGGGTTTTATCTAGTTGTGAGAAATTGGAAACCCTAATCTCCATTCGCATTATAAGCATGAGTGACCCAAAACCTAGTGAGATCAGTGTTAGACATGAAAGAAAACCAAAACAAAAAAGGGTCAAAAGACTTAAAACCCAGCATGTTCCAGCTGAAGCCGAGCCCAAACCAGTAGTTGTGTCTAACCCCTTACGAGGTACTCTTGGGGCTTCTACAAGGTCTAGAAGTGCAAAGAAGGAAACAAAAAAGTTCATGCAAGAGACTTTTGGAGGTATCAGAGAGGGAGGGTCACAAATTGGCAAAAGGCCCACAAGACAAGTTGTTGTTACCACTACGTTGATTGATGATGCTAGCGAGATTGGTGAGAAACCCCAGCCCCAGAGTGTATGGCAATTGTTTAAGTATGTTTTCAACAAGCAAAAATCCAGTAAGGCTGCATGCTTCTTGTGGGGGTTGAACCTGGGAAAGCTGGTAGTTCCAAATGTGTTTGTAGAAGCTAACATAATCATGGAACTAGCAAGGCACTATGACCCTATTGATTCAGGAATTTATGATTCAACAGAGGAGTAAATAGATAAAAGACAGACTGGAAGCAGGTCAAGCCAATGTTGAACCTTCTCATCAGGGGGAAGCTGAGAAAGCAAAGGAAGAAAAGATTAAGGTTGAAATTGCAGCCATTACTCCTATTGAAGCTCGTAGAATTGTTAAGGATAGTGGAATTATGCTATTACCAGGATGTACCATTACAATAGCCATAGCCTATGATGCAATTAGAAGAGACCCTCAAGCTCTGATATCAGAAGATTAGTTTGAGGATAAAGTATTTGGTTCTAAGTATAGTCCAAAGTTGCATACCCTTACAATTTGGTCAATGGCACCACATACTAAAAAAACGTGAGGTGGCTAGGCCAATTGAAGAGGTCATGGGTTCACTAGTAGTCAAAATAGCTATTGACATAACTCCTATCCAGGCAGTTGAGTTGACTACACATGCTACAATGATTAGTGTTGATACCGCACATATTTCTCAAAAGAAATATGAATCTTTGGTCAAGGAATACAATAAGGCATTGAATGAATTGAGTCGAATGAGTGCTACAATTCAACCTACCCAAAAGACAATGACTCTACCTTATCCCTCTCCTCATTTGATATGTCTAAGCAAGATAGGGAAACTTTGGCCCTTAGGATTGATGATTTAAGAGGAAAGTTAACTATTGAAGCGTAGAATGTCAAGTCGGTCAAGCTAGAGACAGTCAAGGTGGCCAATGAGACTTTTAGGGATGTGCTCAAGCATAGAGTAACCAAGTTGGTTCACAAGGCTAATGAAGTATGGGCCATGTATGAAAACATTCATGAGGCAAATGCAAAGTATTTGCAAGTACAAGAAGCCTTTAGGAATGAGTGGAACAACTGGATTGCTAGAGTGAATGCTCTGAAAGAGATGATGTAAAAAATAGAAGAAGATCCCGAGGCACCCACAAATATTCCTAACATCTTGAAGACTATTGACTCAATAAATGAGGTAACAAATTTCCACGGAAAATTGGGAATACATCTCCAGAACAAGTTGAAAATATTCAAATAAATGGAGAACCATGGCATGCCTAAAATATTGAATTTCAAGGGTGAATTATATCCGTTTGACACCTAGAAGGAAGACTAGCTCAGAAAGGAAATGGGGTGCTAATTTCCCTTGATAGCAACAAAGTAAGTATGCCTACTCACTATCCTTATTGAAAGTGGAGTAGCCATCACCACCTCATCCTCAGAATCAATCATATTAGTCATGGCCACAAGATACTACTGGTAACCTAAATAAGTTTATGCTCCACTATTAGAAGAATCATCTAAGACTTCAATGGGAGAATGGTGGCATCCCATATAAGCCCAGTGATACTTCTTCTTTCTCGCAGCCTCTCTCTCAAGCCTATCAATTTTCTTCTTCTTACCCTTGACCAATTCCTTTGAGATAATTTGGCTTCTCAGATGATAAGCACGCTTGAGAACACCCCATGCAGACTTCTTGACAACTCTTGTTTTCTTCTTTGGAGTTACAAGGACTTCAGGCATATCTTGTTCACTTTGGGGAGAATCACCTTGAGACTCAAGAGGGTTGATTCTCCTCAACCTTCAGACCAAGCTAACAGACACACTTACCTTACCCATTTCTTAACTGAGCAACTTATCAAATTTCCTTAGGACAAAGACACCACCGAATTTAGAAATAACTAGCTCAAAATCTACAATTACTAAGAACACCTCACACACTTATTCCTAGACTCATAATTCTCACAAAAATCAAATGGTGAGAATAACAAGCATGTAACCTTCATTAAATAGAGCAACTAGAGAGTTTCTACATTAATTTCCCCATAAATCTTGTGTGAGAGCGTTGGAAATCAATTACATTGATTTTGAACCTCATTTGTTGATCGTACTTTGAAATGAATCATTGGATAATCAATTAGTATGATTAATTATGAAAAAGTTAAATGCATGCACTTGATTCTTCTCCACAATTAGAAAACTCAAGTGAGATAAACATTCACTTAGATTGCACATTAACCATACGCATAGCATTTAACCAAACCCATCATGTCACATTTACCCGCTCGCCCGTGGGAATTAATTTACTTGCAATTCATCACAGTAAGACAACAGGTAGCAATCATGATTTAACTTCAGAATATCAGCCTGTACTCTGCCTTACTTCAATTTCACCTTCCCATGTGTACCAACCCCTGACAAATTTGACGGCCATAAAACTATTTCCCAAATTTCATATGTGTGCCCAAGAATCAGTTCTAATTTAGCATTGTTTTTATCTTAGAATAGTCTCAGCCAATATTGTAGTAGCACCTTATCTTCACTAGAATTCATTTGAGCATTTGAAATATTCCACATGGCATTCACCCTCTTTCCTGTTGAAAAACATGAGACACAAGTGGGCCCTTCACGGGATGGTGGGGAATGGTCAGGATTGACCCACGTCACCCACCATCGACCATCAATCTATATTCTCAAGAAACACACACCATCCCTATAGTTTGGTGAGTCCCTCCATGGAGTGAACGATGTCATCTTGCTCATTAGCCTGTGTGATTAATTTAATGAAGAAAGAAAACAAATGGGCACACAAGGAACGATCTTGATGAACACATGTTGTAGTGTCTACCATTGATTTTTCTCAAAGCCACGCTTGTTGGCCTTTTGGAAGCACTGGTCCCACGACCAGACATGACACGCGCCATCGCCTACTAGCCTATTTTTTTTAAATAATATGAAATAAAACAACACAGGCACACAAGGAGTGGCCAAGATGTAGCCACGTTACTTACTGACGTTCATTGATCTTCTTCTAATGGTGCAAGCTATCTTCACCAAGTGGACCGAGCCCGCCAATGCACAAGACACATGGCTAATGCCTGACAACCCATGAGAATAAAATACTAAGTAATAAAAATGCTCAGGTACATGAGGAATGGTGGTGATCAGCCCTCGATGATCAAACGGTCAGGGTAAAACCTAATTTTGCACATACCACAAGTTATTTAAAAGAAGGGGGGCACTAATAGGCCCACGGGGAACTTGACCCTTGGGCATGAAAACTTAAGACTTTAAGCGCTTTTATAAAAATTAAGCCCAACCATAGGAAACATTAAGCATTGAAAAGGTACTTGGTGACCGACAAACCTAAACCCAAAGGGCCAACAAAAACAACTTGAACAATCGGAGACTGGGAGCAACAAGTCAATGCAAAATTATAACCAGGGGTTTTGAGGCTCGTAGGTCAATTCTAACGGGTTTTGGCAACACCAACCCTACAACAGTGATGAAGAACACAACCCTAAGCCAACAACCAGGGTCAAAGCCAAGCATTGAAAAATTGAAAATGGAACCAAGAGAATTTTTTGAGGGGTTCCATTAGAAACATAGTGAAATGACCTCTTATTTATATGTATATGTTAACATTAATTCCCAAAATTTAAATAACACAAGCTAACATGTGAATGGATATTTGAAATCATTAAAAAACTACCAAAAACATATTTAAAATTTAGGTCCTAAGTCTAAGTGAGAACCCATTCGCCTTTGGGCGAATGGGTCCTAGGTCACTTACCTAGGACACACATTCTCCGATGTTAAGTTTTATGATATGGCATTAATGAATGTTGAGTTTTACCCTTCCCAAATAGAAATTAATTAGGCTTGGATTTTAATTAAAGGGGCGAATTAGGGAAAATTAACCTCAATTAATTAATAAAGCCCTAGATTAGTGTGAAAGTGTAAAACTACACCTTACAACACCAAAAATAAGGCACAATTAAGTCCATTTTGATTAATAAGGCCCTAAAATTAATGCAAATATGTAAAATACATAGTACAACACTAAATTAAGGCATAATTTATTCCTTTTATTTAATATTATTTCCCAAATTAAGTGTGAAAAAGGGATACTTTTTCCTACACTACAATGTGTAAGTTATTTTATTACAATGACACTAATAATTTAACTTGATATCCAAACACAAACATAGAAGTCCAAATTTTAAGTGATAATAAGATCCCTGCTTGAATGCTAGTATCAATTAGCCATCCAAGTCAAGAAAGTGTACACTCGATAGATGTGATATTGAAAACAATGAAATGCAAGAACTGATATCCTTGAAGAGTTCAACTAACTCTCCAAATGACACATTGCCATCTAAGGTGTCTTAATACATAAAGAATAATATGAAATAATTAAAAAATGATTCTACTCTAACAACTCCCTTCAAGGTCTTAGGTGGGCAGAAAGATGGATGTGTCCTAACAACTAGGCCTAATGAGGTACCCATGTACAATGAAAATCTCCCATAAAGTGGAAAAAGGTAGAAAGCTTGAGAAATTAAAAACTCCCAAAAGGAAATAATAATAAGAAAGTAAACTAGACATGATACATCAAAGGTGACTACATATATCCTCAATGGAGTCATCATTATCCTAGTGTGGAGAATCTTTGGAAGTGTAGCATAGAAAATTGCTACACTTAACAATTTCAAACTATGTTTTGTCCCCCTAGTAATTAGACCTAATTAAGCATATAATTTTTTAAATTATGCACTCCAAGGCCTAATTTTTACCATTTTTGGAAGCATCACAAGCATTGAATAAATTCCACCAATTGTTATTTTACCCCTGACTAAGGGCTTGGGGATTGTAGGAGTTTATGGTGCCCACCTAAATTAATTTCTCTTGCTCCATGGTGAGATCTGCAATGAATTCATCACATGTAGCTATTAGCCATGTTGCACCATGATCCCTCTTGGTGGAATAGAAGATTGAGACAAATACTGAGTAGTTAGGTCCTAGCTTTGAAGGTGCAGAGAGGATGAGTTGAAAATCCTTCTTTTCAATCCCACATTCTTAGAGTTGCAATCTTAGTTCATTTTATTTCTTGTGAAATAATCCTCTATAGTCTTATAGTCTCTTAGACTTATGAGGTCATTTTCTAGCTCATGGCTCCTTAGTTCATCAACCTTCCCAAAAAGCTTTTCAAGTTCTTTCCATTTACTCCATTGGGAGTTTTCAATGCCTTAACATGAAATAGAAGATCTAGAGATATACTAATGCATAGAAACCCGAAGGCTTGATCACACTTATTATACCACTTCTCCCTATCTTTTGTTGTAGTTGGTTCCTTTTTATTACCCATTGTGACTCTATACAAACCTTTACTTTTAATGTCAATTGAACATTTACTTTCCACTCATGGTGGTTGAAAGGTGTAAGAGGCTTGATCGGTAGTTAGGCTTCATACTTCAGTTAAAAACTTAAAATCATGAAAAAAAGTTAACAAAAATATAAAGTGCACAAGGTGCAACACAATGACAACCGGGCCCTTGATTATTCTTTTGATCCTCCCTTGAATTTGACACTTTATATGTTCTAATGCATAAACAATTTCAATGGAACAAAAAATGGCACTATAAAATTTAGCGTGATATTGTTGCCAATGAAAGGGGCAAAAAAATATGATACCAAAATCTGACCTACCTAGGGTTAGACAAGGTATTCCATGGCTAGTCTCCATGACCAGGGTAGCCTCTGTACTCCACAAATTTCTAAAGTTTCCTTATGATGGCATGGTGTATACTATCCAAGACACTAGATACAAACCACTCATGTCATGTGGGGAATTTTCCCTAGACCACTTCTAGCCTACTCCAATTGGACCCTTACCACCTAGAGGGGACTTTCTCTACAAGGCCTACTTTAGGTATAAGACTGGGGGCTCGATCTCTAATGGTGTTTTCCCACCTTCCTCCCATGCTATTTCTTTGAAGGCTTCTATGTGTGTACAACAACATGCCTTGTCCTCTACACCTCTGAAGGCTAAGGACAAGCACGCTCTTGCCTATGGGCCTTCCCCTTCTTTATCTTCTTTTGCAACTTCACAACCCTTTGTGATGTCCTCAGTTTCATCTACTATGCCTAGCACAAGAAAAGAAAAGGTACCCATGTTGTGGAAGTCTAAAACACAAGTCTTTCAACTCCTCATTTAACCCACGGTCCCTTAACCAACCCTATATGGTAAGGGGAAGCATTCATGTGGGTTTTTTCCCACTTCTCAACCTCTGAGGCCTCATCGTATTCCTCCACCTATCCCTAAAGTAGTAAAAGTAAAGGAGCCCATGGTCAAGATCTTCATCCTTGTCTTTGTTCCTCCTCTTGTTCCTCAGGAATCTAATCTTCCACCAAAAATGGTTGTGAAGATAATTCCTTTGGTGGAATAGGACCCTTAGGAGTCTGCGCTTCTACCAACAAAGGTTGTGGAGACCGCTCCTTCAATAAACTAGGCTATCCCAAAATATTCTCAGGTTGCGCCACCTGGTGCCCACAACTGTCACAAATAACTTCCATGTGATCATAAGTGTTGCTAACGAGCACTAGCCCAAAATAATGAGGCCTCATAGAAGACCGAAGGAGACCCTCTTGTTTCAACCTCTACTTTTGCTTCTCTCTCTGCTTTCACTTATGTATCTTCTTCTTGTTGCATCGAAAAAAGTAACCCTTTTTCATGCTTAGTTTGGGAATGAAGAATTAATGATAAAATGGACATAATTATGCCTTATTTAGGGTGTTGTAAAGTTTTCTTTACACTTTCACACTTATTTAGGGCTTTATTAATTAGTTGAGGTTAATTAGAGCTTAATTAGCCCCTTAAATTCAAATCCAAGCCTTATTTATTGCATTTTCCGAGGGACAAAGCCCCACACTCATTAATAGTGTTTCACAAAACTTAATTTGGCAAGGTTTTGAGTCCTAGCCTAGGTGACCTAGGACCCATTCGCCACCTAGTGAATGGGTCCTTCCAAGGTCCTAGGAAGGACCTTTTTGCATATGATTTCACCTCCCTGAGACTTGTCCTAGTTAATTGTGCTAGGACCCATTCGCCCTATGGCGAATGGGTCCTCCTTAACTAAGGACGCCCCTTTTTGAACTTATTTATGGCGGGATTTTAATGATTTTAAATCCTAGATCTAATGTCAGCTTGTGTTATTTAAATTTTGAGATTAAATATTAAGTATAAATATAAGGTTATTTTACATAGTTTTCATCTAAGCAACCTAAGCATTCAAGTATTCAAGCATTATAGAAAACTTATGATAAAGAAGGCATTCAAGTGCATATAATTGAAGTTTTATTGCAGCATTCAAAGGT
>VDFB02168118.1:116894313-117198020 GCA_007258455.2 Sequoia sempervirens | reverse complement strand
GGAATCCATTCACCACCTTGGGCGAATGAGTCCCATTTGGGGCTTTTTCAAGGTTTTGAGTGGGAAAATTGGATTTTAAGTTCAAATCTTATGAATGTTGGCCTGTGGGATCCAATTAACGGGATATTAGATGGATTTCCTATATAAATGAGTTATAAAATAATTATTTAATCAAGCAATCATGATATCAAGTCAAGCACTCAAGAGCTAAGCATTCCAAGACTTCATAAGATCATCAAGAGAGCATTCAAGATCATTTTTAAGGCATTCAAGAGAAAAATTCTTCAACAATTGTTGCAACAATTTAAGATCCATCATCATTTCAAAGATTATCAAGCATCAAGCATGTTATTGAGCTAGTTTTGTGATGTAGCATTGAAGATCCAAGATCAAGCATTGTTCTACGTCTATTGTCAAAGATCAAGATCTACATCTTTCATGGCCATTTCATGTTGAGTTGTAGATTTACAAGACATCATTCAAGGTATCATTTTCCATGATTCATGTTCTTTGTTTCATGTTTCATGCTTTCATTTCATTTTCTCATCATTTGGTTTAATTACCTACAAGGGGTTTGACCAAGGAAAATCCCTATTCCCTAACAATCAACACTTTCTATCTCTCTTTCTATGATTGTAGATCTAGGTGCTTTGGAGGATTAAAGATCCTTTGAAGATTAGGTTGCAAGGTTGGAGAAAGTCATCAAGTTGTCACAAGGTTGTCATCTTCACAAAAATTCACATACAACCCCGAAATCAGGGTTTCAGATTTGGAAACAAAGGGGAATAGAAAGAGAAGAAATTGAAGACCAGATTCAGCCTTTAATATTCTAGAAAACCCTAACTAGACTAATTTTCCAAAAATGGTGAATGAGTCCCACTATAGGAGTTTTTCAATTTTTTTGCAGATTTAGATACCCTTTTTCTAGAAACGTGTTTCTATGTAGAAAAATTGATTTGGGACTGATTCATCATGAACGTTGAATGAGTCCCAGTAGGCCTAAATTTTAGGTTACTCAGCATTTCAGGCCTCCATTCAAGCTCTCTCAGGTTTCCAGGTGCTCCTCTATAATTTTCCAGTATGTTGTTCTAATTTATTTGTATTTATAGTTTATTTAGTGAGGTTTTATGCACCATTGAGTTCAATCATTAGATCTTGCAATTCATACATTTTTCCAAGCCCTAGTTTGGTGGTGAACCCCTCATTTGTTTACAATAAACCCCTAAGACAACCCTATTATAAGGTCTCTTTCTCCATTGCATTGAGATCTATAGGGTTATCCTTCAATGAAATAATTGGAAAGCGGGTGTGCTCTATGTCCTAAACCAAACAATAGCACCTCCAACTCCATTTTTTCGTTGTTTCACCATATTAAAAACAAAGCACAAAATAGCCACACTAATGTATTATTCATAAACAACTATTACAAATTTACAAATCATTTAAACTCAATAGTTTCACAATCAAACCACTAAAGAGTTTGACAAAACATTGCAATTGTTCTTGACAAACTATAATCGTTCTAGAGTTAACTGAATATTATTGACACAGTTGAAAAACTAGCTGACATGCAAAATTGACACATCTACACTTGAGTTGGAGCATCTCTTCTAATAGGATTATCAACAAATATCCATTGATTTATGGAATTCAACCAGGGAGAAAAAAATTAATGTTTTCAAGGCTAATATAAGGAAGTGGAAAAGGAAGTCAATGATGGTCAACACATGTTGAAAATAAGGTTATTCTGGATGAAGAACTATAGAACAGGTTTAGGATGCCTCCCAACAAATGGTGGACAAAAGTCTACTATAGTTAAGGCCCCTTTGAGATTCATTGAAGATGTAATAATTAAAGAACAAGAAAATATAGTAAGGATTGTAATTAATGGAAATTACTAGATCCTAAACTTCAATCCTTAACGATTTCTTGCATAAAAAATCTGATAGAAATACGATTTACAAGAGTTAAAAGTTGAAAATTTGAATTGTCTTAAGATTAGCAAGTGTGAATATCTCAAATGATTGTTAGTAACTTTTGATCTTACACATCTCGAAGAATTCAGAATAAATTCATGCCCTCCGATTGATGAGCTATGTCTTGGCTGTCTAAGCTACCTAAAAAGGTTAAAATTGTAGATTATAATTTGGAAAGTGTGCTAGGTATAACTAGTTCTAGTATGTTTGTAGAATTGAACATATGTAGATGTCCAAAGCTTCATGAGTTAAATCTTGCACATTTGTGCTACCTAAGAATAATTAAAATTAATGACTGTGATAATTGAAAAGTGTGAAAAGAGTATCTCATCTTCAGAACCTTGTAGAACTAAGCATTTCTCGGTGTTGGAAACTTCAACTTGAGTTGTGTTTGGTTTGTTTGAACTATTTGAAGAGGATAAAAGTTGATAGGTCTGTTAGGGTGAAATTTTTTAGCTAAATCATTGTGAAAATCTTGAAACAATATCAAGAATATCATTCAAAATGATTTGAGTGGTGAATATTCATGAGTATCCAAAAATTAGGGAATTGCTAGGTATTTGTGGTACATGTTGCCTGGAGGGTATTACAATTAATGAATGTGGGAAGCTCAATAATTACATCATGTTGGCTAATTTTAGAATTTTAATGAGGGTATCTAGTAACTTTGATTCTTTTGGATTATACATGTCAAGTTGTCCAATGCTTGAAGATCTACCATGTTTAGGCATGTAATATATCTTGAGGGCATTCACATTCTCCATTGTGGGAACGTGAAGAACATGAGTTTTTTAATGACTCTAAAATGTCTTTAGTTGAATGCTTTTAGAGAACTCAAGAACCTACTAGCAATATATAGTCTTACAAAGTTAGTGTAATTGAATATTAGTGAATTCCCTCAACTTGAATTTGGTGTTGCAGATCTTATTTGGCTAGAAAGGTTAGCAATTTCAAATGTTAAAAGTGTATCTAAAATATCTAATCTTTTAAAGAATCTTGTGAAATTGGAAATTTGTGACTATGTGCAGTTTGATCTTGAGGTCTGTCTCTTAGGATTCAACCATTTAAAGAGAATTTCCATTGTTGAATGTGGGAAAATGGACACAATAACACTACCTATGAACCTCACTGAACTGAGTCTGGAAGCTTGTAGAGATTTGGAAATAGTGATCGAAATATTAGATAGTCTAACAAAAATTGAAGAGCTGAATATAAAAAAATGTCGGTTTGAGTTGTAGCTTTCTAGCTTGAACTGCCTAAAGAGAATGACCATTGTTGAATGTTGGAATGTGTACAACACTACCTATGAACCTCATTGAACTGAGCCTGGAAGCTTGTAGAGATTTGGAAATAGTGATAGGAATATTAGATAGTCTAAGAAAAATTGAAGAGTTGAATATAAAAAAATGTTGGTTTGAGTTGTAGCTTTCTAGCTTGAACTGCCTAAAGAGAATGACCATTGTCAAATGTTGGAATGTGTACAACACTACTAATGAAACCCATTAAATTCACAGTGTAGCGGTGAACAAAATTGAAAATTTTTGCAAGAATAGGCAAACTTACACAGTTGGCAGAGCTATAGATTAGTATGTGTCTCCAGCTTAAGGAGTTGGTAGTTCTTTGTGGTTTAAGTTTCCTGGAAAGGATTACAATTGATAGATGTGGTAATATTAATTTATTTTTCATGACTAAGTGTTGATGCATTGAGAGGAGGGTAAAGAGAAGAGGGCTTGAGACCTCTCAAAGAACCCATCGCTACAACTTTTTGAATGCTCATTATTAGAGCTTCTAACACTAGGATGAAAAGGAGAGGAGAAATTGGATCCCCCTGCCAAATACCCCTTGAGCTTCAATAGAAGGGAAAGGGAGAACAATTAACCAAAATCAAAATGAAAGGAGTTGACACCAACTACTCAGCTAGTTGCTCAAATTTATGACAAAAACTAAAACAAGAAATCACCTTGAGAAGAAACCTCTAGCTAAATTTGTCCTAAGTTTAAGGAGATCTAATTTAAGAAAGAAGCTATCATTTTTATTAATCAATAGGTTGTGAGGAGCTTCATGAACAATGATAATTGAATCAATAATTTGGTGCCCAAACCACTTTATTGATTAGAGATGACCAAAGGAAGAAAAAATTGAAGTCTGGATGCTAAGACCATGGAAAATATTTTATATATAACATTACACAAGATGATAGGTTTGAAATCCCCAAAATAATTCTTGCCAAGAACCTTCAGAAAGAGGATGAGAAAGGTGGAGTTAAGATCTTTGAGAAGTTTTCTCCATCCAAATAACTCCTTAGTGGTGTTAACCACATTAGTAGCAACAATTTACCTGAAAGAGTAAAAGAATAGGAAAGGAAATCTATTAGGACTAGGGGCTTTATTCCCCTTAAAAGCAAAGACTACTGACTTAATCTCCTTCGTAGAGGGAATGGAAGTAATCTTAATATTAAGCTCCAAAAATGTGGCTTGGAATTGACTTCCAGAAACTTATTTTATGACTCTTGATCAAAACTTGAGTCATCCTTCAAGAGATTAGAGAAGTAATCTGAGGTATCACTTTAAATAGACTCTTCATCTTCCATGAGCGAGTTACGAGTATTAATGAAGTTGATTTTCCTTGTGGTTTTATGTTTTAAAGAAGAAAGATGGATGCATTTGGTGGTACTATCCCTAGTCTTTAGCTAGACCACTATTGACCTTTGTTTCCAAAAGTATTCTTCCTTAGCAATAATGTCATGAAAGCAAGAAAGAAGGGAGTCTTCCTCAAGTTGGAGAGCATTGTTGAGACCATTCGACTGAATATCATGTTGAACCTTATTTAGTCTATGAATCACATCTTTTTTATCATGGAAAATTTAACCAAAAGAATCCTTGTTCCACCTCCTAATCATCTTATTTACATAGGAAAGTTTCTTTGTGACTCTGAACATAGCACTATCATCAATTTTTACTTGCCACCAATTCTTGATACAATCTTTAAGATTAGGGTCTCTAAGCCACATAACTTCAAATCTAAAGGGAAAGTGTTTCCTTTTCCTAATTCTATCCACAAATAGCACAAGATGGTAAAATGATTAGAACCACACTTGGTAATAGTGAAGAGAGAACAAGCATATTTCAGGAACCAATCCATAGAGACAAGAGGCTCTATTTAGCTTCGCCTAGATGAGATCTACACCAGTCCTCCTATTCAACCAAGTAAAAGAGGTCCCCTAAAGATCAAGGTCCATAAGAGCATTATGATCAATAAGAGCCCTTAAGTCCAACCTATTATTAGCTTAAATTTGAGAACCTCCCAATTTATCATTATCATTCAATGAAGTGTTGACATCTCCCATGACTAACCACATAGAGCCCAAGAACGAAGGTCTCAAAGAACCAAGTCAGTCCTAGAACTTTTTTCTTTTCTTTTTTATCTTATTAGGGGAATAAACATTAGATATGAACCAAGAAGAATCATCCTTGAGATGGAAAAACTATGTTTCAATATGATTTGCTTAAATACTTTGCACTATACCGCTGATAGTCCTAGTGTTTTAGAATGTCACAATATCTCTTGAAGCTCCAACAAAATTGAAACCATGAAAGCTAGAATCTTTAAACAAACAAATTTTAAACCTTTCCATTTTTTGAACTACATTTTAGTCTCTTAAATAAGCAATATATCTAGTTTACAATCTCGGTTAATGCTTCTTAGAAGGTCATTCTTATGAATATCGCTTAACCCCTTGATATTCCATGAGATTATCTTCGTTTATAAATAGAGGAGGTGATCTTAAAGAACATATCAAAAATGGTTTTCTTAACCCTTCAACAATATCTTTCTTGCACTCTCTCTTTGTTCTTCTAAGTTGAAGGTCTACCCTTCCCTCTATGGTCTGAGCCATAGTTAACTTTTTTCGTTTTTGTTGTGATTCCTTTCTAACCATAGGGGAAAGGGATGGTTTTCTTCTTCCTTCCATGAACAATATTGAAATTCTCATCTTTTTTAACCAAAGGAAAATCAACCAAACAAGAAAACTCAAGAGAAATGTTATCAACTCCCACCAATACATTTCTTAAAGGAGAAGAGGGCAACGAAGGAGGAAAAACTCCTTTATCAACCAAAATCTCTGATGCTTATTTAGGAACCAAATCTTCCTATAACTTGGAAAGAATAAGAGTAACCTTAGGCTAAGGAGTTCACTCAATAGAAACTTCCAATTCCCCTAGGGAAGTGACTTCTCGGACCTCTGCAAGACTAGTCCCTAACAACTTCAACTACAAAGCCTTCTCATTGACCCTTTTTTCCTTCCAAAATTTAGTGGGAGGCTATTGAACCTTGCAAGGGAAATTATTCACCCAGTGGCCCTCTTTTTTGCAGTTGAAATAGGAAAAGGGAAAATATTTGAATTCTACCTATTGCTTCTATCTACCCAACTTGGACTTCAAAATGAAAAATTAGGTAAATTCACCTTATGGTCTTCTAACAAACATCCTAGCATACACCAGTCTCCTTCTAGAGACCATCATATCATATATAGATACAATATGACCAAAATACCTTGCAATATATTTAAAAACATCATCATCCTAGTATTCCAAAGGCATGCCTGGAAGTTTAACCCAAATAGGAGTAGATTTGAAAAAATATTTAGAAAGGTCCATACTTGGTTCCCAAGGATGTAACACCAAGGTATATCTCTCAATAGTCCATGGGCCTTTAGTAAAAACCTTCCCCATATCCTCTTTATAGGTAAAGGAGAAGGAGAAAAAACCCTTTGGCCATTGTCGCTACTTTGAGTAGACCTTTTAGAAGCCATTTATTTTTATCCCAAGAGTGTGCCACCTCAATATTATGTCTTGGACCAAGAAAATTTACAATCAATGAGAAATCCATGAGGGAGATACTTTTTTGAACAATATAGTATGGGATAGAAACATTATCTTCCCTAGAATCCACAAAAGCTACTAGTTGGTTAGAAGATGACACATTTTATTTTCCTTTAGGGTTAAAGCTAAACAAGTTTGACCAATGAAGGGATGTGAAGAACTCTATCCCCAAAATACTACTTTAACCAAAAACACACTACCCCACACCAAAAACCTCAAGAGATGAGAAAGAGAAACTAGATTTCAAAGAACAGAGCTCCAGTATACCCTTCTTCCCTGACACAATAGAAACCACCTATCCCACCACATGGTCCTTAAAATCAAGAATAAGACCCACCAACACCTTAAGAACAAGAAATCCTTCCAAGGACATTACACTAACAACAAAACCACCATCAATCAACACACTAACCACCACACTACAAACCAAACCACCATCAGTCACCGGAACTCCCACTGCACTAACACTTAAATTCAAATTTGAACTAGGAGTTCCCTTTTCTCCCTCAACAATCTCCTCCATCAGACTTAAGGTTATGGATAGTAGATAATGTGTAAATTTTTGGATTTCATAGACCAAGGCTAATTCCTCTTGCTCTATTATAGTGTAATTTTTCTTTGCTTTTGTAATTTTTTCTTGCAAATTCTATAGGGTGATCCTTTTTTCCTTTAGGTTGAACTATTATTTCTCCTATTTCTATTTCAAATGCATCCAAATGCACATGAAATGGTATGCTCTAGTCTAGAAATATTAAGGTAAGTTCCTCCACAATTTTTTGTTTTAGTATGTCAAATGTGGTTTGGCATTCTTTGAATTTCATTCAATGTTCTTACTAAAATTATTTTTCAATAGTTCCTCCAATGGTGTAACAATACTAGCATAGCCTCTTAGTGATTTATGGTGATTACTGGTGTAACCCAAGAAATTTTAACTTCTAGAGCAGTTTTGATAATTAATGTAAATTTCATAGGGTCTACTATTAGACCTTCTTTACAAATTATGTGCCCTAATAGTGTTCCACAAGGTACCACAAGCATTTCTTCAAATTAAGTGTTATTTGCATACTTTGGAAATTTTTTAACATCATCCTAATCACTTGCATGTGGTCCTTTACCAATCCATACATTATCCAATCATCTAATTATAATTCCAAAAAGTCATGTATGAAGTCTTTGAATGCATTTATCATTATCCTACTAAATACTATAAGTAAATTTTTCAAGTCAAATGAAATTATTATATACATGTAAGAACCCTATTCTATTGCAAATATAGTTTTTGGCTTATCTTCTTCATTTATTTCAACTTGATGATAGCTAAAAAATTCATCAAGAAATGAATACATCTCCTGTCTAGCAACTGATTCTAATATTTTTATGTAAAAGGTGTAGAAAAGGGGTCATGTATGCAAGCTTTATTGATTTCCCTAATATCAATGCATATTCTTACTTCCACTATCTTTTTATTTTGCACAACCATAAGACTTATCCATTTTATATTTTATACTAGTTTGATAATTCTTGCATCAAGAATTTTATCTAACTCATCTTTAACTTACTATATTATCATAAATTGTCAACCCTTGATAATTCTACAATATATTTACATCCTATTTATCATAACATTAATTATATTAATATTTTTTTTGTTTTTGGTTCAAATTAATAAATTACATTAAAACCCCTGACATCCCAAAAAAATAGAGTAAAAATAAATTGGTCTAGGGTGTGAGCACCATTGACATTAAGGGCATATTATTTCAAATTTAAGTTTTTTTGTTGGTCTTCAGAAGATTAAAAGGATCCTAGGTCAGCTTATATTCAAGAAAATCAATTGAGATGCATATATAAACAAGATTTATTCTCATTTCAAAATTATAAAAAAGGATGAACAAGGAGGCTATTATGATCAAATTGTGAAGATGTATTGAGTTATCCTCTACATGCTAGCTACAAAAATCTATGGTGTTTTTAAGACTAACCTCCTACAATTCTATCAAGCTATCCAACAATCCATCAATAAATTTTTTTGGAAACTTATGCTTTTGATATATTAAGATGCATTTATAGGGTGCAGTACCCTTTACACCATGATCCCAAAGGGACAAAAAAGATCAAGTATAGAACATTAAAACAAAAACCACCAAAATAATAGGACATAGAGACAACAAACCGACAATCGACACACAAAGACCCAACGACAAAACATAACAAAGATACACTAGACTAATTTTGTATACCCTCCCATTTCTATATGAGGAGGTTTAAAACATCCTCCACAACCTAGTTGGGGCCATCTTCCATAGTCTTCTTGTCCACTTATTCTTTGAGCACAATAGAAATGGTACCAATAGAATGGCGGATAATTTTAATGGTGAACTGATTCAACCTAGAAAATTTCCTTTAGAGCTTATCCATGTGCTCCAACAACTTGCTATAGTCATCCTCTTTATTAGTAATCTTAACATTATCTTTCTCCATATCCCCCGGGTCTAAGGAGTGGGTCATCGAGTCATCCTTGAGAATCTTGTTGAAGTAAAAAATTGACTACTTGTCCCTCCAAAAATTCCTCCTTCTCCTCTGTATCTTCTTTCTTACCCTTGCCTTTCTTGTCAGTCTTCTCCTCATTGCTCAAAATATCATTCACAAGAACCTCCTTATTGCTTATTGCAAATTTATGGGATATTTTGATGCTAGTATTTTCCATCCCCATATCTACAATAGCAGCCACAACATTGTCCCCCTTAGAATCTTTACTGACATTGTCCTTCTCACCACTATCTGTGGTTGGAAGCTCCACTTGGAATTTATCCTCTTTCTTACCTTTTTTCCTTGTAGTTGATTTGCTTTTCATCTATTTTTTTGGACATCTTTTTGACAAGGATTTCATACCAGGGTAGCATTTCCATTTATCATTTGATTTTAATCAATTATTATTTTTTAGCCTCTACCTGACTTACGGAACACCCTCTTAATCATTATCATCATTTCTTGTGAAGGTAGAAACAGAAAAAAGGGGTTTAAATTAAGCAAGCTCCTATAAAAAACAACATTTCCCTCTATTTTCATGTGTGCAGGTTAGATTTGAAGGTTCCATCAACAGTAGGTCACAACAAACACAAAGTAGATTGTAACATAACTTCTAAAATTTGTAGATCATAAAAGGGTTGACTCTCTAGTCTAGGGCACCCATGCTCCTGTCCTTGTAACTTAGGATCAAATTTCAATCATAGGTTCCTCTTTGTCACCATTTTCTAGATATGTATTTGTTCCATCAATTTATATTTTTATCTTTGTGATAAATTACATTTTCAAATCTAAGGTATATGTCAAATAGGCTAGTTAAATCACACATTAAATTTCTCCTCTTTGCAAATCATAGGAACCAACCCTAGGAGATTGGATCTCCATTGTAGAATTAAGCCAATCATCAAACCTAGATGGTTTGTGTTCAAATGTAATATCAATGAAAAATAAGTTGGTCCTAGTTATATACTTGTTGGATATAGAATCCTATTTTCCACTTTACGCTTTCCTTTCATGTTTGGGTTAAGTCTATATGTTATCTTCCTTAATGGTTTAGTCCCTTATTTTATTTATATCTTAATTACACCTACCTCTTCTTTTATCGCCTTTTAAATTTGTAAATTTTTTATGGAATAATTCTTCAAATTCTAATAGGATCTTTGCAACTTTTGCTACGACCTCCCCCCCAATAATCTCATATCTTTGTAAATGTATGGCCCCATTCCTTCACAATATTTTCTTCTCTAAGCTTGATTGGTTGGTTATAATATTTCAACTTAGATTAGGTATGACATTATAGTTCTCTTTCGCCTTAGTTGACCTCTATATCCATGTTATATTTATCATTATCTTCTTATTGTGTTAAAAAATGTCTTCTTTCAATGAATGTTTGCTCCTTGTCCAACCATTCAATATAATTCCATATTCCTTCTATTTGTGGAGTTGGGGAAATAGGTTGTGGTAGCACTACTTTAATTTTGTTTGGTTTGACTATTATTTCTTTCATCTTAAGTAATGTGGTATATATATGTTTATCCTGATCTTTAAAAAGAAAAGGTATGTAAGAAATTCATTTTAAGATCTATCCAACATTTTGTTTCTCCTCTTCTTTCTTGGTTTATATACCAGGTCTAGGAAACTGGTGTGAGCTCCTAGTACAAGAGTTCAATGTATAATATTTCATTATACTTGTTCCTTGCCTCCAACCTTTCAATACAATTATTTAAGTGATCTTTCGGTAAGCTATCACCATCATACTTTGGTATATCCATGTATTCCCCTTTTCCAATAGGTATCTTATTTTAATTAAAATTTTAAATATATCCCATTTGGTAATCTTATTTTTATGTAAATTGTGTCGAGCATTACAAATAAGTGTGTTTTGTAATATGTTGAGCCATAAATCATTTGCGTTAATTATTTTTTTTCTATTTGTGTGATGTATGATAGTAGGTCTCCTTTGCCTGAACACTTAGGTAGTTTAATGGTTTTGAAATGAGTTTGTATTACTCTAATTTTGCATCTTTGGTACTCTATATCCATGATCTTGTAGATAAAGTGGTATTTTTTCCAAACCTTCTACATATACCATTCCTCTTTCCTCATTATAGTTCCATAGGTTTGGATTGTCTCTTAATCTAAATAGTTGAGAAGCACAATCCTCTGTTTCATTTTCATTCCATTCACTACAAACTCCATTAAAGAATGAGTTAATCATTTTAGGTAATGTTTTCAAATCTTCCCTTAATACATTTTCCTTATTTTATTTTATTTATATTTGGCATTCATTCTATAAGTAACATTCTCTAGCATAATATGTGGACCATATGTTGGGTCATTATATAGGGGTATCATTTTTTGTGATAATATCCTGTTTGAGTATCAATTGTTTAATTTCCAGTCATAATCTTTTTATATCTATTTTTTCTTTTTTTCCTTGATTTTTTTCAAAGTTTGGTTTTCTATCTAGCATGCGGTATGTATTGAATTTTCTCCCATCTAGGTCCATTTTAATATATAGTGTAACTTTGGATATAAACCATTAATCTTTTGTTTTTAGGTTAAGGATTCTTCCAACCTCCTTATTGTTTCTTTGAATATTTTATCAATTTTTGTGATTGTTTCATCCTCCTTTTATGTGAGTTTTCTTAGCTTAATTACCTCTTTAATAGGTAATTGTAGGGATTCAACTATGTCCCAGTCTTAATTATTTGTGGGATAAGTCTTGCGGCACCCCTTAATATCATCACTTTGTAAGGCACTAATGAAATCAAATAGTTAAGAATTCTCCCTAATTATATTTTATCTCTACCACATCCATTCAAGGATAAAGATATGTTTTACAACCTTATTGGTGTCTTTTGCAAAAAAAATGTAACTTCCTTGAGATATTCATTTCTTCTTGTTATTCACAGTTGATATATGTATCTTCCAAATTGATATTAAAGTGGGGTGTCCCTAGGTTTTCTATATTGTTTCCCTTTGAAAAGAAGAAAATGGTGTTATCTCTTTTGCTTCTAGGGTTTTGGACCTAAAAGGAGAGAGGAAATTTCCTTACTCTTCACTCAAGAACAAACCCTTGATATTTCAATGCAAAGGGGATTGAAATCTAGCAAAGGGGCAGTCCTAGGGGTTGAATGAGATCTAATGAGGGGTTCACCACCAAGTTTAGACTTGGAAAAGATAATGCAATGCAAGATGTAAAACAATACCCTAATTGAACGCAAGCTAATCTCGAATGACCTAGAAAGATGAACAAGATGTAACAGAGAGCTATGAAATTGTAAGTGTGCACCTGGGAGACTTAGGAAGACAAAATAGAGATCTGGATAACTAAAAAATCTATTGTTGATGTTGAATGGGACTCATTCACTAATCTAGGCGAATCAATCCAGTTTCTAGTAAAATGCACTGGAGCTTAGTTTCAACCAAAATGGTATCCAAATCTGTAAAAATATCTATCAAGCCTATATAGTGGGACTCATTCGCTAATAGTGGCAAATTAGTCCACTTATGTTTTTCGAGAAATTCTAAACTTGATTATGTACCTTTTGTCTGCTCTGCTCTTTTTGAGTGGTTTCCACATCCGAAACTGCAAGTTGCCACCTATAGACCTTCTCAAGCTTCTCCACTTGGTTTGATGACAACATTGACAACTTTTATCCAACTTTTCTTCTTGGAAAATTTGCAACCTAGCCTTTCAAATCACACACAAGAAGAGGGAAAAATGATGTGGTGTTAGTGAATAGGGGTTTGCCTTGGTCAAACACTTTTCTTCTTCGTCAAACCCTTGTTAGTAATTAAACTTTTAAATGAAAGAAAATATGAAAGGAGAATGATGAATGAACAAATAGTAATGTTGCAACTCACCAAACCCTAGCAATAGGGTGCTACAATAATTCTTGAAATGGCTACAATGGATGTGGTTCTTTACTCTTGCTTGAAATGCTTGCTTGGATCATGAACTCCACATCACAATTGTTAGCACAATAACAAACATGAAGAATGCAATATTTGACATGATGATTGGTACTTGAAGAATGCTCTTGAATGCTTGATAATCTTCCCTTGAAATGCCTTGAATGCTCTTGTAAATTCTCAAATGCTCTTGTGAACTCTTGAATGCTTGCAAGATTTGCTAGGTTAAAATATGAGTGAAAGAACCTTGCATTTATACTTAATTATGCAAGAATTCTCGAAACTACAACACTACAAGCCAACATCAGATCTAGGAGAATAAAATCCTACCAAAAATTTGAATTAAATTTGAGTTTTGGTCACACGAGACGCATTCACCCAAGGTGTAGAATGAGTCTCATCACACATAATGTATGGGACCAAAAATGAAAAGTGCTTAGAAATGTGTGAAACCTCCATTGGGGCCAAAAATACCTAGGTGGGACTCATTCACCCAAGGTGGTGAATGAGTCTCAAACACTAAATTTGGGCCACACAAGCCAGGAACAGCTAAATTATGATTGGTTATTGATTGGTGTCAGGATTATCCTCAAAAAGATGTAATAAGTGAGGCTTGTGGATGCAAAATAGGGCCAATTAAAGTGCAAGAAAGACCTATTATTAATGACAATCCTAGAGGAATGTGAAAGTGTGTTACAACACTTTAAAACACTCCAAATAAGGCAATATTAATGTTTATTTTGATTAAAATTATGTTGCTAATTGATAAAACCCTAGAAAAGTGTGAAAGTGTGTTACAACACTTCATGACACTTTAGCAAGGAACCATTAAATTCCATTAGTTCACAAGGGCCCAAGACCTAATTTGAATGTTTTATCCACATTACAACACTAAATCAAGGCAACATTAAGCCATAATATACAAGGAGGACCCAAACAAGTGTGAAAATGTCAAGGGACCCATTTTTTGAAACCACATTTAGCCCCCACTTTAGTGAGAGGATGAACCTACTTCAAACTCACACTGAAGTAGACAAAAATGCACCAATAGGGGTTCCAATGAACCAACACTAGCAAGATGGGACAACAATGATCAAGAGGGGTGATCAAGCCCCCAGGATCAAGATACCATGGCAAACCAACATAAGCACAAAGGAACACACATGAGAATGATATAAAGAACAACAAAAAGGCCAATCATACACTGCCAAAGATGTAAAAGAGAAAAGAAATAAAAGAATTGGATCGAGCTTTTACTGTTTGTCCATCATGATGTGGATTAGATCTAGGATGTTTTTTTGGAAAACACATACACACTCTGAGGTGACGAAACTTATGGTTGTCTGCAGGTTGAGAAGTCCTGAAAGGTGAGAAACATACACTCATGGTTGGTATGCACTCACACACATGCAAGTGGCTATTGGGAAAGTCATGCCTCAGATTGGGTTTCCCACTTGAACCATACCAAAGTTATACCTCCTGATAAATTTAATAAGGCACCACACAAAAATGATATTTGATCTTCATGAAGCATAACTTTGTATGCTTGGAGTTCATTAAAAAATAGGATGGCTCCATAGGCATGCAAGCTATATTATGCAAGGTGGCCATATAACAACAAATGCAAAATTCAAAAATGTTCAAAAGATTCTTGCTTAGTTCATGCGAGGTCTTTAACTTAGGGAACATTGTGTCTAATGTCTCCAAGAGAGGACTAATCAAATAATAGAATTTTCACAACTTAGGGGATGCAATTTGTCGCATCAAGCCACTAAGAGGAATATAATATTCTAAGAGAGATCATGCTATTGAAGCACATTACACCCAATGTCATCCACAAAGTGACAAATGCATCGTATGAAGTAAGAAGGCTACACCAAGAACCGAGAAAAAGGAAAATGCAAAAGAATAATGCCAATTTATTCCCCCACTTTAAATAAATTGCTACACACCATACTGTGAGAAATTACTTTAAAGTAGCAAATGAAAATTCAAACAACAAGGATGACATGAGATCCAACTAGGAAAGCCCTATGCCAATTCATATGTTTCTGAGTAAAGCTACTTCATGCGAGAGAAAAAATAAAAGAGAAGGGTTGCCCCCAAAATGAAAACACCAAACACATAAGGAATCTATGGATTTAGGTTCAGTATGTTCTTTGCTACAATTTTTTTACAGAGCCTGGAATTGTCATCATCCCCAAAATATACATAGAACTGGAAGATTGACATAAAGAGAGCGAAAACAAAGAAAAACCTTTTGGTTCAACATGGAAGAGACATGCGGTGTCTCAATCCCTTGCATCATTCCCAAAAGAAAAACACAAGACAAATGAAAAAGAAAAGGGAAAAAAGGAAAAAGTAAAGAAAATCCTTTTGGGTCAACATGGAAGAGACATAGGGTGTCTCGACTCCTTGCGTCATCCCTAAAAGGAAAACACAAGAAAAATGAACAAGGTATAAATATAAAAAGAGAAAGAGATGCATGATATAGAGAAGAATGAAGGTACAAATAGAGGAATCTCAGAAAGAGAGAGAACAACAAATAGAACATTACGGGGGATCACATTACACACATGCAATCACACACAAAAGAAAATGAAAAAAAAGAAATAATGAAAAATACTAGTAAGGAAAATGCAAGTCAACCTATGAGCAGGTCATCTGTCTCCCAATCATGCTCTATGTATATCAAAGGTGGGAAACTAGCCAAACGGAAAAGGGAAAGTGCCAAACTAGGAGAAGCACCAGATTCAACACTCTTTATAGGAGATTTATCATTTAAGCTCATGGAAGAGGGAAACAATGTATTTAGCTCATTATGTATCTCTTCGTCAATTTTAACAATCTCATCATCATCATCATCTAGGTTAACCACAACAGGAGGTCGAATGATAATGTCCATTGAAGAGTTCAACTCTTGTTGTGGTTTTTGTATTGGGTTGTTTTCTTTTGGTATGGGAGGGGATCATCATGTATTACTTCAATCAAGTTTGGATCTTGATTTTCATTGTTTAATTCTTCATGTAACCTGTGAGAAAGGGAACAACGTCTACACCTACGGTCTCTAGCACCTTTGTTTCTTTTGTTTTTGTTTTCATGTTTCATTTGTGTAGGAGCGGATTGATCAATCATAGGTTTATTTTGTTCTGTAAGGGGAGGAACAAAAGAAACCATAGGAGGTTTTTCAACCAATTTCTCTTTGACTTTGTAAACATGTTTTCTTCAAGGAGGTGTGACCTGGTTGTTTTCATTTTCTCTTGGTCATTGTAGGATGCAGACCTGTGAAGTTTTTGTTTTTGATTGGTCTTGGTTTTTTGGTTCTTGTTTAGGTTCAAGCATGGTTTCATCAAGGATGGGAACTTTAGAGGTGGATGGGGACATGTTTCGGAGGGACAGTTCAACTATTTTCTTGGCTTTTAATTTCTAGTAAGATAAGAAAAAGAATTATTCTCGAGGTTTTATAGGTTCCATGGGCTTGGGCCAAAAGGCTTCTAAGGAAAAGTTTCCTTTAGAAGACAAGGGGTTAAAGCCACTATGGTAGACAGTGAATATTTCATTATCAAAGGGAAAATTTAAGCATTTATGCACAACCAAAGGGATGAATTTGATGGAGCAAATCCATGGGTGGCCTAGCTTCACACAAAATTGTTCCAACTGTGGGATGATGGAGAATGTTACATCTAATGTTTTTGGTCCTATTTGCAAAGGTAAGGTGATCAATCCCATCGTAGGGAAAGAAAAACTATTGTGTGTCTTGACCCATGCTTTCATTTTATCATATTCATCTTGATAGAGTTCATGCAAGAGTAAAAATTCCTCAATGATCACATTCTCTCCACACGCGGGATCTATTAGTATCCCATTAGTGGGCTTGTCATAGATACAACTGGATATGTAGAGAGGACCATCAGAAAAATGTTTAAATATATCCTTAGAGGAGAAAGAAATGTCAAGAGAATTCTTAGGTCAGCCCTTATGATGGATGGCATCTATCGTCCCTACCATTTCATCTATAGGATTGAATTTGATAGCACTACTTATAATAGAATCATTGTTTTCATCATGTGTATCAAAATTCATTACATCAATCTTTGTAGTTTCTCTAGATTTGACAAATGAAATATTATGTTTGGGCATTAGATTGGTAAAAAAATTCAAATTTTGGTTACAAGGGGCAAGAGACTTATTTCCTTGATCACTAACACCTTCAATGGATAGGTGGCCAGAATCAATGAGGTCTTGCACAATATGTTTAAGACGCTTGCAGTGTTCTATGTCATGTACATTTTTTCGATGATAGTGGCAATAAGTATTTGATTTAAATCTTAGGGGTAAAAGCTTATTAGGGTCAAGTGTTTTTATAGGAGGCAAGGTAATCATTTGTTGTTCTAAAAGTTGGGACATATTGTTATGAAGGGTATCAGGCAAGGGAGTGAGTTGTCTTTTGGGATCCCCATAGCTAAAGGGTATAGTGGCCTTAACAACAACTACTTGGTTATTGACATTTTGAGTTTTTTGTTGAGGGGGTTTGAATCAGAGGAACCCTTTATTTTTTTTTCTAAAAGGTTGGGAATTCTTTTGGTTTACAAGCTCGGATCTCTTAATTCGGCTAGAAGTGGACTTTGTATCTTGACTACTAACCAAATTTTGATAGTCGTGGAGGGAAATACACAAGTGCATGAAGGATGGGAATTTCATCACGATAATTTTTTCTTGAATCTTAGTTTGCAAATCTTCTATGAACATCTTTTGAATTTATGGGTCAGGTATCTTGACATCGATTTGGGAATAAAGTGATTGATAGTGAGAGATCAAATATGTTATCTTTTCTTCTTATTTTTGCTTGCATCTCATCAAATCGAGGAAGGCCATCTTGGGAGTCATATGCACTTGGAAGTGTTTTACAAATGCCTCAAAAATTTCATTGAATGAACAAATTTAGTTGTTTCGTAAAGAAGAGAACCATTCCAAGCCAGTATCTTTCAAGGACCTAGGAAAAATTCTTTGCAAAAGTTTATCATCAAGGAAAAATTCACTACATAAGGTAGTGTAGGAATTAACATGGTTAGAAGTATCTCGCTTCCCTCCATATTTCTCAAATCTAGGCACATTTACACCTTGTGGTATCGGTGTTCACAATATCTCCTAGGACAATGGACTGATTTTGACATAATATGTAGGTGGACCATTTTGATTTTAGTTTATAGTGGAAATTTTCTTTTGAAGGGATGAAACAGTTTGGAAAAGTTGTTTTATGAGAGGTTCATTGCTTGTGTTATGAGATGGAAGTGAAAGTGGTGATGGAGTGTATGTGTTTGTAGGACAAGTGAATGGAATTCTTATAGGTGGTAAGGTAGGAGATATAATGTGTGATGCCACATAGGAACTAGGGATGCTAGTAGGAATACCTAGGGAGGGAATCACATTACTAATTTGTTGCATTGTTGTTGTGACTTGAGGAGTGGTATAGGTAGGTATTGAGGCTATTGTTGTGGGAGAAGGAATTTTAGTTCCTCCTTGACTTGTAACATTTTTTGTTGGCAAAGAACAACTGGTGGTTGAGGGAATATGTTTTCCAAAGATTTGAACTATTTTTTTCACAAGGTCAAGGCCATCGTCATTTTCAAGCATGTGGTGAATGTTTTCTATGGTAGGAATTGTAATAGTTCAAATGTTTTCAAGGTCTATTTGATGTTGTAAGTTTACTAGGTCCTCATGAATTTGAATTATTTTTTCTTGCAGGATGCTATCATTCCTTGGTTCAACTTGCATGCTATTTGAAGGCAAGGAGTTGTTAAGGGTGTTATCCATGCTTAGTGTACTAGTGTCAATACTAGGAGTGGAAGCTCTAGATAACCTAAGATCCACAATGATTGTGTTGTCATAGGATGTCATGAGTCTCAAACTTCTTCTCACTATGGTATTAGCAATAGGACACCAAACACTCATGCAAAGGCTACTAAATGCGGGGTGGATGCAATTGTAATGTAAGATAATAAGAATGAAATGCTTTAAAGTAAAATTTTGGAAAGTGAAACAAAAATGTAGAAACAACAAACAAAAACTCAAAAATTGAATTGTAAATGACAAAAAATGCAGTGAAAAATATGTAGAGGGATTGATTTTCCCAAGGTGGCGAATGATTCCAGGTACTAATTTTCTTTAAAAAATTCAAAATTTTTGAATTGAATTTTATGCTTTTTAAGTTTTCTAATGTAAATCTAAGATGCAAATGCAGAATTTTACATATTTTCAATTAAATTAGATGCAATAATGCAAGCTATATGAGCTTTCACTAATGCAAGAATTGAAACCCTAGAATACAAATTAACCAATGCAAAACCTAATGCAATGTTAATGCATGCCAAATCTAGGATGTAAATGCACTCCAAATTAGAAATATGATGCTCTATATGTAGGTTCACCAAAATGAAAAGAATAAAATTGTGTTCTCTCTTTCACTTCTAGGGTTTTGGACCTAAAAGGAGAGAGGCAATTTCCTTACTCTTCACTAAAAAACAAACCCTTGAGATTTCAATGCAAAGGAGATTGAAATCTTGCAAAGGGATGGAACTAGGAGCTGAATTAGATTTGAAATATTGCAAAGGGGTAGTCCTAGGGGCTGAATAAGATCTAATGAGGGGTTCACCACTAATTTTAGAGTTGGAAAAGACAATGCAATGCAAGATGTAAGGTAAAACCCCAATTGAATGCAAGCTAATCCTAAATGACCTAGGAAGATGAACAAGATGTAACAAAAAGGTATGAAATAGAAAGTGTGCACTTGGGAGACTAAAGAAGACAGAATGGAGGTCTGGATCACTAAAAAATCTACTATTGATGTTGACTAGGACTCATTTTCCAATCTAAGTGAATCAATCCAGTTTCTAGGAAAATGCACTGGACCAAGTTTCATCCAAAAGGGTATCCAGATTTGTAAATATATTTTTCAGGCATGTACAATGGGACTCATTCACCAATAGTGGTGAACCAATCCACTTTTGCTTTTCTAGAAAGTTTGAACTTGATTGTGTACCTCTCAGTCTGCTATGCTCTTTTTGACTAGTTTTTGGATCTGAAACTGCAAGTTTCCACTTGTAGACCTTCTCCAAGCTTCTCCAAGGCTTGATGAAAACTTTGACAACTTTGGGTTTTTGACAACTTTTCTCCAACTTTTCTTCTTGGAAAATATACAACCTAGCTTTGTAAATCACACACAAGAAGAGGGGAAAATGTTGTGGGGTTAGTGAATAGGTTTTTTCCTTGGTCAAACCCCTTGTTGGTAATTAAACCTTGAAATGAAAGGAAATATGAATAGAGAATGATGAATGAAAAAATAGTAATGTTGCACCTCACCAAACCCTAGCAATAAGGTTCTATAATAATGCTTGAAATGGCTACAATGGATGTGGTTCTTGACTCTTGCTTGAATGATGTTGATCTTGCTTGAAATGCTTGCTTGGATCATGAATTATACATCACAATTGTTAGCACAATAACAAACATGAAGAATGCAAGCTTTGACATTATGATTGGTACTTGAAGAATGCTCTTGAATGCTTGATAATCTACCCTTGAAATTCCTTGAATGCTCTTGTAAATACTCAAATTCTCTTGTGAACTCTTGACTTCTTGTAAGATTTGATAGATTAAAATATGAGTGAAAAAACCTTGTACTTATACTTAATTATTCAAGAATTCCCGAAATTACAACACTACAAGTTGACATTAGATCTAGGAGAATAAAATCCACCATAAATTTGAATTAAATTTGAATTATTTTTCACACAGGACTCATTCACCCAAGGTGGTGAATGAGTCTCATCACACATAATGTATGAGACCAAAAATGAAAAGTGCTTAGAAATGTGTGAAATCTACATCGAGGCCAAAGAGACCTAGGTGGGACTCATTTTCCCAAGGTGGTGAATGAGTCCCAAACATTAAATTTGGGCCACACAAGCTAGGAACACCTGAATGATGATTCGTTACTAATTAGTGTTGGGATTATCCTAAAAAATATGTAATAAATGAGGCTTGTGGATGCAAAATAGGGCCAATTAAAGCATAAGAAAGCCAAAGTATTAATGAGAAACCTAGAGGAATGTGAAAGTAAGTTAGAACACTTTACAACACTCCAAATAAGGAAAGATTAATGTTGATTTTGATTAAAATTATGTTTATTATGCTTAGTTGATTGATAAAACCCTAGAAAAGTGTGAAAATGTGTTACAACACTTCACAACACTTTACCAAGGCATCATTAAATTCCATTAGTTCACAAGGGCCCAAAACCTAATGTGAATGTGTTATCTTCATTACAACAATAAATCAAGGAAAAATTAAGCCAAAATCCACAAGGAGGGCCCAAACAAGTGCGAAAATGTCAAGGGATCCATTTTTTGACACTACACCCTTTGTTGGAATATAGTTGTCATTGATGTCAAAAGGGAATATCAAGAAAAGGAGATCATTTTCATGATGAAAAAGGATGAGTGTGAGAGTAGTGGATCTAATAATAGATTCGAATTGGGTTTCTCAAGAGGTTTCCAGAAGGATATTGTGTAGGTCAAGAAAGTGAAGGATGTGTTGAAACACACAAGACAACTGAGAGGGGGGGTGAATCAGTTGTCACCAATCACATTCACAAATCACAAAAAATTATTGATCTTCACATCCACTTTAATTTCTTATTAAGTATGAGAATGAAATGCAAATAATAGAAATTAATATCAACACAAGTAACACCAGATTTATGTGGAAAACCCAATAAGTGAAAAACCATGGTGAGGATTAACTCACAATATAGATTAATTGCAAAACTGATTACAAAGAGACTCACTGCCAAAGGGATCACTACCCAAGATAGGACTCATTTTCAAATAGGACTCACTGTCCAAAAGGGAGGCTCACTACCTATAGATACAAAAAGATAACACAAAGTCCACCATAAAAAATTACACATATCTGCAACCTTGATGAGAGAATTGCAAACACCGTCAGCTCACTACTTTCAGTAGTCTAACACATAGAAGTACTACTATCTCAATTCAATTTCACACAACTATGTTGCTTCTCAAACTTGTGGCTTCATCATAATCCCTAACATCTTGTCTTGTATTTATACCACCTTCAACCTTAGAAAATTTCTCCAAGGTCGGCCACACACTCTTCATTTTACAAATTCAAATTAGGTTAGAAACTCAAGATTCCCATGGTGGATAGGAATGAGAGTGAACCAAACCAACACACAACCAAGACCCCAAAAAACATCTCAAATCAACCACACACTTTCTTAATTGAAACTTATCCTTTGTGTGATGTGTAAACACCAAGTCAGCCAAAACTAATGAAAACACCAATGAACTTGAAGTACACGCTTCTGCAACAAGAAGATAACATGAAGACCACATAACATGTTTCACAATATACTAGATCACATCTTAAACACCTTCAGATTGATCCACAACTAATGCAACAACCTTCATACACAAAACACTTTCCATCAATCCATATGTATTGTACAAGCACACACAAAAACTCTGGAACTCATCTTCTGTAGCACCAAACCATGAGCGCCTTTGATAGAATATAGATGACACCATTACAAGCCATCTATGAAATCCAAAAGACCTGAAACAAATTAGCAGAGGACTGCGGAGCAGATACATTTCTCCTAATCCATAGACAAACAACTCTGCCAAACTAGTTCACAAACTAGTGAACACAACTTTCACTCTTCATCAAACCAACAACAATAATCTAGGATATATCACCCAAGGATTCCCATAAACAACACTTAAAATTCGCACAAGTATAGGATCAACACAAAAGAAATACAAAGCACATACCACAGAACATTTTGAACACACACAACTCTGTCTTCACTATTTATTAATTTTCTCTAAAGTACTTGGTAACTCATCATGTCAGCACACCTACAACACTATAAAGATAGCTCCATGTACTCACAACATCTCAATAGTATCTCAGCTATACATGTACTACCTACAAACCCTTGATTCCTTTCTCTTCAACAACCTATACTGTGTCGATCTCAATGACAACACCACCATACTCATTCATACTTGCAACATGATGCTCCTAGAAGTTTTTTATTTATGCTCTCTTGTGTTAGGTTTTTTCAGTTAAACCCAAAGGATACTTGTAGTCATGGTGTTCATAATAGATTTCTATTTTGGTGTTGATCTGGTATCAATGGTTGTCGGTTGCACTAGTTGCAACTTATTTCTTTATAATCATGAGGGTGATCGGCCCTTCTTCCTAGCATATTAAGGTTACACATCCCCTTCAGATTGAGTGACAATGCATGGTCAATGAGAGAATGGGAGATTTATCTTTGATGAGCTAATGTTCATTTTTTCAGCAATAAATTGATGTGTCAGTAGGATTCTAAACGATGTCTCTTCGATAGCCTTAGGATCATCTTATTGCTGAGACACTAGGGCATCGAAGGGTGTTCTATGAATGTCCCTTCGATGGAGTGACAAGGAGTATGGATGCATTATCAGCAATACTGTATGGTGTTGGTGAGACTTTTGTTAATGCCTCCCTGACATGGTGATGTGAAGGTTGCACTCTTTGTGGGACCCAATCATAATGACGTGGGTGACAGTGGTGACAAAAATAACATGTGGCATGACAATACTAGATAAATGGTAATCCATGTCCCTTTTATGGATTACGATGCAGTGACATGGTGATGAGGTGGACAGGTGAAATCATCAATGGCATTCATCAACGTGACTGATGGTCATTGGTGAGACTTGTTTGGATGTCTCTTTGATAGTCTCATATGTATTTGATCAAAGAGAGATATGTAGATCAAAGGGAGTTTCATGATTTTCTCTTTGACAATCCAATGGCCTTCCCATTGGTGAGATAGAGTGGTGTCAGCAAGACATTGTAGGATGTCTCCTTGACAATCTAATGACCATTTCGTCGATGAGACATCAATAGTTCGACAAGACTTTGATGCATGTCTTTTTGAAAGTGTGATAAGGTGAAAAGAAAAGTGGGACCTAACAGGATGGTGACAATTATGGATTGTAACAGAGAAGAATAGTTGGTGAGGAGCGATTGCTCGATATGCTAATTCACATCATTGTTGTGAATTACGTGGTGATGACATGGAGAATAGATGACATGTGGGCCCACATACATGAAGGTGATTCATATCAAAGAGAAAGGTGGACTTCGATGAGACTGTTGCAAATGTCTCTTTGAAAAAGTAATACATGATGTTAAGGGAATACTGCAAGATCGACAACAGTGTTTTGATCAACCGCTTATCCAATGGTAGGGTTTTAAAGGCACGACAGTAAATGTAGATCATAGGATCTTAGAACATGAGAGAAGATCAATGACCAATATTCAAACTTGAAGATCTACAATGGTCTAGCCTGTGTGAACAAGGGTTAGAATTGGTAACTGACACAGGAGAAGGAATTAATTGGTCAAAATACACAAGCGACCAAAGTAAATGAATATTTTATCTTCAAGGCAATAGCATAGATTATAGGAGTGATCAAGATCAAATCAGATTGAATGAACAACAAAATGTGTTGAATGCATAATTAGATTCTAGGGTTGACAAAGAGCTAATTTGAGAAAATTCTCTATAACCAAATTAAATGTTGGGTGGCTTGATGCAAGATATGGAAATAACTAGTAAACACTATCATATCTCTTTATGATGAGTTGGACAATGGTATGTGTGGCTCGATATACATGTAGCTTCTTGGTGAAGACAAAAAGTATGGAAACCCTAATAGTAAGTTGGAGTTAATCTAGATAGTGGAGAGAATATCGAGGTAGAGATAGAAGGTCAATGGAGAATGAAGACAATTAGATATTGTTGAAGTGAGATGTCTATAGCAAGGATACATGAATAGTGAGAGAATTCTACAAATTTATGGTGCATAGAATAAAGTGACATCTTGCCGAGTATGCTATAGAGATAGAGTAAGAGAGAGTTTGCATGCACATATAGAACAACCCACAATTGATTGCAGCATTGCTAAAGGTTACATCTTGATGAGTATGTAATAGAGAGAGAGAGAGCAAAAAAGTATATAGTGAATGCATTTGAAAAGTCCTAGATTGTAATACAGAACATGTTCTAGGTATTTGCATTCATGGTGACGAGAGTGTATAATGTAGCAAGATAGAACAGTGATTGTTCTATGTGCATAGAAGAGTGCAAAGTAGCAGTATGTTGCTAAGAGTGCAACTTCAACAACAATAGTTTGAGTTGTAGAGTGTGCGACAATTTATTGACTGCAATGGTGCATTTTCAAGTTGAGTACAACCTAATTGCATGCATATATGAACTAGTAATCTTTCAAAGGTTGTAGCCTCATTGAATTGATTTGTAGCTTAGACTAGGTGACTGTAGTCTCCTTGGAGTTGTAGCATCCTTGAAGTTGTGGCTTCTAAATTAGGGAGTTGAAGCTTCCTTAGGTTGTAGCCTTAAACATTGTAACATGGATTCCTTTTGTGACACTAGATTTGAGCAGTAGACTCAAACAACCTTGGTCACCGTGGTTTTTCCCATCTTGGGTTTTCCACATATATCTAGTGTTATAAGAATTTGTGTGTTGATTGTCTATTTTCATGTTTATGTTTCCATCTTTAGTTTTCAATCTACATAATAAGAGTTCAGTAAGAAATCTACACAAGGTATTTGAAGTTAAGGAAGTAATCTACATAAAGGTTTTGAGAGCCAAAGTTTTGGTATCTACTGATTGACCCCCTCCTTAGTAGATCATTGTGTTCCAACACCCTTAACTTCTATTTCTACTATTTCTTGATTACCTAATGTATGCTCTACTACTTTTGAAAAAAATATTATTAACTTTAATAGCATTAAGGGTGACTCTTAGTCCAAGGTTTGTGTCTATTTAAAATATTGTTTCATCCTTGGAGAGGTTCTTTTGTTAATAAGTGATATTTGATTAGTCAATAGTGTCACTTTGTTATGTGTTGTTAACTTGCAAGATCTGATTTATTTGCCACCACATCTTCTCCTCATATTTTCAAAACACTTCTTCTCACCCACTCATCTAATTATTTGACATCAATTTTTATTGTTCATAGATTCAATATAAGGGTTACCATCAGTAACCAATCCTCTTCTATTCTTAATTGAATTTTTTCCCAAACTGGATAGGTGGTCAATGTTTAAGTTATGGGTGGCATTATAATTCTTGTAACTTATTGTTCTAAATTATTTATAGTTTTTTCCATAATCCTCAATTTCTCCTTCTTATTTGTAAGGTAGGGGGACTAACCATGTTCAAATCCCCAGGTCACAAAGAGCCAAGAGAAAAAGGCTTCCCAAACTTACCTCAGCTTAAAGGGGTGTTAGGAAATGTGGGAAAAAAATGATGAGGACTATGAGGTTGTTTGATCACTCTACAGACCTGAAACTCATAATGGGGCTAGGCGAGCCAATTTTTAGGTTCAACACTGTGCCTCGGGAAGCTCTCTGCCCAACGACGAAAGTGCAGTCCTAGGACGACAACATGACACGCTGGTGTCTGTATGACCAGAGGACTAAACAGACAACGTTAAACACAGGAAAATAGACTAACAACCTAGCTAATTACTTTCAAAGGGCCAAAATAGTGTTGTGAAGTAGGAAAAATATGAAGGAATATGATAAAACAATTATATGAGATTTAAGGTGGCAAGAATGATTTCACAAAGGAACTTGTTCACCACCTAGCTCCAAGTAACACATCCACCTACACACAAAAAAGGGGGAAATTTGGTTGAGGTTGTATAGGGGCCTGCCTCAATCAAACCCCCATTTTGGTGTTTCCACCTCCACGGACAGCCAAGTTTGCAATGATGGAGAAATAGTGTGATAAAATGAAGTAAAGAACACTAAAATACTATAAAATTGTAAATGTGCTTACTCAAACAAATAGTAGAGGAGAGGAGTAGAAATTTTACCACCTCCAACAAGAGCACTCAAGGCTAATGGGGGAGAAAATGAGAGGAATCAAGCCCCTACTGCAATGGTGTTTTTCCACACTTGCTCTATTGAGTTGATAGAGTGATGTAGTTGCTTCTATGGAGTGCAAAGTGCAGCTTGAAGTGCTTGAGAATGTTGGATTGAATGCTTAGAGGATGCAAAAGGATGTGTAGAAGATGAAATATATGTAGAAGGAGTGAATTTGAAGGAGAGAATGAATAAAATGGCCATATTAGGGTCGGTTGGTCGAAGAGGGCGTTACAAGTTGACCCCCAATGGGAAGTGTAACACCTCTGCAAGCTCTAGTCGCAAGAATTTGCCAAGGATGTAAGTGCACCACACAGATGTCTATGCACCACATGGGTGTCCCCGATAGTTATTCCCCTATCAACACACAAAATAGGCAACAAGTGGAACGAATGCAACAAGCTTGTGCAGAATTTAGCCTCCAAATTTGGTTTTCTAAAATGAGGAAGGGTAAAAGGGGAATTTTTATAAGGGGTCCAAATTCCATCCTATACATTTTTCCCCCACTTTAGTGAGCACAAATACTAATGAGTGCTTCAGTAAAGTAGATCAGAGAAGTAGTAGAGTTACAAATGTATGCCTGAACTATCAAGGAAGCAGACCACAATCTGGCGAGCTCGAGAGCACAGGACAAGTGAAGGACTTCATAGCCCAGTAGAACTATGAAGTTGAATAATGAAAGCATCTTACAGGCCTGCAAACTTGCAAGGAGGCACCCCCAAGATCTCTCACATGGAAGAATCCTTGAGAAGTAAGCACCTTACAAGCCTGCAGACCTACAAGGAAGGTATCCTCCAAGATCTCTCACATGAAGGAAACCTAGAAAATTTCCTTACAAACCTGCAAACCTACAAGGAGGCATCCCCCAAGATCTCTCACATGGAAGATAAAGTGCCTTACAGACCCACAAATCTACAAGGAAGGTGTCCTTCAAGAACCCTCACATGAAGGAAACCCAAAGAAAATTCCCTATAGACCTGCAGACCTGTAGGCGAGCGACCCCCAAGATCTCTCACATGGAGGAAGCTCAAAGGAAGTTCCCTAGACGCTTGTAGACCTACAAGGAGGGTATCCCCCAAGATCTATCACATGGAGGAAACCAAAGGAAGGCGGACACAAAAATTTAGGAAGCAACTTCACAGGCACACTTATAAAGTGACATGTTTATCCACAAATAGAACATGTCAAAAGGAAGCCACATAGGCAAGTAAGTGGACAGTCGCATAGACTGTCAACAAGTCAGAAAACTTTCAAAGGGGTCCCTCAAGAACCTGACATGAAGAAGGGGTCTTCTAATGGGAAGCGTTGTTTGAAAGCAGATGTTTTCTTTTCTCGAATCAATTGGTCATCAAGGAATCCTTTTGATAGATGTTCACTTCATCAAGGAATTCAAAAGGAAGAATATGCCCCATGCGAGGGGAAGATCAAGGCTATTCCCACTTCAGAGGGAGGTTTTCAAGTTCTTTATTCATGAACCCATGATGAAGGAAACATGTTTCATTAGGGTTTCAAGTTGAGAATGCGATTCTTGAAAGAGTTTGCTGGGATTTTCAAGAAAAAATTTATTTGGCAATGAATGGGTTTTCTAAAAATCAAAGTGTTGTAGAAGTGGCATTTTCACACATGAGAGGGACAACTCAATCAAAGAAGAGAGAAAGATAAAGGAAAAGAAAAAGAGAAGAGAAAGACACCGTTAAAGGGCACAAGGGTAGCCTAATTTTTTGAGGTCATAACTGCTCATAAACATATATATAGTATAATAATAGTATGTAAAATGAACTATCATCAACCCCCTACTATATTAGACCATGTGAAGAATGCACGAGAATACAAAGTAAAAATAAAAAACTAGTTCAACATGGAATGGAAGCCTAAATTCCCCCAATGCTTTGCATCATCCCCAATTTAGCAAAAATCAAGCACAAGCATGGAGGAATGATGATACAAATAGAAGAAGGTTTACGACACAAAAACCATGCCTGTATCCAAGCACCAACAAGGGTGATGAGGGTCATCCAGGCATACATAGCATGATCATAGGGGAAACACATCACAACACACACATCTAATCTAAAGATTAAGAAGACCTAACATTGATCAAACAAGAGGTCATCTACTTCCCACTCTAGATCATCATAGGGGGAAGGAGGATGACCCTGCAGTGGTGTAATTTTAAAGGGAGGAGCTTCTGACCCTCCCGCAAAAAGTCCTAAGGAAGAGGGCCCTGCAAGGTCCTCTCCATCAAGCTCTTATGGAGCTAAGGTCAATGACTTCGCAAAGATCGCTAACAAGGCCAAAAATTCATACAAAGAGTTAAATATAAACCTTATAGCAGTGCCATGTTTAACTTCACAGGATGGGCAGGTTGCCTTGTAGATTCACCGCTAGGCTCACCAAATGATTCAGGAGTGGTGATGAACTCAGGGGAAGTCAGGACAAGTTTCGTCACTAGGAAAAAATAATTCAATGTGGGGCCACCTTGTGGAGAAGGTGGGATCCTCTTATCTTCCCCATTTCTAGAGGAAATACCCTCACCTTCTACTTTGTTGGGGGATGCGAGCTCCCCATAGATGAGGCAAGAGGTGCAGAGGAAGAGGAAGAGGAGAAAACTGTAGTAGACACCATCGAGGTGTTTTTCGTATCTACGGGTTTTAGAAAAGGAGGGACATCCAAAACAAACATCAACAAAGGTGGCTCCATCGAATGAGTGATAAACACCTGCACCCCCTTAGGGTTAGGTGTATTTGTACTCGCAAAGGAAGTTGAAAGTGATGCAGAGCTAGACTAAATGGAAGCAAAGGGGAGGAGAGAGGAGGATGCTATAGGAGGCCCTAAAGTAGGGGTGGTTGTCTCCTCTTCCTTCCTCTATAAGGTGGCATGCTCAACCAAGAGAGCCTTTCGCTAGTGCTTACACTTGTGTGGACAGTTTCTATGGCTCTTTGAACTGGAGGCCAAAGGCTATGAAGGAATGGAGGGCTCTTGCTCAACCATGGGAGTCTCCACTATAGTCATTTCTGGTGAAGGAACAAACTCTTGAATGGGAGCAGGAGGAGTAGGTTGAGGAATTTCAAGGGGAGTCTACTTGAATGCCTTAGCAATGGGCCTCTTCTCATGTGTTGCTTTGGGAGCAGGAGTGGTAGGAGGCCACAGATCAAATTCCCTTCAAGAACCTTTCTTTCAGCTGTACAAATAGTACCAAGGTTTGGGATACTCATTAGGGAGATTTTATATCCTGATCTTAGGCCTCCACCAAGGAGGGATCATCACACTCAATGGATAAAAACTGAGTTTTTTCATCCAATACTCTTCCCAAGAAGGGGGGTTAGATGAATTAACCCTAGGAAATGTGAGCTTCTCCTTTCCCTTTTGGGAAGAGGAGGCATCTAGTTGTGCTATAGGAAGACCTAATTTTGGCTATCCCTTTTCCCTAGTCTTGTACTTTACATAGTTATTGTAAAGTAGGTTTGTTCTTGGAGGAAGTGGATTGACCGGGGTGGGCTAAAAATGACCTCATGAATATCCCCCATGGGATACCAGAGGCTGGTATCCAGTATCATGCAAAACATGCATGACACCTTCATGGGAGAACTTTAAACATTTGTGAATGACGGAGGCAATTCCATTCATGGAATCTAGCCAAGGTATGCCTAGCTTCATCCTAAATAGATCCAACTCCAGAATGACATTGAAGACTATGTCAACAACCCTAGGTCCAACTGGGACAGACAAAGTTATCGAGCCATATGGTTTAAGACAAAGACAATCATTCCTATAGATTTTTTATTTTGTTTCTTCGTATTCTTTTCTATGTAATGAATTAAGCCACAACATCTCCTCTATAATAACATTTACTCTACTCACAAGGTCTGCTAAGACTCCTGTCACAATGTTGCCATTGAGGCGAGCTAGAATGTAAAGGGGAGAGGGCTTATTATTCAAGGGTAGATCATGTGAAGTAAATGTCACATCTAGGGAACTGGACATGGGTTGTGTGGTAGAGGAAACTGTGACCATGTTAACATAGGCCTTGGGTTGAGTGATAGAATCAGTGGGATCAATAATCATGTTAGCAAAATGTGACGGAAATGGGTCTGTGTATATCTGCAATTCACTATTAGCTTTCATCACTGATTTATTTTTGTTTTGTTTGTTCCCATCAAGATGAATAGTACCATCCTTGATACGGTGTTGTATCTCATGATGCAGGCACATACAACGTTAGATATCATATCCATTAACTTGATGCTCCTAACAGTAGGTGCTTACATCATACCAATTAAGGTAAGGTTCCTTAAGAGGTTTAGGGTTTGGAAAAGTTATGATCTTATTTCTCAACATCTTTTACAAGACGGAACAGTAAGATTCTAACAACTTTGTGAAATTTCAGTTGCATTTGAGGCTATTGTCATCTATAGCAACTACTACATTCGCAACGGCTTTTCCTTTCTTGAAAATCAATACGATGGACTTTCCCTCAGAATTGGAGCACGAGGAGGATCCCTTGAACTGAGCAATCATCTGCTAATACTCTCGTAGGGTTGCACACAAATGTGCAAAATAAGGGTACTTCATAAGGGAAAACTTTTCTTGCCAAGGCCTTTATAATTTCCCTATGAATACCTTTTTTACGTCGGAATTGGGCAGCTGATATGAGATTTGTGAGAAGAGTGCTTGATATCAAACTATAAAATCAGTGATCTTTTCATTATCTCCTTGTTTACATCGGACGAGATCCAAGAAGGTCATCTTCGGCCCAATGTTAGCTTGAAACTGTCAAAGGAATTGATTTATAAGTTGGTCAAATGAGAAAATAGAATTATTAGGAAAGGAATAGTACCATTCAAGTGATGTGTCCTTGAGAGATTGAGGGAACATTTTTTCCATCAACACATCATGATGGAAGAAATCTATACATAGGGCATTAAAGGCGGACACATGTTTACGGGTCCCCTTTGCCACCATACTTTTCATATTTAGGGATCTCCATTCCTTGAGGGAAGGGAGTGTTCAAAATTACTACTGACAACAGGCTATGTCGGAAGAAGGGTTGGAAGATAGGCTGGGCAAAGGCTTGGGAGAGACTCGTCAACTAGCTCTGCATCTTACCCATATTCTAAAGAAGAGTATTTAGAATAGGTTCATTAGAAGATACAGGGTTAGAGGAACCTCCTCTAGAACTGCCATTAAATCCACCACCAAAACCACTGGTGTGACCACCGCCAAAACCACTACCAGTAGGGCCTCTGCTAGAGCCACCACCATGACCTCCGCCGGAACCACTTCCACCAACACCACCTTCACTACCAAATCCACTACCACTACCAAAGCCTCCACCACTCATCCCGCCTAAACCTCCACCACTAGAGGTGATAAGAGCGGTGAAGCTAAAGCCCAAGGGGACCTTGTTTACTTTGATAGTTTCGGGTCCTTTGAAAGTAGTGGGAATGTTGATCAAGGGTATGACATCAGTCATGTACACCGAGATAGGAGGCATCGACATTCCTAGTTGTCTTTCATGATCTTCAAAAGTGGCTCCTTGTATAATGTAAGGATGATTTGAAGGGGCACATGCTTTTTTCAAACTAGTAAGACTAGCTAGGAGTTCTATGCCTGTTTGATCTTTTCCAACCATATAATTTAATTCGCCAATGACCCAAGCAGTCCTGGCCATCTTCAGGTTTCTTTCCAAATAATCATCTAGGTCACCTAACCCTTTGCTAAGGGTAGAGACATATTCCAAAGGAATTTTAACAGCCTCATGCTCGTCCACCCACGAAGGTGTGGAGACACAAGACGAGTGGGGATGGGGTCTGTTTCATCAAATAATCCTATCTCGCCCCTCGACAACTGCTTCTGCACAGCCAGACCAACGAAGAGACTAGAGAAAAGGCCTATAGAGAAACCAATAGTGACCATCCTTTCCATAAGAAGGTGCCATATACTTCTCCTGACAATATACCTAAAGGTTGTGGACTGGGTTGTGATTTTCATAAACCTTCACAACACTCAAGAGCACAACGATTGCAGAGTACAAGGGAAGTGTTTTCCTTGATTTTCAGAATATGACACATTTGACCTTAAAATTTGAAGCACTTAGAGATGGAATCTTGAAAAAAGTCACTAATTATAAAATGTATTACTCGGAGTCTAGTTTCTAAATATGTAATTTATTTCAATACCCAGATGATACAAATTGATTTTCAATAGGCATTTCTTAAAACCATTGTTTAAAAGTCACTTTTATTTACCATACCATGCATGAGTACGTCATCCATATTTTGAACTAAATAATCCTATTTTTCTAAATCCTTTTGGGAAAAGATTTTTAATTCACTTAAGCACACTTTCCATATTTTTTTGTAAATTTTTATTGAATTTTTTTTTGTTAATTTTTTAATGGCCATATTTGGTGTCTTGAAAAATTGTCATGTACGTCACACTTAAGATGACCTAAACTTATCATTTTTTGATTTTTTTTTTAAATTTAAAAGAACTGTCTGAAGTACGCTTTTGTAAATTTTTTTTTTTTTAAATAATGTTAATAAAAAGTTATTAAAATACCAAAAACCCTGATAATTCAAGTTTATGGACTTGTTTCATTAGAAATTAATTGAAAAATAGAAAAAATAATCCAATTGTAAAAAACTACATATTTGGAATCTACACTGTCCATCTATAATGGGTTTTCATTTAGTAATTTTTTTTTGCAAAAGAAGTCTTCGGACATATGCGCAAAGTCACTATTTTCTCGTGACATTGTCAGGACCTTCAACTTGCAAGTGAAGCTAGGTCTAGGGCCTATTTTTAGGCCCCCAACCCTTTTTCCAAACCTGTTAACAAATAAAAAACCCAGGCTACAATTCAAATTTCACAAAACGAGATCTCGTTTAGTAAATGAGATCCCATTTACTACGGGATCCCATTTACTAAACGAGATCCCAATTTATAGAGTGGGATCTCGTTTACTAAATAAGATCCTGGGTTATTTTTTACCCTTTTTTTAATTTTTAATGTCAAACAAGTACACTTCAGGTCTACAACTTTCTCTGTACAGTTGACAGTGACATTTTCCCTATTTTCTATAAAATTTTGTCTTGTAGAGGCTCTTCAACTTGGGATTTTTTTTTAATTTTGACATGTGGAATCATTGGGATACTGTTAGAGAGAAATTTTGTTCAATTTCTACTTGTCTGAAGGAGGAGCAAAGAAGCAAGACTTTCAATTTTTTGACATTCATTTGTACATACTTCAAAAAGATATAATCATGGGATCACAATGTCAGAATAAAAGGAAAGATAGGAAGGTATTGACCCTTCAAGAAATTGAAGCAAAGAGAGAGGAGGCAAAAAGACAAAGAGAGAGAAATGAGGATTCAATCAATGAATGATGTTGAAGCATTGAATTCTACAACTATTGAAGATAAAAACATTAAGGAGACCATGGATGTAGACAATGCAAATTTGCAAGAGGTGAATGTGGAAGCTAATACAATTATACATGTTGGAAGAATGAAGAAGCCCTTCGGTGTGTTGTCATTGATGCCAATAGTGGTTTGTGACAATTTTTTTTCCATCTATTAAATAGTGATTTAGGTACTCTAATCCGATAATCTAGTCCGAAATTATTCATATCATAAGATCGACCTATGCAATTTTAATATGTTAATCAAGACCATTAATTGCAACTATGGACAAGGTTTCAACAATTTTAGCTAAATAGGCTAAGAGATTTAAATGACAAAAGTTTAGCTTACAGTTTTTAATATGGATCTTCTTTAGGCCGACTTAGACTAGTGGTGTATTCTTTGTGGATGTTTAAAGAGTTCTTCATTAGGTCTAGATCAACCTAATTTATGTCTTAAACATTCTTTTTAGCACAAAAGAAGTTTTTATTTTGAGCTGACAAGCTATTTTAAATTGAGTATTTTTAAATCTAATTATGTTGAACTAATTGATGTATGTTGATATAAGTTGGTATATATATGTATGAAACAGTTTTGTATTAAAAGAGAGAGATAGAGACATAATATGTATGCATGATATGTGACAATGTGATATTGTGTGAAGTTGTTGGTAGTTGTATACCTGCAAACTGGTGCATGATTTTGTTTTCTAGAGCTTAATTGGAACTGAACTCTACACACAAAAGGTGCATTTCATCAGTTCATCCTTTTGGCAATGAGCCACACTCTTTTGTAATCATTTCAAGCTATGATCCTTTCAAGGAAAATGTGTCCCGGCAGTGTGCCCTGTAATATCTTATGACCAGTTATAATATATTGTGAGCTAATCCTCACGGTGGTTTTTCCCATTCTTGGTTTTCCACGTAAAAAAATTTGGTGTTCATGTGTCATGTGGTGTTATGATTTCTTTCATGTTTTTTTTATTGTTGTGCAGCTAGATATTTTTTAATTATTGAATGGTTAGTAGTTAAATGGTTTATTAGAATACTATTTCACCCCTCCCCTCTCAGTATTTTGGGTGTTCAACAATTGGTATCAGAGCTTGGTTCCTTTGGAAAAGCTTAACAACTTAAGGAAGATCTTGAAGTTTGAACACATGACTAACAAAAAGTATCCTATTCCTTTGGAAGAGATCTCTGCAACTAAAGAATTCCATGTTGCTCTTGATGATCTGGAAAAATTTGAAAATGAGAAAGAAACTCTGAGGGAAAACTTAAAAGAAGCAAATGAGTGCATCAAGAAACTGAGAGAACATATTAATAAATTCAAAGAAATGTATAGAGAAGTGACCAGTTGAAGAAAGCAAATGAGGAAATCATCGGACTAAAGGTAAAAGTGGAAGAAAAGAAAAGAATTGAAGATTTTCAGAAAGCTAAGATCCAAAGCAAGATTGATGATTGTACAAAGCTTGAACAAGAACTGTTAACCCTAAGGTATGACTTGGAAAAGGAAAAAGCTCATGAGGACAAATTCAAAGCAAGTACTACAATGATGGATGAGTTAATTGATTTTTAGAAACCCTCTGATGAAAAAGGTGTTTTGGGACTTGAAGAAGGACAAAGCTCAAAGGAAAATTAGACTCCTAACAAGGTTGAAAATTAAAAGAAGACTCAAGGAAATGGTAGATAGATCAAGAATCAAAGAGGCAATACTAGAAGGATTCCTATCCATGTTGCCGAAAAATGTATAGTTGGACATTTTTATGTTTTGGCTTGATTTTACCTAGATTTAATGTTGTAATGTGGTTAATACATTCACATTAGGTCTTGGGTCCTTGTGAATCATTAATAATTCTAGGATATCTTTCAAAAGTGTTGTGAAGTGTTGTAACCCACTTTCACACTTTTTTAGGACCCTTTTATTATAATTCACCTAAATATCCCCCTTTTATCACTTTCCAAGTCTTATTTCAAAGTGTTGTAAAGAGTTGTAACAAACTCTCATACTTTTCTAGACTTGTCATCACTAATTCAACCCTTTCTTATGTTTAAATGACCCCTTAATGCACTTTTTGGCCCTACTTGAGTGTATTTCAGAGATTATTCCCGTTAAGCATAATTTAATGCTCTTTAATCCCCGACACCCACTTATTTGCTTAATTGGGACTAAGTCACCAATAGGGGTGACTTGGTCCTCTTTGGCACAAAAATAAAAATTATTTTAAATTTTTGGTGGGATTTTTCTCTCTTACCCTTGAGGTTGGCCTGTGGTGTGTTATTTTTGGGAAATATTGGAAAATCAAGTATAAATAAAGGGTTTTTCTCTCATTTTATTCCCCATTCATTCAAGTACTCATCCAAGAATTCTAGTGTCAAAAGCATTCAAGCATTCAAGCATCTTAGGAAATTATCAGGCATATTGAGGCAGCCATTAGCATATCTTTAGACTTCAACATCAAGGGTTTGGTGAGTTTATGACATTGCATGTTATTTGTTCATCATTCCCTTTCTATTTCATTTTATTTCTAAGGGTTTGATTACCAAATTGAGGTTTGATTACCAAACTGGGGTTTTACCAAGGAAAACCCCTATACTCTAACCCTTAACCATTTTCCCCCTCTTTGCATGTGTGTAATGTGATCCCCCATGATGTGTTGTTTGATGTTCTCTCTTTCTTTGTGCAATTCCTCTATTTGTACCTTCATTATTCTATATGTTGTATATTGCTTTTGCTTTTCTATTTTTTTCTTTTTCACTATTGTTTTGTGTTTTCCTTTTGGGGATGACGCAAAGCATTGAGATGCCCTATGTCTCTTCCATGTTGACCCAAAAGGTCTCTCTATTTTCTTTTTCACTTTTTTTTTGTGTTTTCCTTTTGGGGATGACGCAAAGCATTGAGACGCCCTATGTCTCTTCGATATTGATCCAAAAGGTCTTTCTAGTTTCTTTTTCACTTTTTTTTTGTGTTTTCCTTTTGGGGATGACGTAAGGCATTGAGACCGAAATGTCTCCTTCATGTTGACCCAAAAGGTCTTTCTATTTTATTTTTTGCTTTTGTTTTGTGTTTTCCTTTTGGGGATGATGCAAAGCATTGAGCTGCCCTATGTCTCTTCCATGTTGACCCAAAAGGTCTCTCTATTTTCTTTTCTCTTTTTTTTTTGTTTTCCTTTTAGGGATGACACAAAGCATTGAGATGCCCTATGTCTCTTCCATGTTGACCCAAAAGGTCTCTCTATTTTATTTTTTGCTTTTTTTTGGGTTTTCCTTATGGGGATGATGCAAAGCGTTGAGATGCCCTATGTCTCTTCCCTGTTGACCCAAAAGGTCTTTCTATTTTCTTTTTCACTTTTGTTTTGTGTTTTCCTTTTGGAGATGATGCAAGGCATTGGACTGAAATGTCTCCTTCATGTTGACCCAAAAGTCTTTCTTTTTCATTTCTCCTTTTTCTTCTCTCTTTAACCTTTTGTTTTTTGTTTTCCTTTTGGGGATGATGCAAAGTGTTGAGACACCTTTTGTCTCTTCCATGTTGACCCAAAAAGATTCTTTTTATTTTGTTTTCACTCTCTTTGTGTCATTCTTCTAGTTCTATGTATTTGGGGAATGATGATAGTTCTGAGCTCTTTCATAAAACATTATAGCAACAAACATATTGACCCCAAATCCATAGATCCCTTATGTGTTTGGTATTTTCTTTTTTTGGGGAAACCCCTCTTTCTTTTGTTACTTTTTATATCGCATGATGTAGCCTTACTTGAAAACATGTGACTTGGCATAGGGGCTTTCCAAGTTGGCTCTCATGTCTTATTTCTTTTTGTATTCTTCATTTTCTACTTTAAAGTAATTGCTCACAAAATAGTGTGTAGCAATTCCTTTAAAGTGGGGGCATACATTGGCATTATTCATTTTGCATTTTGCATTTTTCCTGGTTCTTAGTGCATTCTTGTTACTTCATACGATGTGTTCATCACTTTTTGGATGATATTGGGTATGATTTCCTTCACGAGTATGATCTATCTTAGCATATTACATTCCTCTTAGTGGCCGGATACGACGCACCCCATCCCCTAAGTTGTGAATCTTTTATTATTTGTTTGGTCCTCTCTTGGAGACATTAGACACAATGTTCCCTAAGTTATAGACCTCACATGAACTAAGCAAGACTCATTTGAACATTATTTGTATTTTGCATGGCCACCTTACATAACAGAGCTTGCATGCCTATGGTGACATCGCATTTTCTCATGAGTTCTAAGCATAAAAAGCTTTGCTTGTCTCATGAAGCACAAAATAAACATTTCCTTTGCGGTGCCTTATTAAAGTTATTAGGAGGTATAACTTTGGTATGGTTGAGGGGGAAGCCCATTCTGAGGCACGACTTTCCTCATAGCCACCTGCATTTTTGTGAGTGTATACCAGTCATGAGTGTATGTTTCTCACCTTTTGGGCCTTCTCACCGGATGGACTACCATGATTTCCATCACCCTAGAGTGAGTATGCATTTTCTTTTTCGAACAAACAGCCTAGATCTAATCCACAATAGGCTAGACAAATGATCAAAGCTTGATCCGACCTTTTTTCTCTTTTTCTTTCTCCTTCTTCATTTACATCATTCTCATGTGTTCCTTTGTGTTTGTGATTGGTTTGCAATGGGATCTTGATCCTAGAGGCTTGATCATCCCTCTTGATTATTTTTGTCTCATCCTACCAGCATAAGTGCATTTGGATCCCTCTTGATATGCATGTTGGGATACTTTAGTATGAGTTTGAAGCAAGTTCATCCTCTCACTAAAGTGGGGGCTTAATTTGTCACCAAAAAATGTATAGTTGGACATTTTTATGTTTTGGCTTGATTTTTCCTAGATTTAATGTTGTAGTGTGGCCAATACATTCACATTAGGTCATAGGTCCTTGTGAATCATTAATAATTCTAGGATGTCTTGTAAAAGTGTTGTGAAGTGTTGTAACCCACTTTCACACTTTTCTAGGACCCTTTCATTATAATTCACCTAAATATCCCATTTTTATCACTTACCAAGTCTTATTTCAAAGTGTTGTAAATATTTTTAACAAACTCTCACACTTTCTAGACTTGACATCACTAATTCAACCATTTCTTATGTTTAAATGACCCCTTAATGCACTTTTTCACCCTATTTGAGTGTATTTCGAAGATTATTCTAGTTAAGTAGAATTTAATGCTCTTTAATCCCTGAAACCCACTTAATTTTCTTAAGTGGGACTAATTTTCCAATAGGGGAAACTTGGTCCTATTTGGTTGGTGATCTCACAAAGCTGGTTTACAATTTCTAGGAGATCCTGATTTTTGCTGAAATCACATATTTTTAGAAAATATAATGATTTAAGCCTTGAAAAGTTCCATTTAAAGGATTCTAATTGAATAGGGTTTGATTGAACCACCTTATATCAAACCCCCTTGGATAGAACCCCGCTAGTTTTAAACCACACCTATAATAGAGTCTCCTTTACACCTATCAAAATGATGATAAAAAGCAACTTTTGATTTATCTTTTGGGGAATCAAATGAATTCATTTAAAATTTATTTTTTGTTTGTAGTCCTTATTATAAGCTTCCAAAAAAGTATAATTTTAAATAAATTTATTTTTATTATTAAATTTATTTTTTATTTCTTGTAAATGTAGGTTTTTCACCGAAAATCAAGCTCTATGTTCTACAAGTGGAAAAATAGGAGATTATCAAAAAAAATTGAAAAATATGAGTACACCAGATATTGAAGTACTTGATCCAACAAAAAATAAATAAATTCAATTTTGATACATACAAAAAAAATTATGCATTATACGGTTTTCCTATGTTTGAATTGTAATTAGTTTAACTTCGAAACTTGATTAAGGAAAAAATATTCAATAAAACACTATGAAAATAATTGGAAGCACTAGATGTCATAGTTACAAATCTAAATTTGAAAAAAGTAGAATTTTATCCTTCATGGAAAAAAAGTATGTGTTATACGGTGAGCATCACTCCTTAAAAATGTTGTTTACTGAAAAAAACTAGTTTTCAAAGGAGATGGAAAAAGAAGTGCAATCTAATTCCAAAAATTTTGAAGAAAATATATTTAGAATCTATAGACAAAATGTCACAAATCACTAGTTTGCATTATGTTCAAATTCCTCACGGTTTAGCTGCTATAGGTGCCCGAAAGTGAAGATTTAGTTAGAAAAAATTATTTCAATGTCTAGTTTGGCTAAAAATTTTAAACTAGTATTATGGGATCACCCTAGCACTAGCACAAAAATAAAAATTATTTTAAATTTCTGCAGAATTTTTCTCTCTTACCCTTGAGATCGGCCTGTAATGTTTTATTTTTAGGAAATATTGGAAAATCAAGTATAAATAAAGGGTTTTTCTCTCATTTTATCCCCTATTCATTCAAGCATTCATCCAAGCATTCTACCATCAAAAGCATTCAAGCATTCAAGCATCTTAGGCAATTATCAAGCATCTTGAGGTGACCATTAGCATATCTTCAGATTTCAACATCAAGGGTTTGGTGAGTTAATGACATTGGATGTTATTTGTTCATCATTCTCTTTCTATTTCATTTCATTTCTAAGGGTTTGATTACCAAACTGGGGTTTGGCCAAGGCAAACCCCTATACTCTAACCCTTAACCATTTTTCCCCTCTTTGCATGTCTGTTTTACATGAATTCTATGTAGATATGTCAAAGAGAAAGGTGATAAAAGGTGGTCAACAACTCATCAAATTCATTCAAGTCAACAAAACCCTAATTGAAACTTGGAGATCTCTTTCAACCCGATTTCCGCAAAATTTGAACCAAACACCTGTCAAGGAGTGAAGTGCATATTGATAGCTATAGATTCTTGTCCCAAATTTCCCAAGATTCCCAAGTGGACTAAGTCACCATCTTTGGTAGATTAGTCCCACTGCTAGGCATAAAAAGTGATTTCTGTATTTTTGCATACCCTTTTGGCAAAAACCTGTTCCAACAGAATCTCCCCAAAACAGTTTTAAGTTTCCCAACTTGGTGTAAGTGTCCCTATCATCACATTTCAACTTCCAGGTGCACCTCTCCATTTCTGTTTATTTTTGTTATTTATTTGTATTCTTAGGTTATTTTTGCATATCATAATGTCTTTTCAAACATCTTGCATTTCTTAGGTTTCTCATTAATAAGTCATCTTCTTTTCAATTTATTGTAATTAGACATATTTCAGGCCTTTAGCATTATTCTTGAGTGTATCCCTAAATTTTTGTGGGTTACCTTTCTCCTTTTAGGTGAAAATCCCTAAAAGTGCAAGAGTGTTTACCTACAAAATTTTGGTGACACACTATCAGACAATTTAATGCTCAAAGGTACCCATCTTTCAATGGTATTTGTTTTTCATGCAATAAATTTAGTCATAAAGCAACATAATGTAGAAGTAGAATGAATCAGAATGTTGGATTCTTTTCTAGACAATGTTTTGCTTGCAATAAATTTGGACACAAAGCTAGTGAGTGTAGAAGTCAGATAATTATGATGAATAGATTCAATGCTCATAGAATGATTCAATATTTTATAGGATATTGCTACACATGTAATGAATTTGGACATAAAGCTAACCAATGCAAATCAAGGTTAAATACAAATCAGTCTAGTCAAAAAAATTTGTGTGCTACACCTGCAATAAATTGGGACATATTTCAAGATTCTGTAGAAGCAACAATGGGAAGAATTCTAATTTAGAACAAAGGAATAAACTTGTGAATAAAGTGGATCCTACTGAAGTCAAAAAGGAAATGGAGAATATTTGGAAGAAAAAAGAAGAACCTTGTAATAAGGACGAATCAAATGCATTTGTACCTACATCTAGTGTAGATATTTCTTCCAAAAACTAAACCGAGTGTTGGATTTATGGGGAGCATTTACAGAGAAAACTTCTAAACCCCTAATATAATAGGTGTCAAGCAATGGCACAAAGATATGTGATGTGAGATATCATTTTGAAGGTGTTGAACAAGATTCTAATAGAAAATATGAAAATTTGGAGATTTACAGAGCATTTTAGGGTTTACAGTATTATTCATAAGGTGTTTATCAACTTTTTAAAGGTGGAATGCATTAAATGAAAAATTAGGGAAAATCGATAAGGAATAAAGTAAAAATTCAAGTTGAGTTAAATAAATTTTGTATATTTGGAAGAAATTAGAGTGATCTTAAGCAATTTGAAGGTGATTCAAAGTATTTGGTATCAAACCCTAGTTTCCATCAAAGCTTGAAAAAGGTATTTATAGCTATTTTTTCTTTGTGAACTTTAATTAGAAGAAATTTCCATAAGCATAAACAAGTAAATTGAAGGAAAAATGGCCAATCCAACCATGGTTGAAGTTTCTGAGATACCATGACTGACATTTAGAAGATTTTCATGGAAGGTTTATAAAATGGACCCCATGGGTGCATTTTTACAAATATCGAGTAGTTTCTTGCCCATTGAGGATACCAAACCTATATTCATGGGAAATTAGAGGAATTTGACCATCAAGAACTCACAAAAATATGGGAGAAGGATCTATTCAAAGAAAATTTCTTGGTGAAGCCAGAATACAAAAATATTGTACGAAAAAACCTAGATGTATGGAATTGGTTCCCTAATTTTTGTAGTGAAATAGATGCAAAATTTGTAAGGATAGCACTTAGTAGAGTACATGAAAAATTTGTGTGGACAAGTTTATTTGGAGTAATTACCAAGGAACTGATTAAAGTAGTAACTTGTCTCTATGACACTGGACATGTACCAATACTTAAAGCCATGAAGAATGATGTGGTCATGAAACTAACTAGTGCCACATATGATGGAAGAGCACTAACAACCAAACCCATTATAAACCATGCTTTGACATATGTTGCAGCCATGATTGGTCAAAAAATATACTTTACCAACAAAGGCAATTCAGTGTCTGCAACTGCAATTTATGTTGCATATGACATGGTGGTTAATGGAAGGGACTATGATTTGTGTGAGTTGCTTTGAAAACAACTTACGGATAACTTAACCCAAATCATGACAAAGAAATATCCATTCAAGTTTGTTACATTGGTAGTTTGTTTACTGTTTTATTTTTTGAGGGAGCCACCTAGAAAGAACATTATATGGGATCGCAATAGACTAGTGGCACATCAAATATTTGAACATTTACATAGCCTTGGAGACTTCAAAGCACAGAATGATGCTTTAACTGGATTCTTTGTAGTTTTCCAGAACATGTATGAAAGAGAGAGTTCCAACGAGTTTAGTAGAGAAATATGCAAAGGAGATAACCTCTCTTGTGTCCACTAATGAGTGTATTATAGAAGTATTAGAGCCTAGAACTCTATGGATACAACCTCTAGGCTATGAGATTGATGAACAAATGGCTGAGAATTTCATTGAGATGCTATTGAGTAGTCCTAAATATCTCACTCTACCCCATCATGGTACATATAAAGAGAAGTCTACCGAAGTGCATTTGGAAACCTCCACACCTCAAAGAGAAAAAAGGGTAAATAAGAATGTTGAGGCATACTTTCAAATGCATTCACTTTCTAAGGAAGATGTTGAAAGGCTGAAGGAACTTGCTGATGAAAAGAGGGCCAAATCAGTTGAAGTTCGCTATGGTCCTAGAATATCTAGAAGAGAATCTTCTACCACTACCTTTGCATTACCTAAAACATACAGTACAATAGCAACAATAAAAGGAAAGAAGGTAGAGCATAGTACCCCTATAGTAGTTGATGTAATCGCTTCCTCTAGACCAAGCACTAGAGCTTCTAAGAAGAGAAATGTACCCCCTATTGCACCATCTGTCAGCCTTGGTAGAAGAATAAAGCAAAAGGGAAATAGGAAAAGGAACATAAGCGATGGTATACAAGAAGAAATTGATCTTAGCTTGCAAGAAGAAAAATAGTTGAAAAGGAATAGAAGAAGCAGTACTTCCACTAGTAATGAAGAAGCAGAAAACAAAGACAAGGTTGATATCTCATCTGATGAAGAAGAGACAGAAGATGAAATGGAAGGTTTCAAAATTCATGTGAATGAGAAGAAGAGAGAAGAAGTTACATCAAAACCCATGGAGGATATGCATTCATTCTCCTCTTGTAAGTGATCATCCACCTCTAAATATAGAATCCTTAGTGAATAATATGATAGAGCATGAGGATCTTTTATCTATTGCTAAGTTGTTTGATGAAGTTAATGAAGAAAATAAGGAAACATTTGTAGATGCTTTCATTCAATATATGATTATTTTTAATGAGAGCATGGAAACTATAAGGAAAAAGGTGACTAACAATGTATGGGAAGCTTTACTACAAAGAAGGCATGAAGTTGTAATTGTTGATGACAAAATAAAACTGATGCCTTGAACACATATGGATCCTCCTTATCTGAACAAGATGCTACTACCCTGTTAAATGAATGCTCTAAGTTTTTCATGGTTAAACAAAGAGTCATTTTTCTAATGTCTAAAGAGAAATTCAATACTCAATTATTGAGGCAAGAGACTCTTGATACAGTTAAGGAAATGGAAAAGAATTATGGAATGAGAACCAATTCTTCATCTCATACAACTCAAGAACAAGAGCCTGCTAATTATAGAATTAAAGGATCATTATGTTTTGGAAAATATTGGTGAAATGAATTTTTCTTCAGAGAAATTTTCTCATTTGAATGATATAGAGGAAATAACCAGTAAACACACAGAAGATCAACATAATAATGATACCGGTAACAATCCAAAAGAACACCATGAGGATACCAAAAATAATGGAGAAGAATGCAAGAATGAAGATGAAGGAAACAAAAGTGAAAATAACAATGATGATGAATATGACAAAGACAAGGAGGAAGAAAAGAAGATAAATCATCAGAAAAAACCCTTCGAAGAGGAAGAAGAGGAAAAATAAACATAAGAGGAAAAGAAAGAAGAAAACAAGGAAGAAACAGAGATTGGAAGATGTGAATAAGAATTCCCCAAAACCATTGAACCATCAAAGCCATCTGGAGAATCATCTGACAGTACTCTTAAGGGTCTACTGATAAGGAAAAGAAGGATTGATCCTATTCTACCACCTCAAATGGTTCAACTTTTGTCACATCTAGGATATGTGGATCTAAGTAATATGTCACCCATTGAAAGGATAAAGATCTATTCTACTTTTCTTAACTCTGAAATATAGGAGATTGATGAAACTTATCATAAAGGGATTGAATTGGTGAATGAAGCTATTAAGGCTTTGCAGGAGACAGCTCTTGATGCCACAATTTATGATTCCTTGGCACCTATTGAAAACCTAAAGTTCTTGGTTGATTTTGTCAAAGAATATTCCTCTATCCTTAAGATATAGACTAAGCAAGAGAAAGATTCAAGTCTCCTAGAGAAAAGGTTACTAGTTCTAAAGGATAAATGTGCAATCACACACAATAAGTTGTTGTAAAGTCTAAAAGATGTAAAGGATTGTGAAGAGGAAGCCTAGATACTATTTTTATATTGCATACAATGGCCTGATGCCACTCGAGGCATTAAAGAATTAATGGAATCGATAGAGTCTCAACTTGCCAATGCCTCTAGAACCTACAGGATTGCAAATGACATAAATTATACTACCTAGACTTCTATTATAGGATTTCAGAGTAAGTTTTTCATCTTATAGAGGCAGAAAGAAGATTCATAAAGGTGGTTTGGATAGCTTGGAGATCTAGTAATGTCCAGACACATTCCTATATCAAGTGCCTTCATGGATGCAAAGAAACTAGACAATATGAATCTTAATCCATCCACTACAGAAGAAGAAGTGTTCTTAGTACATCTGGAACCACTGCACAAAGTATTTGTCAGAGCAAAGCAGATTTGGGATGATGGGAAACCTGCTTGGGAAGCTATTCTCAAGGAGTTACAAGGTGCCCCTTGTTCTTTTTAAAAAAAATTACCCTTTGTCCTTGATGTCAAAGGGGGAGAAGGTTCTGTGTGAAGAAGGGTTGGATATGTGCAGGATCATGATGGGCCAAAAAGTGGCAGTATGTAAGTGATATGATGGCCCATGTGGCTGACGACTTTTTTTTACCCAAAATTGATGAAATGGAAAGGGTTTTGATTCTTAGCTTTCCACCAATATAAATTATGCTTTACTTTGAATTTAATAAAAAATATTATTCATTTTCTATTTGAATTAAGACTAAAGTCTGATTGATAAGCTGATTGAAAAACATCTATAGCTTTCTAATGGTATCACATTTTTGAATTGAAACATGTATCACATTCTAGGCTTCCCATACTATAGGATTAAAAAAAATGAATTTCATGAAGTTTTGACCAAGTTAAGGTGGTTAGACATATGAGTTTTATATTTTTTTAAATTGTGTAAAAAAATCATAATTAATTATTTACTTGGAAAAAATCACAAAAATATGCATCACATGGGACATGAGTCCTCTACTTATATCTAAAATATTATAAAAAAAAATATTATCATTTTATTGTGGTTAGGGTGGTCAGACAGACACCTACTTCTTATTTTTTCCCTGAAATTTAAGTACTACATTGAAATTTCAAATTTTCACCAAATAGATTTGAAAATAAATAAATAAACCTAGTAGTTTAGAAACTACATTCAATTTGCTACAGATTCTATTTTTACATATTTTTGAAATAATATAGATGACTTATTCAAATTTTTACATCAAGTTGCCTAACTCTGATTTTCTGAATTTTCATCACCACTTAAGGGCCTATTTGTTCCATGATGATCTTGCACATACCTGGTCTATGTAGGGAGAAAGTAATGTTGTAAATAAATTTTTGGTCTTAGAGAGTTTATGTGGTTGTGTATATCTAAAAGGGGGAGTTGAGTTCTCACAATTTTGGTTTGGAGTGTGAAAACAATTTTTTTTGCTTCATTTTTGGCACATGTTTCCATCAATGACAAAGGGGGAGATTGTTGGAAGAATGAAGAATCCTTCTAATGTGTTGGAATTGATGCCAACATTGGTTTGTGACAATTTATGTCCATTTGGTAAATAGTGATTCAGATACTCTAATCTGGTAATTTGTTCCATAATTGTTCATATCATAAGATCAAACTATGCATTTTTAATATGTTAATCAGGACCATTAATTACATCTATGGACAAGTTTTCAACAATTTTAGTTGAAGAGGGTGAGAGGTTTAAATGACAAAAGTTCGGTTTACAGTTTTTAATATGGATCTTCTTCTAGACAACTTAGACAAGTGGTGTATGCTTCGTGGATGTTTGAAGAGTTCTTCATTAGGTCTAACTTGATCTAATTTATGTCTTTCACATTTTGTTTTTGAGCACCAAAGAAGTTTTTATTTTGAGGTGACAATCTATTATGAATAGAGTATGTTTATATCTAATTATGCCGAAGTAATTGATGTATGTTGATGTAAGTTGGTATATATATGTATGAAATATTTTTGTATTAAAATAGAAAGCGATACAAACATAAGATGTGTAGACAGTTAAAAGTGTCCTGAATGGTATTACACACTTAAATTTGATATATTAACATTATTTCATCCTAAAATCCATCCTCTTTTCGCTTAATTGATTAAATTATCCTATCTATTTGATTAATCATGTCATTTTCATCTATCAACCTGATTGACCTAATTGGGTTAATTCACCCCCATGTGGCTGACGACTTTTTTTTACCCAAAATTGATGAAATGGAAAGGGTTTTTAAAGGAGATTCTTAGCTTTCCACCAATATAAATTATGCTTTACTTTGAATTTAATAAAAAAATATTATTCATTTTCTATTTGAATTAAGACTAAAGTCCTGATTGATAAGCTGATTGAAAAACATCTATAGCTTTCTAATGGTATCACATTTTTTGAATTCGAAACATGTATCACATTCTAGGCTTCCCATACTATAGGATTAAAAAAAATGAATTTCATGAAGTTTTGACCAAGTTAAGGTGGTTAGACATACGAGTTTTTATATTTTTTTAAATTTGTAAAAAAAATCATAATTAATTATTTACTTGGAAAAAAATCACAAAAATATGCATCACAGACATGAGTCCTCTACTTATATCTAAAATATTATAAAAAAATATTATCATTTTATTGTGGTTAGGGTGGTCAGACAAGACACCTACTTCTTATTTTTTCCCTGAAATTTAAGTACTACATTGAAATTTCAAATTTTCACCAAATAGATTTGAAAATAAATAAATAAACCTAGTAGTTTAGAAACTACATTCAATTTGCTACAGATTCTATTTTTACATATTTTTGAAATAATATAGATGACTTATTCAAATTTTTACATCAAGTTGCCTAACTCTGATTTTCTGAATTTTCATCACCACGTAAGGGCCTATTTGTTCCATGATGATCTTGCACATACCTGGTCTATGTAGGGAGAAAGTAATGTTGTAAATAAATTTTTGGTCTTAGAGAGTTTATGTGGTTGTGTATATCTAAAAGGGGGAGTTGAGTTCTCACAATTTTGGTTTGGAGTGTGAAAACAATTTTTTTTGCTTCATTTTTGGCACATGTTTCCATCAATGACAAAGGGGGAGATTGTTGGAAGAATGAAGAATCCTTCTAATGTGTTGGAATTGATGCCAACATTGGTTTGTGACAATTTATGTCCATTTGGTAAATAGTGATTCAGATACTCTAATCTGGTAATTTGTTCCATAATTGTTCATATCATAAGATCAAACTATGCATTTTTAATATGTTAATCAGGACCATTAATTACATCTATGGACAAGTTTTCAACAATTTTAGTTGAAGAGGGTGAGAGGTTTAAATGACAAAAGTTCGGTTTACAGTTTTTAATATGGATCTTCTTCTAGACAACTTAGACAAGTGGTGTATGCTTCGTGGATGTTTGAAGAGTTCTTCATTAGGTCTAACTTGATCTAATTTATGTCTTTCACATTTTGTTTTTGAGCACCAAAGAAGTTTTTATTTTGAGGTGACAATCTATTATGAATAGAGTATGTTTATATCTAATTATGCCGAAGTAATTGATGTATGTTGATGTAAGTTGGTATATATATGTATGAAATATTTTTGTATTAAAATAGAAAGCGATACAAACATAAGATGTGTAGACAGTTAAAAGTGTCCTGAATGGTATTACACACTTAAATTTGATATATTAACATTATTTCATCCTAAAATCCATCCTCTTTTCGCTTAATTGATTAAATTATCCTATCTATTTGATTAATCATGTCATTTTCATCTATCAACCTGATTGACCTAATTGGGTTAATTCACCCCCTCTTGCACTAACATTTCATCCTATTAAATTGAGTAAATCAAATTATTTAATTTAATCCCTAAAGTTCTCTTTTTTAATTAAATAACCCTAAGTTATTTAATTAAATATCATATCACTTTCCCCTTTTTCATTAAATCATTTATTTAATGAATATCATATAATTCCCCTAATTTGCATAATTAAAACTTTGTTTAATAGTTATCAAATTACTAATTAAATCCAATCTTCCTACTTGCAATGGAATATCCCAAGAGAATATTCCTCCTTTGCACATTCTTCCAAAAGGGAATATTATCATGGAATATTCCTTCCCCTTTTGCACATTAAAATTTGGTTTTAATTAACTAAATATCTAATTTTCCTCACCCATGAGAATATTCTTTGAGAATCTTCTCTTTCTTCACTCATTTGAAAAAGGGAATATTCATTTTTGTAACAAATCTCAACAAAGCTTCTTGTGCAAGTTTTGAAATTGTGTTTGTTTGGATGAATGTAGGCCCTTGATTAAATATCATCTTACATCCTTAACCCTTGATGGGAATCCATGATCCGTTCCTCCATCTTCCTTCCATTCTGACTATTGATTGATCCTTTTGATCTTTACCATTAGTCTCATTTTACATATTATATAAATAGAGTTTACATCTATTGAATAGGGATCCATCTTTTAATAGTAAACTTATGCTAGTAAAATCACTCTCACTTGCATCCACATTTAGCACATATTTGGCTTCTTTTTAGTTTAAATCTTGCATTATTAGCTTAGCCATCCATTAATGAATTCCATGGTAACTTAGTTGCATTCATTTATTATATTTTGAAATTAGTTTTTTAATCTTTCAAATCTTTCATACACTTAGAATAGCTTTGCATACACCCATATCGATAATCTTAGCATATATCATGTTAAAATAGCTTTCATCATCTTAATATAGCTTTTAAATCATGTTTTCATATGCATCGCTCATCAGTTTTGTCGATTCTCTTCAATAGAATTTATCAAAACAAGCTCATTATCGAAGAAATTGGGAAAGGGTCACCATTCCACATCAATGCGACACCACTCCCCTAAGCAGGATAAGTTTCAATGGATTAGAATAAATATTTTATGAAGCTTTTGTATTTTAATATGTTAGTTTCAATGGCTTCTTAGCTTAGTTTACATTGAATTATTTTATTGGGGTTGATGCATAGTAGCTTAAATACACTTTGAATCCTCATGGATCAAGTGTAGTTATCCTATACTATGTTCGTCAGTCATAAGATATATGCATGATATGTGACAATGTGATATTGTGTGAAGTTTTTGGTAGTTGTTGTATACCTACAGCCCGATGTAGGATTTTATTTTCGAGAGCTTAACTAGAACTAAACTCTACACATATAAGGTGTATTTCATTAGTTCATCCTTTTGGTAATGAGCCACACTCTTTTGTAATCATTTCAAGCTCTGATCCTTTCAAGGACAGTGTGTCATGGCAGTATGCCCTATAATATCTTATGACTAGTTATAATATATTATGAGCTAATCCTCACTATGGTTTTTCTCATTCTAGGTTTTCCACGTAAAAAATCTTGGTGTTCATGTGTCAAGTGGTGTTATGATTTCTTTCTTTTTTTGCTTAATTTTGTAGCTAGATATTTTTTAATTATTGAATGGTTAGTAGTTAAATGGTTTAGTAGAATACTGATTCACCCCCTCTTAGTATTCTAGGTGTTTCACAATAAAAAATACTCTTGGTATGTCTTCAAATCCCCCTTTCAATGCTATGAAGAATGTTTCAATAGGCACAAATCTAGGTACATCTTCAAATACACCTTTGAATTAAATGGAAATGAGAGATTGAAAAGAAGCTAGATATAACAATGTTGACATTGATAATAGTTGTAGAGTTCAAGATTTGAGTCAAATTGTTGTTGAAAATGAAAATGAAAATCATTTTGTTGTTGAAAATGAAGATAAAAATAGTTTTGTTGTTGAAAATGAAAATGAAAACCATTTTTTTGTTGAAAATGAAAATGAAAACCATTTTTTTGTTGAAAATGAAAATGAAAACCATTTTGTTAAAATGAAAACCATTTTTGTTGAAAATAAAATGAAAATTCTTTTATTGAAAATGAAAATGAAAATATTTTTATTGAAAATGAAAATGAAAATACTTCTATTGAAAATGAAAATGAAAACCATTTTGTTGATGAAAATGAAAACCATTTTAAAGTTGAAAATGAAAATGAAAACATAAGATGTGATGTTGAAAATAAAAATATTTTTTTAAAAATTGAAAGTGTTTTTTTGGATAATCTTCCTAGTAAGATTTCTTGGAGACAAATAAGAATGCATTCCAATAGATTATACAAAGAATTCCTTTATCGTAAAAATCTTTCATTTCAATGTCAACTAATGATGCAATTGATGAGAATATGGAAAATGAGAAAAGTAATGAAAAATTTAGGCATTTTTGTTAAAACCAAGATAAAAAGATCAATCACTAAAACATGTTATGTCTACTATTTCTAGTGCAATTGATTCTATTGGAAAAAATAGTCAATCTAAAGATAAGAATATAACAAGAAGAGCTATAACAATTGTTATAGTTAATAATGCAACTTTGAATAAAAGAATGGTAAGCAATATTAGTGAAATTCTAAAAATACATCGTAAAACATTACTAAGAGCGACAAAAAGAAGATAAAGTATAAAAAATGATCCAATCAACCAATGTTGGAGTTTTAGTGGTTGACTCCCAAGGTCTAACATGAAATTGAATGTTGAAATCAAATCTTTGATTAGAAATATTGGCATGCTAATACTAGGGTATCATCTAATGCTAGAGATGTTTTAAAATTAAAAGTGGGGTCCAAAGTTTGTGATCCTCATCCAAAACACCTATTAGATACAACACAAACTAAATTTTATAAAAAAAATTGTGGTGATTTAGTGTTACCTAGTAATATTAAAATAAGTCAAAGTTCTTTTGAAAAATGTAACCTTGGTATATAAAAATTAATAAGAAATGAATATCTTGTTGTTGTAAAATGCATGTTCAATTTCGTTATTTTTATGATGTTTTTTGATATATACGTTGTACTTTGCATAATAAGATGATTATGTAGGAATGTGGTATTAATATGCCACCTCAAACAATAAGGGATTTTATATCAAGTTTTTTTTGTGAAAGATCTAATGGGAAATTATTTTATTTAAGTTCATGTATTTCTGGACAATGCACTAGTTGTGGCAATCTTTCATTCTTAAGAGTTTGTATACATGAAAATTTTAATGATTTTGGACAATAATTAGTGCATGTTAAAAGATGGAAAAGTTGGAAAGCATTGTGATTTGAATATTGACTTCTCTTTAAAAGATGGAAAATTTGGAAAGCATGGTGATTTAGTTACAAAAAAAATTATTGTACATGCATTCATATCAGAATTTAAGAATGAGATTGTACCAAAATATGTCACTCTCAACATGCTCAATGGATTTATTTCTAATTTCACGCATGTAGAAACACATTTCTAGTTGGTACTATACTATCAGTGGTCAATTTTGTAGAAAACTATACTTTAGCTCCATAGGAGGAAATACAATCACAATATTACAATTTAGTGCAAGTGGCTATGTTTGTTCATATTGTTTATAGACATGCAAATGATAGCATAGAGGATGATAGAAAATTTTTGAGGGAGTATCATTTCTATTTGAGTGACAACCAATTACACTCATTAGAGTTTGTTCAATACTATTTCAAAATATTTTATACAAATTTAAGAGAAAGAGGAATCCAAATGATAGAACATCTCATATGGTCAGATAATTGTATGAGAGATTTCAAGAATGATCTAATATTTTATTGGCTAAGTAGATTTCACAAGAAACATAATGTCCAACATATATGGAGTTTTTTTTTAAGCTGGGCATAGTAAAGGAGAACATTATGGAGTTGGTGTGTGTATTAAAATAATTCTAGCTAGAGAACAATTGAAATTTAAGGAGGCAGTAAAATTAAAAGATGCACATGGGATTGTGGATTGGTGCAATACAATATTATCTACACCTAGTTTGAGCGAGTACTCTATAATTCATCGATTCTGTTGGTTGGTTGAAGAAGAGAACATTCTACCTAGACTTGATTATGAGACAATAAGTGGATCTACTAAATGGCATTCATTTAAGAGTTCGAATACAAGCACATGGACTATCTTAACAAGGGAGGTTGCATGTTTTTGTCAATTTTGTATTTCAAGAGATTGGGAAGCATGTGAAAATATAGAATGGGTTGAAGAGTGGAGGAAAATAACATTGACACTTGGACAAGCACATGATCAATATGAAACAACAATTGAAGGCAATGATAATTTTTTTGCGTCAAATGACTATGACCATGTTTCAGACCTTGTACAAGAAGGTAATTGAATTCAATTTATTTCATTTTATTTCACTTTATTACTATTTTTTAATACTTTTATTTATTTATATACATATGAATGGATGTATGTATATATTGGTCAAATTATATGGACATGTGCAAGTTATTAAATCAAATTTTGTTTGCAGGACATGTGTACATGTTGTTGTTGCACCTAAGGGGAATGAAGAGGAAACATAATATTGGTTGGCTTGTTGTGTGGAGACTAAACATAAGTTAATAGCACCTCGAGAAGATGATGATGGCTATCATTATCCAATAGGTACAATGATCCCCTTAAGACATCCCCTTAAGAAAAATTTGATAACAAGTCTTTGACCCCCTTAAGAAAATTTTGAGAACTTTTGAGATCCCCTTAAGCAAATTTTAAGAACTCCTTTGATCCACTTAAGTAAATTTTGAGAACTACTTTTATCCCCTTAAGAAAATTTTGAGAACTTCTTTAATGATGGATATCATGTTATCTAATAGGATCGGTGGTGGTTGTTGGAACTTGGCTATAAAAATACCTAATAAGGAAGAATGGTCTTCCTGCATTCAAAGATTATGAAACACATAATAATATTATACACTACTCACATTTGGTGGTGGAAACAAATCTAAACTAGCGAGGTATCATGGAAGACCTACAAATAAAGAGCTATGGACAATTTCTATGGAAGAGCATGAGACAATCATAGATGTGTTACAAAAAAGAAAGGACGCAGATGGTACAATGGAATAAGTAAATATAGGTAAATATAGTTTTAGTTTTATATTATCCTTTTAAATAGAATAAATACATGTTTTGATATTTCTTGTGTGTTATTAGTTGAAATTGATTTAAATTATCCTTTTATATCCTTAAGCCATCATCACAAAATTCATCACATACTTTGAGACAAAAAGTAGATTTCATGCAAATTCAACCTAGACAACATGGAATACTTGGTAAAAGAAGCTAATTATTAGTTAAATTATATTTAAATACATGTTTGGATTATATATTGATATTGCTTGTACATTAATAGTTAAAATTGATTTATTATCCTTTTTTTGTATCCTTAAGCCATCATCACATTGATCTCATACTTTGAAACAAAAAGGAGAGGATGTGTATTCAACCTACACATATGTGTGGAATACTGTTAAATACAGGTATTTGAGTTGTGTACATATAGATAGTTTTATATAAATTAAAATACATGTTTTGATGATTTCATTGATATTGCTTGTATCATTTTGATATTAGGTGATGTGAAGACCTACTACATTTTGTGCACAAGTTTCAAATTTTCTTGAGATGGCATAGCCAAATTTTGTAAAAATTATTTTGAGTTGACATATATGTACATACATAATTACACAATTACATATTTTGTAGAAATTTGTATACATGTACATACACAATTATACTCTACACTTTTTTGTATCAAAATCAATATTCTATATATTTTGTTTGTTAAATGTGCATGTTTTCCTACTTTGAAACTTTAAATTTGATTGTATAATCACTAAATATCATGTATATTATTGTTAAATTTGGTGGCCTTAGGAAACTTCACCAAATTTTTAGAACTTCTTTGATCCCCTTAAGACATTGTATTAGGACCCCTTAAGACATCCTATTAGGACCTATTAAGACATCATATTACGAACTGAATTAAATAAACATTAACAATATTTAATATATAGAATGTGATTGTTATGACGATTCATCCTAAATTCTAAGTTAATTATATCAATTGTGATTAAATATGAGACATGTACTCTAAATTATTTTATCCCTTTAAGATGTCCTATTAGGACATATCCTAAATATTTATACTTAATCATATTATTTGTTATGATGAGTCACCCAAATGTCTAACACTTGTTTATATCACTAAATATTTATACCTAAATTTTATACTTAATTATATCATTTGTTATGATGAGTCACCCTACTTTGAAACTTTAGATTTGATTGTATACTCCCTTCCCCCTTCCCATTTTTCATTCCTTAATTTCCTACCACCCTCTCACAAGGGTGGTATTTAAGAGTTGTATCTATAGGTTTTTTAGAAAACATTATTTTGGTTGCCTATTGTAAACCACCCTCTTTTCTTCCACTACTTCTCTTAGAACTACTATGGATTTTTATTCATTGTTATCTCTAGGGTCCCAACAACAAAACCAATATTCGAAAGAGAAAAAGGGGAAATACAGTCTAAAGACCTAAACACTAATATCCCTTATGTAGTATGTTTATACCCTAGAGAATATATTGAGAGAAAAGAGTAATTTCCCAAGGAAAACTAGATCAAAATACATTCCATATGTAACATTTATAAGAATCAAATTCATTCTTCCATAACACACAAAAATATTAATCTTTATATCTCCATATACATCATCTTATATAAGTTACAAGGTAGGTCTTAGTTTTTGCTCTCTCTCTCTCTATTCTTCTATCTTTCTTCCTACATAAAAGGAAAATGGTGTGTTCCACCATTTTAGAGATGAAACTTAGGACCTATTTCACACTTTAGTTCATTAGGAAACCAAGATCCCTCAAACAAGTGACTCAATTGAGGGAAGGACTATGAGGTTTCCTTGTTTGATTAAATGGGGGTTCATCATTAAATGAAGCTTCAAAGAAGAAATGCAAAATATTATATACAAAACCCTAGAAACTTGAAAGCATTAAATCAAATTGAAAAGCAACATGAAATTGAAAAGTAAGTTGTAAGAGTGGAGAGGTCAAGAAAAGGTCTAAAAACCCTAGAAACTATTGTTTTAAGGTGGACTGGGATTGATACGCTAGACTAGGCAATTTAGTTATAGTACAGGAATCTAGGCAGAATCTAGAATCTTCTAATGATTGTTCAGGATCTACATAAAACTAAAAAAAGGGCTATACATGGACTCATACGCCTAGCCTCTAGTAATCTTTTGTAGCTTTCGTCTTGTCAGATCTTCAAATCTAAAACTTTGAATTCTAGCATGTAGGTGAGTTTCCGTGAAGATGAAAACTTCTTGACAACTTTGTCTTCAAAGGATCTTCAAGCTTCAATTCACCTAGATCTGCAAACACACATTAAGAGAGAAATTTTTTGTTTTGTTAAGGAATGGGGGATTTCCTTAGTCAAACCCTATTTTGGTAATTAAACCTTGAAATGAAATAGAAAAGCATGAGGGAATGATGAGTGAACAAATGCAATGTTGCAACTCACCAAACCCTTGAAATGAAGGATGCAAACCTATTTGAAATGGCTAGCATGAATGTGGATCTTGACTCTCAATTGAATGCTTGAAACTTGTCTTGAATTCTTGCTTGAATCATGAAAACCTACATCACAAATGTTAGCTCAAAAAAACACATGATGCATGGAGACTTTGACATGATGCTTGAATCTTGAATGTTGCTCCAAATGCTTGATGATTTTATCTTAAATGCTCTTGATCTCATATACTTTCCGTAGGAATGCTTGAACAAAACTGCTAGATATCTTGTTAGAATTGCTTATATGAAATTATGTGAAATAACCTTGTATTTATACTTGTTTATGCCAAATTTCTTGAAATTTCAACACTATAAGCCAACATCAGATCTAGGATAATAAAATCCCAGAAAGAATTTGATTTAAAATATTTCAAAGTTAGAGTGGGACTCATATGCCAGGTTGGGTGTATGAGTCTCAATGGCTTAAACCTAGGACACAAACTCCAAGAAGTGTTAAGTTTAATGCAACATTTAAAATCAAGTCTCAAGACCTAGGTGAGACCCATATGCCCAAAGGGGCATATAAGTCCTAGATCCTTAGATCTAAAACACAACCAAAAACATTAGGTTATAATTTTTCATTTGTTGAATATTGGGATTACCATAAAAAAAATGCATTTAATTATGCTTGTGGATGCAAAATAGGACAAATTAAGGCATAAATAAACCTAATTTTTACAAGGAGGGCCCAAACAAGTGTAAAAATGTAAAGGGAAACATTTTTCTACACTACATTTAGCCCCCACTTTAGTGAGAGGATGACCGTGCATCAAACTCACACTAAAGTAGACAAATTCATATCCAGAGTGGTCCAAGTATACCAATGCCAGTGAGATAGGATGAAAATGATCAAGAGGGATGATCAAGCCCCCAGGGTCAAGATCCTATGGAAAACCAACATGGGCACAAAAGAACACACATGTGAATGATGTATGAAGCAACAACAAGGTACAAGCATACATTGTCAAAAACATAAAGAAGAAAGAAAAAGGAAAAAAAGAGGTGTGGATTAAGCCTTGACTATTTGTCCAACACGATGTGGATCAAGCCTTAGTTGTTTGTCCAAAAACATTTACAAGTGGAACATGATGTCCACTATGCAAACAAAACACACACTCATATGGGCTAGGGGAAGTTGGTATCCACTATGTGAGCACCTAGAGAAGTGAGACACATATGCACGCAACCAATATATGCTCACACAAACAAGCAATTAGATATGGGAAAGTCATGCCTATGGTCTGATCCCATATGTACTAACCATACCAAAGCTATACCTCTTGATAACTTGATAAGGAACCACACAACATGAACAATAGGATTCATGAGGCAAGAAAAACTTTGTATGCTAACACCCATGAACAAATAGGATGGGTCCATAGGCAAGAAAAGTGTGTTATGCAAGATGGCCATATAACAGTTATTGTAAATGTGAAATTGATGCAGAGAAAAACAACACTCTCAACCATTTCAACGAAATTTATATTATGCAAACTCGAAAAAATGATTTACTCAAATTTGAGAATTCCTTGTGTCAAATTAAATTGACTATATGATTGCATTACTTTGCACTCCAAAATCAAATAAATTCATTATTAGATTTCATTACATTGCAAAATTCAAGAAATTTCATTTCCCTCAACATTTCAACTTTTCATCTTCCTTTGTACATTCAAATAACTTCATACACTAATTTCCTGTTGTTTTTCAACGTACATCCCCCTTCTTGGTTCATGTCTCAGCAATACCAATCTGCACCTCCTTTGCTTTCATTGTTCTTTGTACCATTCCATATGCCTGAACTTTGTATCCTCTATCGAGCTATATTATGCAACTACCTTAACTTCTTAACATTGGAAATTTCTCATTATCTCTCACAAACAAATAAGTGTTGATTTTTATATGCATCGAATTCTTTTAAATCCACACATTTCTACCTTATGGTAGTGTGGGCTGCCTATACCATTTCATCCAACACTTATTAAACATTATCTTATTTTCACCGTTGACCAAATCATTCATTAATGCTTGATGTTTCCTCTCGCATTCTTGCTCATCTCTATCCACCATGTCTCTCCATTCATTTCGGATTGGCCTTTGTTGTGCTCTCTTCCTCCATGCCTTAGTTCCCAAACTCTTTTCTTATTAAAATGTGTTCTTCTTTGCTTAACTCTATGCTATTTTTCTACCATACAATCTCTTAGTTGACCCTCTCTAAAGGAAAAACTTCATCGGTCTTTATTCCTCCATATGCTATGTTTTAAGAGTCACCCTGAATCTTTTTTTTTCAATCATCTCTTTCTATTGAGCAATGAACACCAATTCCATGGTTGGGTGTGGCCTGTTAAATGTGAATTCAAATCAACCCGCACCCCTGCTCTAGCTTCTCTCTTCAAGCCTTCTTTCCCCAGTGCACACCAATACCCACAAGTCTGCATTTCTAGTTTTATGTTTAGAGTGATATCTATTCACATTATTTTCACAATTTTTCAAGTCCCCTTCACTTTTTGTCTTCTTTACCCATTATCAACTCTCACAAATTAAATTGGCATTGAATCACATAATAAATTTGATCAATAATTAAAATGTGCATATTTGGACTAGTGAAGTTACAAACAAGGAGTGTACAGAAGGCATGGTGTTCATCATTTAAATTTTCCTCAATCAACAACCAAAATTAGATCAAACTATCCATAGAGAAAAATAAAAGAAAAACAAATAAATCAAACCAAATTGTTTTTTTTTCTGTTGATGTCGATTGCACTGAACCCGTATGCTCCTGCATCATACTCCCGAGGAATAAAAGATTCAAGATCCACTTGAATGGAAGATAGCAACAGGAGAGCCATGTTTGAATTTTTTTTCCAAATGTTTTTAAGTCTCTACACATTGTCTTCTTTGGAACAATTTCATGTTGCAATCAAACCTCAATTCTCACAAAGATTCAACTTTATCTGTTGTAATCTACCTTCACACCACACTTTCTTCAAACCACCCTCTACCTAACAAATATTCTGAAAGATGCTTCCTTTACCCACCTTCTCTTAGTAGAGGAACTCTACACCTTCTACCTAGCTTTATCTTTGTTGGAGGATAGTTGTTACAAACTCTCTTTCACACATGCAACAAACTTTCTCTCACAACTCTCTTATCCTAGGGCATACCTTGCACTCTCAGGGTCTTCTAGCTTTGATACCAATTTTATGTAAAGAAGGGTGACACAATCCAAACTAACTCAATCAAACCTTTACCCAAGTCTTAACTCCTCAAACACAATGATTTCCTTCACAATCCACCATTTCTTAAGTAGGGAAGCAAACACCTCTTTCTTGGCATAACTTGCAATAAACAACTCAAACCCACATTCTAAAGACTATTTAGGATACCTTTTTGGCATTTATTAACATACTAAGTTTGCATATATGACTCCTTTGGAACAACACCCTCAAAAACCTGCTGCTATGCTTGACAATATGCCTAAATAGGCTTGTTTGAAAGGGTGGAAATAAGGATTTCAAAACCTACGTCTCCAATCCTCATACCAAGGCTTCCAACATGTAAATTAGGTTTTCCCAATAAATTCCAACCCCTTCCAATGTATTCCCAAAATATTTTATTCAAACCCTAACATCTAAGCATCATTTTTTTCCCAAAACCATGAGTTTCCAGTCTAGGGCATCAACTTATTTGCTCAAATCCTCCTCCCCTACTCCTACCAACACCATGAAATCAAAATGCACCCTATCTAACACCATTCCACTGATTAAAATATTTTAGAATTGGAGGAATGGGGTTAGATATGGTGTATTTTGATTTCATGGTGTTGGAAGGAGCAGGGGAGGAGGATTTGAGCAAATAAGTTGATGCCTTGGGCTATAAACTCATGGTTTTGGGCAAAAAATGATGCTTAGATGTTAGGGTTTGAATAAAATATTTTCAGAATAGGTTGGAAGGGGTTGGAATTGATTGGGTAGACCTAATTTGACATGTTGGAAGCCTTGGTATGGGGATTGGAGACCTGGGTTTTGAAATCCTAGTTGCCACCCTTTCAAGCAGGCCTATTTAAGCATATTGTCAAGTGTAGCAATAGGTTTTTGAGGGTGTTGTTCCAAAGTAATCGTATCTAAAAATTTAGTATGTTAATAAATGGGAAAAAAGGGTATCCTAAACAATCTTTAGAATGTGGGTTTGAGTTTTTTATTGCAAGTTATGCCAGGAAAGAGGTGTTTGTTGCCCTACTTGAGAAATGGTGGATTGTGAAGGAAATCATTGTGTTTTAGGAGTTAAGACTTGGGTAAAGGGTTGATTGATATAGTTTGGATTGTTTCACCCTTCTCAACATGATAAATAGTGTAAGGTAAGTTCAAAGGAGTGTTTCTTAGTTCATGTAAGTTCTGAACTTAGGGAACATCATGCCTAATGTCTCTAAGAGAGGACCAATCAAAATAGAAGATTCATAGCTTAGGGAATGCACTCTGCTTGACATTACCACTAAGAGTAATATAGTATGCTAAGAGCTATCACGCTCTTGAAGGACATCACACCCAATGTAACCATAAGGAGAAAGAACCATCGCATGAAGTAAGAAGACCGCACAATGAAACACGAGTTGTAATTGAAATGCAAAAGAATAATGCCAATGTATGCCCCCACTTTAAAGAAATTTCTAAACACCATGCTATGAGAAATTACTTTAAAGTAGAAAATGATAACTACTAACAACAAAGATTCCATGAGAACTTATTTGGAAATCCCTATTATGTGTCATATATTTGCAAATGAAGGTACGTCATGAAAAGGGGTTTCCCCCAAAATGAAATCCCAAAATCACATAAAGGATCAATGGATTCGAGGTTAGTATGCCTTTGGTACAATGTTATTAGAGAGCTCAAAAATGTAATCATTCTCCAAATAACTCATGGATCAAATAAGAATGACACAAAGAGAGCAAAAACAAAGAAATTATTTTGGGTCAACATAGAAGAGACCTAAATTTCTCAATTCCTTACATCATCCCCAAAAGGAAAATACAAGACAAAGAAAATTATAAATTATCACATAGAGAAGAATATAGATACAAATAGAGGAATATCACAAAGAGAGAGATACATCAAACAAAATGATACATGAGATCACATTACGCACATGCAATCACACATATAATGAAAAAAGGAAAACAAAGACAAGACTAGTAAGGCACATGTGAGTCAACCTATAGCAAGGTGTCTGCATCCCAATCTTTTTCATCATATGTGGAAGGTAGACAGCTATCCAAAGGGACAACAAGTGCGGTACTAGGAGCATCACCAAGTTCAACACATGGTGAGTCACTCTTTTTTAGGAGGATCATCACAATTGTTATTGTCTAAGCTCGTGGAAGAAGAAAATAATAAATTAAATTCATTATGCACTTCTTCATCAATTTTAGAAATCTCGTCATCATCATCCAAGTTAGTCATAATGGGAGGTCAAATGATAATATCCAGAGAAGGATCTTGTCCCTATTGCAGTTGCAATATTTGATCTTGTTGTGGTGAAGAGGGAGACTCATTGTGTATTACTTCACTTGAGTTTGGATGTTGATTTTGTTTGTTAATTTCTTCATTTAACCTTTGAGAAATAGCACAACGTCTATGCCTACGCTCTCTAACATTTATATTTCTTTTGGTATGATTTTCAAGCTATGTTTGTGTAGGAGTGGGTTTATCAACCATGGCTTCTTTTCTTCCCTTGGAGGAGGAACAAAAGGAACCATGGGAGGCTATATAACCACTTTGTAAACTTGTTTTATCTTAGGAGTCACAATAGGATTATTTTGGTTGTCTCTTGATTTCTTGTAGGAGGTAGGAAAGGGATCTATCTTGGGTTGGTCTTGGTTACTTGGAAGGTTTTTTTATTCAATCATAGTTTCATCAAGGATAGGAGGCTCAATCATGGGTTGAGGCATGTTTTGAAGGGATAATTTTTCTATATGTTTCATCGTAAATTTTTTATAGGATTTGAAAAAGAAATCTTCATCAGGTTTAATACGTTCACTACGATCGATCCTAAAGAAATTGAATGAGAAATTCCCATGAGAAGACAGAAGATTAAATCCACTATGGTGTACAGGAAAGATCTCATTGTCATTTAGGAAACTTTGAACATTTATGCACAGTCAACAAGATGACTTCCATGGAGGGTAGCCTTGGATAACCAAGCTTCACATAGAATTGATTTGACGATGGGATGATAGAGAATGAGACATCTAATTGTTTTGATCCAACTTTTAAAGGAAGGATTATTGAACCTATTGTAGGGCAAGAAAAACCATTATACATTTTTATACATGCTTTCATTTTATCATATGTATCTTGATAGAGTTCATGCACAAGTAAGAATTCTTCAATAATCACATTCTCTCCACATAAGGGATCAATTAATACCCCATTAGTAGTCTTGTCATTGATTTGGCTAGCTATGTAAAGAGGACCATCGGGTACCTTTCTAATTATATCTTATGATGAGAAAGCAATTTCAAGAGGTATTTTAGTCTAGCCCTTAAGAGATTGAATTTCAATCAATCCAACCATGTTATCAATAGGATTTTATTCATTAGTATCCATGTTATCATCACCTATGTCAACATTCATCACATCATACTTGTTTCATTAGCTTTGAGAAATGAAATATTATGATTTTCCATTGGGTTGGTAAAGATTTGCAGGTTTTGATTAGGAGGGGCAACAGACTTATTACCTTGATCATTGACATCACCAATTTGAATATGATTTGAATCAATTAGATCTTACACCATGTGCTTAAGATGCTTACAATGTTATGTATTATGTCCATTTTGATGGTGAAAATGAAAATAGGAATTTGATCTAAAGTTCAGAGGTAATGGATTAGTAGGATTAGGAGTTTTAACTAGAGGTAAGGAAATCAAGTTCTTTCCTAGAAATTGTAACATGGTGTTATGGAGGGTATCGGGTAAGGGAGTAAATTGTCTAGCCAGAACCCCAAATGTAAAAGTATAATTTTTCTTCCTTATAGTGGCCACTTGGGCATCAAAATGTTGGGTTTGTTGAGGGGGATTTAGTTGAATAAATCCTTTATTTTGTTTCCTAAGAGGTTGGTAATTGTTTTGAGTTGCATATTTAGACTTTTCAAGATGGCTAGAGGTGGGTTTTGTTTCATGACTACTAAACGAGTTTTGATAATCATGAAGGGTAGTAGAAAAATGTATGAAGGAAGGAAATTTCATCATGCCAAGCTTATCTTGCATCTTATTTTGTAAGTTCTCAATCAACATTCATTGAAGGTGAGGATCGGGAATCTTTATGTCAATTTGGGAATAAAGCAATTGGTAGCATGAAATGAATTTAGTAACCTTTTCATCATCCTTTTTCTTACATCTCATCAAATAAGCTAAGGTCATCTTAGGGGTCATGTACACTTGGAAATGGTTGACAAAGGCCTCAAAAAGTTCATTGAATGAATGAATTGAGCTATTCGATAATGAGAAAAACCATTCTAGAGTGGTATCTTTCAAGGATCTATGGAAAAGCTTAGCCAAGAGCTTATCCACAAGGATAAAATCACTGCATAAGGTGGTGTAAGCGGAAACATGGTTAGAAGGATATAATTTCCCTCCATATTTCTCAAACCTAGGAATCTCTATACCTTGTGGTATTGGTGTTGTTAATATCTCAAAGGATAAGGGATTGGTTCTGACATAGTATGAAGGTTGGCCATTTTGATTTTGGTTTATAGTGGAAATTTGTCATTGAAGGGATGGAACATTTTGCATGAGTTGGTTAAGAATGGTGTCATTGGTTGTGTTTTTGGATGGAGGTGAATATGGTGGAGGTGTATATATGTTTGAGGGGCAAGTGAATGGAACACTTATGGGAGATAAAGTGGTAGGAGATATGACATGAGATGCCACAAAGGTACAAGGATTGCTAGTGGAAATACCCAAGGTAGGAATGGCATTACTAGTAGGGAGCATGTTTAAGTATATCTCATGAGGAGAAAGTAATTCCAAGAGGATTTTTAGTTTGGACCTTTTGAGTTTTTGTTTCACTCAATGCAATCATACCATCCCTAGTATTTTGTTCACTAGAATTTTTAGTACCTTGTTCAATAGTATCCATGTTTTCATCATCCATGTCAACATTCATCACATCATTCTTTTTGGTTTCACTAGCTTTGAAAAATGAAATATTATGATTCAACATGGGGTTGGTAAAGATTTGTAAGTTTTGGTTAGGAGGGGCAACATATTTATTTCCTTGATCATTAACACCTCCAATTTGAAGATGATTAGAATCAATGAGGTATTGCACAAGATGTTTAAGATGCTTACAATGTTTTGTATCATGTTCAGTTTGTCAATGATAATGGCAATAGGAATTTGATCTTTTTTTTTAAGGTAAAGGGTTATTAGGATCAAGTGTTTTAATGCAAGGTAAGGTGATCATTTTCTATTTTAAAAGTTATGACATTGTGCTATGCAGGGTATCAGGTAAGGGAGTAAATTGTCTAGCCAGATCCCCAAATGTGAAAGGGGTTGTCTTGTTTATAGTAGCCACTTGGGTATCGACATGTTGAGTTAGTTGAGGGGGGTTTTGTTGAAGGAAACCTTTATTCTATTTCCTAAAAGGTTGGTAATTATTTTCGTTTGTAGATTCTGACTTTTCAGAATGGCTAGAGGTGGGCTTTGTTTCATGACTACTAACCGAGTTTCGATAATCACGAAGGGCAGTATACAAGTGTACAAAGGAAGGAAACTTCATCATTCCAATATTATCTTGTATCTTAGTTTGCAAATTCTCAATGAACATTCATTGAAGGTGAGGATCTAGAATTTGCATGTCAATTTGGGAATAAAGTGATTGGTAGCGTGAAATGAAATCAGTAACATTTGTATCATCTTTTCGCTTACATCTCATCAAATCAGCTAAAGTCATCTTAAGATTCATGTGAACTTGGAAATGGTTAATAAAGGCCTCAACAAGTTCATTGAATGAATGAATTGAGTTATTCGGTAACGAGGAAAACCATTCTAAAGTTGTATCTTTCAAGGATCTAGGGAATAGTTTTGCCAAAATTTTATCTTCAAAGATGAAATCACTACATAGAGTGGTAAAAGCAGAAACATGGTTAACAAGATCTCCTTTCCCACCATATTTCTCAAATTGAGGAACTTCTACACCTTATGGAATTTTTCCTCTCAATATCTCTTTTAGTTCAAATAGTTTTCTCCAAATGGTAGGAGCATTAGGAAAGGGAGAAACGATATTTTCATGACTTTCAAGTGTATCTTCTAACACTAGACTATCTTCTTCATGACTAGGAAGGATATTAGGAGAAGAACCAATGTGATTATCATGATTATCTACAATTACATCCATTTGTCCTATAATTTCTTTCCAAGTGGGAGAGGTAGGATTGTGATCGCTCTCAATCATTGGATCTCTTAACACAAACATGTCCTCACAAATGTAATTTTCACAGCCATTCACAATTGTATCCTTTTTCACTAAAGTATTCTCACAAGTAGGGGAGGTGTTGGGAGAGGAATGTAAACTAAGTAGTGGAAATCATTTCATCTTCTATTGTTATAATATCTTCCCAAGGGGGAGGAGGAGAAGGATAAGAAATACTTTCATGATTCTCAATGATTACATCTTCTTTCACCAAGATACCCTTATCACTAATAGGAGAGATATCGAGAGAATAAAAACTATGATCATCATGGTTATCTATGCTTGTTTCATCTTCTATCACATCATTACCACAAATAGGAGAGATAGGAGGGGGTGTAGATTTAAGGAAAGTGTCAAAATTTTCACTTTATTGCACTAAGAGAGTCTCATAGCTAGGAAATGCATTAAATGAATGAATAACATGCTTATTGACTAACTTTTTCTTTGCAAACTTGGAAAATAAAGATACTAAATTTGTGCAAAGTAATCTATACAAATTCAAAATGGAAAGAGACTTAAAATTCAATGCAATGAACTAGAATGAAATGTGTAGATGCAATTTTCAAATTCTAAACAAGGTAATTTGTTGATTACACTATGAATCAATCTAAAAATAAAATGTTGTAAATGTCAATTTGAAATTAAGCAATGCATGCAATGAACCAAATTAAGCAAGATCTAATGAAATGCAAGCAACTGAAACTCAACAAATTGAAACATGTATTCAATGACAGTAAACAAAAGTACAAAAATGATGTTTTTAATGTTGTAAAAAGTAGTTCAGGTCTTATCTGGGACTAACTCACCCAAAGGGGTGTATGAGTCATAGTAAAGGTTTTTGGAAGGGTCAAATGCTGAAAAATGCACAACACTAAATTCCCAAAAAGTAGGCAAATCAACCTATATTGGGACTCAATCTCCTAGAGGGGCGTGCAAGTCCCGGATTAGGATTTTTGTACCTACTTTAGCAAATTTTGAGTTTTTTCTAGGTTTTATAACTTGTATGCTATGTTGATTATTTGAAATTGAAGAATTTTAGTGAAATTAAATGATCTAAGATGCAAAAATGCAACCTATATGCACTTTCACTAATGTAAAATTTTGAAACCCTAGATGCAAATTAACTAATGCAAGACCTAATGAAAAGTTAATGTAAGCTAGATATAGGACTATGATGCACTCTAAATCAGAAAATAAGGTTTTCTAAAGGCTAGGTTCATCAAAATGAAATGAAGAAAATAGGTGTTCCACTTTTTGGGAGGTGGAATACAAACTAGGTGTTTATGGATCTAGGCCTATATCCTTCAAGTTTCATTCAAGGAAACCCTAGAGATCTAATGAGGGAAATAGATCTACTATAAGGGTCTCCTAGGGTATGATTAAAGAAAATAAGAGGGTTCACCATCAAGCAAAGGCTTGGAAAGACTAGGAATCAAAATAACATGCAAAACCTAACTAAATGACTTAGGAAATGAAATTAAAAATCATGAAAAGAAACTGAGAATGAATAGAGGTTCACTTGGAAACTGAAGAGGCTCAGAACAAGGCCTAAAAACCTAAAAATGCTAACTTTAATTCTCATTGGGACTCATACGCCAGGTTGGGCATATTAGTCCTAGATTAGGTTTTATGGGCAAAAACTAAAATCTAGCAATGACAAGTCTAGAACTCTTGAGATCTAGAAAAACCATTGTACTGGGACTCATATGCACAAGTGGCATATCAGTCCTATTCTTCCTTTTTAGAGGGTCAAGATCTTAATCTTCTCTCCTATCTTTGCTCTTTCTTCCACACTTCATTTCCAGATCTAAAACTATGAATTGTGACTTGCAGGTAACTTTATGTGATCTCATAAACAAGGTGACAACTTTGATGAATACCCTTAATATTGCAACTCAATCTTCAAAGAATCTTCAAGCTCTAGGACACCTAGATCTACAATCACATGTGTAGAGAGAAAAACTTGTTGATTGTTAAGAAATAGGGGTTTGCCTTGGTCAAACCCCATTTAGGTAATTAAACCTTATGATGAAATAATGAAATATGAAACATGAACAATGATACCTTGAATGATTTCTTGGGATGTAAATCAACAATCTAGCATGAAGTGGCCATGTAGAATGTAGATCTTGATCTTGAATTAGATGTTGAATAATGCTTAATTTTGGATCTTCAATGCTACATCACAACACTAGCTCAACAACATGCTTGATGCAATATGTCCTTGATATGATGATGGATCTTGAATTGCTGCAGAAAATGATGAAGAGATCTACTCTTGAATGCCTTAGAAATGCTCTTGTAAACTCTCTTAACACTCTTATGAAGTCTTAGGATGCTTAACTCTTAATTGCTAGCTTGATATTATGATTTCTTAGGTGAAATAATTATTTAAAACCTTGTTTATATAGGCATTCCATCTAACTTCCTGTTTATTAGATCCCAAATGTTGAGATTCATAAAATTTGAATTCAAAACCTTGATTTCCCGCTCAAAACCCTAAAAAGGGGCCAAATATGACTCATACACCACTTGTGGCATATAGGTCCCATCTCGATGGTACTCATATGCCCAATGTGTTGTATGGGTCCCACTAGGCCTTTTTAGGTGGAGGAAATGTTGGGGAGTTGGAAAACTAAGTGTATTTGATGTCTATGACAACACTAGATCAAGGAAACATTAGGCTCAATTTATCATTAATTACTCCCAAATTAAGTGTGGAAATGTAAAGGGATACATTTTACTACACTACACTTATTATGTGCAGATGCAAATTTCTCTATGATATTCATTACCTTTTTCTCTGTAAGCCTTGCCCCAACTTCTGTTTCAACCTGTCCTTTTAGTCGAAAGGCATAATCTTTGAAGGAGTCAAATATTTTCTCTAGACCTATACTAATTTTTTGCAAGGGAAATTGCAAAAACAGAGATGAAACAATTGGTAGAAATATTGTTTTCTCTCAATTGTTTTTGGTTTGTCCTTGATGTCAAAAGTGGTTCATTGATATGAGAATATATGTGATGATTGGTTAATATATGTTGTAGATTTGTTTATTCACATTGGTTGGATTTTGGATTTATATATGATGATGTTGGCTAACATTGTTTATCATTTTGAAAATATGTTTCTCAGTTTGTTAGTTTGATCCTTCAAGGTTACAAGTACATCTCATTTCTTGAGATGACTTTGGCTCATTTTGGTTGCATTGGCATCATTGATATCACAGTGGTCTTTGCACTTGAAGTATTTCAGATTGATCAATTAAGGTGGTTTTCTCTATTCCAGTCCTTTGATATTAAGGTGGTTTTCTATGCTTTCATTTTGATGAAAATTCATGTTAAAATTTTCAAAATGTCCATAGACCTTGTCATCTCCATCACATATAATATTGAGGCTTTGAATATTTCATTATTTGCATCATATTTAATTTTAAAATATTTTAAAGCCTTTATCATAAAGGGCTAACATCAACATTGGAAGTATCTTACATTTACACCACATGGGGTGTCAGGCTCCAAAAGTAACATAAGTTTGGAAAGCAAAACAAAATTAAAAATTCTTTTGTCAAGCATGCTAAATTCTAGGCCACAAAGGATAACCCAAGGGAAATGTAGGGTTATAAGCTTATTTTCAAAGCTCTGCAAAAGAAATTTTTTTATTTTATCATTTCAAATCCCACATTAGAGCACAATGGGCAGAAAAATCACATGGAAAGCAAGGGTTTGGAATGATGATAGTGTCGACAGCTTGAAGTGACAAAGCTTGAATACACTGAAAATATTGGATGAAGTCTACCAACTGGATGGTTATGAAACCATTTGAAAGGTTTTTGAGGTATTTTTTAGTTGGTTTTTCGTCCATTGTAATTAGGTATTGCAAAAACTCTCTCAATGCTTATGGGCTTTGAAACAATTTGTTAAGGGAGTTGTTAAGAATGTTTTTGATTAAACCTGCACTATTTTTACCAGTAAATCTTTGGTTTTGAAATATTATTGAGGGCTTAACTGTTGTTGATTATGTTTAAAACCCTTTAGGGTTTGTGGATGACTATACTTGACTGTAACTGAAAAGTTTCATTGTGGTGATATCTGTATTTTTTGTTAAAGGGATTGATTGAAGAAAGATTATTTAGGGTTTTTCATTTAAACCCTAACCCGAGTTGGTTTATAGTTACATAAACTATTTTTAGAGGTTATTTTGTAGTGTCTTTAAAAGATGGTTTTCTGGAATTTCTCAGTTGGATCTGCAAGAAAAAAAATAAATGATACTTTAGGCTTAATCTTGACAGACATAAGACATTGTATTGCTTTGAAAATCTTTTTGATTCTCATATTATTGTATAAGAGAAGATGTCATTTTCATACAACATTCTTCAATGTGCTCATTGAAAATCTTCATGGTCTATTGTTGAGATTCTAGGACTACATTTTCACTTCTAGGGTTTTAATAGTACACTATAATTGATTATTCATTGTATTTTTATGGAGTTGGTGCTCTTGAAAAGTGTGGAGTTGGTGCTCCTAAAAATTGGAGGAGTTGGTTCTCTTGAAAAGTGGAGGAGTTGGTGCTCTTGTAAATTTGGAAGTTGGTGCTTCTGAATTGTGTGGAGTTGATGCTCTTGAACATTTTAGAGTTGGTGCTCTATCTGAATAAAGTGATATATTTTTCAAGTGGTTTTTATTCCCCTTGAGTGTTTTCCATTCAGGACATATAATGTGTTATGTGATGAGTCTTGGTGTGATTTTTTTTCATATCTATCTAATTTTCGTAAGGTAACAGATGCATTAATGTCTATTATCAGTTCTTATTTCTGCAATGTTAATGTGATTTGTTGTTACAAGTACTTTTATAGTTATATGTTTCAAACTAGTTTAAAAGCTCTGTTTAACCAAATATTTTTTTCATGTTGTGATGAAAAGTATTTAGTTTATCACATCACATGTTCATTCATTAATTCATTGTTCAAGATTGTTATGTTTCAATCTATCATAATGTACTAAGGCTCTTTGTTGTCTCAATGCTTATCATATGTCAAATGTTAGTTGCACAGTTGTTACAGTGTCTCATAAAGCCACATTGAAATATGATGGTCTTAAAGTGATTCAAATATTTTGGTCTTCATGTACATAGTCTTATGAGGTGCAATTGTTTTGTCATCATGCTCTGATTATTAAACAATGTTAGTCACATCTTTGGAAAGTGCAAGATATCTCACACAAGTTATATTGGCATAAGTTGTCTAAATGAACTGAGTTAATGTTGTCATATCTTTGTTTACCTATTTTTCATGAATGCTCTCAAAATAATTATTCTGCTCTATTATCAATAGAAAGGATATTTGAACTAAAAGTCTTCGTCGAAGTTTTAAAAGTTTAATTTTTAGGTTTGTCTATCAAACATTGATTCACCCCCCCTCTCAGTGTCTGTCCATACTCCAACAAGTCATATCAGAGCCATACTCATGCATAAGTCTAACCAATTTAGGGTTTTCTAGTCATGGAGTATTCATTATGGCTAAGTGTAAAAGAAACAAAGGTCAAAAGAAAACCACTAGTGTCAAGAAAAAACTTGATCAACTAACCCCTGTCAAGTCTAGTGAAGTTTTGTCTGAAGAAATACCCCTGCCAGTTGATACTAAAAGTGATCTTGTACTTGGAGAAGAAGGAGGTCACTTAGTAAGTGACTTTGAATAAGAATTTCATGAAAAAGAATGTGAAGATGATGATTTTGAGGTTGATTTGGAAGGAGAACTTCTTGCTGCCTTAGATAAACTTAAAAGGCTTAAACAAGAAAATTAGGAACTTAAGGTACAACTTCAAAAGAGTATTGATACTAATAAGGTATTAAACCAAAACTATGGTAAATCTAAAAAGATTATTGAATTTATGAAAGCTCAAATGGTTGATTGAAAAAAGATTGAAGAGGGATTGGAATTCAAGTTAAAATACAAGGATGAATTGTGTAATAAACTAGAAAATGAGGTTGCTTCATTGAAGAAATATTCAGATAATCATTCCTTGTTAAAAGAACTAACTCTTAAAGATGACATGATTATAAGTCAGAAAATTGAAATTGAAGAATGTAAGAGGATAGCAGATGTTGTAAGGTCAGATTTGGAGGTTAAAAATATTGAATGTCTAAAACTTGAAGGAGAAGTAGTTGCATTAAGGAAAGAGATTGAAAGTGTTAAGGTTCAATCAGATAAAAATAAGAAATTTAATCGTACTACTAATCTATTGAATGAGATGTTGAATAGGTAAAAGCATTCTAAGGATCCTACAAGATTGGGATATGAGGTTGGACAAAGCTCTGCAGAAGAATCTAAACATGAGACAGTGTTTGCTACTGCAAATGGAAAGAGGTTTATAGTCAAGCAAACACCAAGAATGAAGGTTGATATTGGTCACCATAATGTTGCTACTCAGACAGAAGATAAATGTGTTGATGAAAGGACAAAAAGACCCTCAAGACCTCCATTTATTAGGTATAACTACTCTCAATTTCATGGCTATTGCTATTGTTTTCATGCTTATGTTCATCAAGCAAGAAATTGTAGGAGGTATGGAAGATATGATCATAGAATTTTTGGAATGTCAAGAAAGTATGATTCCTTTACTCCTCAAATTGGTTATAATATCATATTCTTTAAGTGTCATAAACTTGGGCATAAGGCACAACAGTGTAGGAGTAAGTTGAAGGTATCATTTAAAAACAAAAATGTAGATGCATTGAGCAAGAAAAAGAAAGGGCCCATACATGTTTGGAGAAGAAATAAAGAATCTAATCAAGTGCATGTTACACAAAAAGCTTCACCTACTACATGAGATGTAGTACGAGGTAAGAGGGAGTAGGTCAGTGTTTATTTCTTTTAGCCCCTAGAGAAAACAAGGAAATTGAGTAATTTTATGCATAATGCAGAGTCTATATTGTTGTAGTTGCTTTGGTTGTTTCACGATGTTCATTCTTGTTGATCAATAGTGGTGTGGGTGCACTGGTAATTTTCCATAATTATTTTGATGTCAAAAGTTGTTCATCAATTAATTATGATATCAAAAGTTGGAAGGTTGGTCTTTTTTGTGATCCTGCTTGTTTTATCAGTTGTATGCATCTTGAACTTTGATAGTTGTTGATGATTTCAAAGGAATAATGTGATTTAAGTGAACAAGACTTGGTATGGTCTAGTGGTCTTGATAAGTTCAAGGTTCATAAGTGACAGTGGTTTGCTAATCTTTCTTGATAGCAATCTACTCTTTATGGAAACTTGTGAATTGATGGTATTTGTCAATGTTGTATCACAGTGGATTAGTGGTTGACAATTGTCTTTGGAAGAGTGGAAGTGTTCCTAATTTGTGAGTTGTTCAACAATGCTCCTAAACTTGTAGAAATCTTGACACCCTTAATAGAGTTGAGTCTTCCTTGGTCTACTATATATAAGTGATGGTTACAATTATTATAATCTTAATAATAGTGTGATTACTTGCAATAATGTGAGTTCTTATGACAGTGGTCACTTCATTCTTATATTAGGGAGAACTAGACTATGGAACCTTGTCTGCTAAATGGATAGTGGTTTGACTGTTTTGACTACTAAGTGGATAGTAACTTGGACTTGCAATTATTGTTAATAGTGTATAATGCATAGTGAAGACATTGTAATGATTTCCAAGCTCTTTGATGTCAGTCTAATGGTGATTATGTTTCTTTACTAGTAGTCTTTACCAATGTGCTTGGAAAAAGTATCTCTAATTTTTGTGTTACAGTCAATAGTGGTTTTTGCAAAGTGTTTCCAAGAAGCAATTACTTAGTGATCTTTGCCAAGTTGTATAGTGATAACACTCAATGGCAGTGCTTGAAGGTGTATAAGTTAGTAATGCCAATTGATGTCAAAATAATAGTTGTTTGATGAGAACTCTTGCAATGGTATTGTACCTGATAGCAGTTTGAGAGTTGGCTTCCAATATCTACTTTTGAGGGATGCTACTTAATCTGGCATAATCTTCCATATTGATCATTATCTTCACTTTATTCAAACTATTTATATATATGATGTCTTTGATAGTGTTATGATGCATTTCCTTCATTTAGAAAATGTCTATTTATTTAAACTAGTATGGTACTCCAACATTGGCAATACTTGATGATGAGATAGTGTAGACATGTAAAATATAATGATTGACATCGTGCATCTGATCCTAACTCACTAACATCGTTTCTTCCTGAATCATCCCTCGGTCTAACCATTTAATCAAATCCCCCTATCTGATTAAATTCATCAATATTCCTCTCTTAATTAAATAAATCATTTTATCTAATCAGGTCAATCTCTTTTGTTAATTAAATAATCAATTTATTTGATTAAATCTCTAAAGTCTATCCATTAAATTAAATAAATTAAAACCTTATTTGATTTAATCTAACACCATCGAGCTTTTAATTAAATAAATCAAAATCCTTATTTAATTAATCTCTTGTCATATTCCTCTCTTATTTGATTTAAATTAATCCATAAATTTGAGTCAAATCTAGGTCACATCATTTAACCTCTCATTAAATTAATTAATCCTTGATTAATTAATGTCATCTCATGTCCCATCCTCTAGATAATGCAAGTTGCACATGAAAATAGATTTAATTCATTTATTAAATCTTTATTTTCCTCACAAGGCATCTTTTGGAATATTCTCTCAATTTGAATTCAAAAATTCCAAGTCAACATGTACATCCAACAAGGCAATAATTCATCTTACATGTCCTTTGCTTGAGCCAAGTGGCATTTATTGCATTTTCCCTTCCCTCTTGCATGTCATTTCAAGAAATTTGAAATTCAAAATTATGCATTTATTGGCACAAACCCCAAATCTTGCACATCCTTCATCCATTCATAGCTTGACAAGTGGCATCATATCATTGGATGAATGTTAGTCCCACATTGCTCAAATTTGGACATTCATCCATCTTGGAATTCTATAAGTAAAGAGCTCATCTCTTTATTTCATCATCCACAATCCATGCAAAGTTACCATGCTAAAATACTTAGCCATTTCCATTCATCAATCTTGAGTTCTTAGTTAGGTTATCGCAGATTTTGGCTTGGAGCTCTCACCATTCATCATCAAAGTGAATCAAATCTCTTCATCAAGTCAACATATCAAAGCTTGCATCATTGGAGTTGGGAAAGGGCCAATTTTCACATCAAATTGGCACCAATTCCCCCATGGGAACATGAGTTTGCACATCTAATTAGGATTTAATCTTTGTTTTATCATTTCCTTTGTGTTCTTTGATATTTTATTCCTAGTTTGAATGTTGTAAATGGATTTCATGGAGAATCCTTGTTTTGGTTGCATTTCCTTGATTAACTTGTTTACTCATGTTGTTTTGTAGGTACCAAGGTTGGGGTTCACACAGATAGTAACAAATCAGTTACTGGTTAATCTTTGAGATGATACAGTCTCAATGTTGATCTATCAATATTTGTATTAGATGAAGTGGTTTTCAAGTCTTCTTGTGCTTGGATATTGATTACTAAAACAATAAGTGGAGTAAAAAGATATTTTTTCATCATCTAGCAAGGTTATTTTCCAATAAATAGGGAATGGCATCCACCAAAGTCTCAAGAATGAAGATTTGTTGTTAAAAATGTTTAAAGAGTGACAGTTGGAAGACTCTGCAACTTCTATCAGCATTCTTATAATATGTCAAACTAGGATCTTATCAAATGTTTTAGTGCTCTGTGGATGTAGATATTGCTCATGGATGTCAAATTTCTCTTGAAATAAACTCTAAAAGCACCAATATATTATTTTCCATGGTGGTAGCAAGATAGTGAAGATCAGAGATTCAAAGGTACAGGGCAGTTAGACAATGGATTTCTAGATCATTGGTATGCAGTGGAAAGTGATTTGTTACTAGTTTTCATTGGTGTGTAGAGGTACTCTAGTGGTATTTTAGTGGTATTTTTTGGTGGTAAAGATCTCTCTTGATAGTACTTCAGGTTTTTAATCTTCAAGAGTGTGATTTGTTATTGTGTGTCATTGATTAGATTAGAGAATTTGCACATCTGCAATAAGGTTTGCAAATGAGGTGGTGAATTGCTAGTGTGCTTGCAACGGATTGAAAGTGACTTCAATGACCCATTTGGATTATTTGACAGTGCTCTTTCCTTCCTTGTTTTCTTACTTTGTGACAATGTGTAATGACAGTGTAGTTTGAGAAAAGGAGTGATGAACTGCAGTTCAATGGTAACTGGAATAGTAAATATGGTGCTCAGAGAGAAGTGATGATTCCAATTCTGATATATCCTTGTATGGAGCTTCTTTGTAGGGGGAGCTTGTTTCTATATGTTTTCATTCACATCTCTCTTGTATGTTTTCCTTTGTTACTATATTGCTCTACTTGTAGCTAGTTACTGTGTTGGTTGCTCTCAGTTGTTTATCTTCATGGCATCTCACATTCTCTTCTTTCATCCTTTCTCATTGAGGAAAAAAGGGGGAGAGAAAGTATTTGTTTTTCCATCAAGGACAAAGGGGGAGTTTGTTGGCTTTTAGTTGTTTTTGGTTTGTCCTTGATGCCAAAACTATTTCACTGATATGAGAATATGTGTGATGATTGGTTAATATATGTTACATATTCATTTATTCACATTGGTTGGATTTTGGATTTATATATGATGATGTTGGCTGACAGTGTTTATCATTTTCAAAAGATGTTTCTCATTTTGTCAGTTTGATCCTTCAAGGTTACAAGTACATCTAGTTTCTTGAGATGACTTTGGCTCAATTTAGCTGCATTGGCATCATTGATATCACAATGGTCTTTGCACTTGAAGTATTTCAGATTGATCAATTAAGGTGGTTTTCTCTATTCCAGTCCTTTGATATTAAGGTGATTTTCTATTCTTTCATTGTGATGAAAGTTCATGTTAAAAAATTCAAAAGGTCCATAGACCTTGTCATCTCCATCACATATAATATTGAGGCTTTGAATATTTCATTATTTGCATCATATTTAATTTTAAAAGGTTTTAAAGCCTTTATCATAAAGGGATAACATCAAAATTGGAAGTATCTTACATTTACACTACATGGGGTGTCAGGCTCCAAAAGTAACATAAGTTTGGAAAGAAAAACAAAAGTAAAAATGCTTTTGTCAGGAATACTAAATTCTGGGCCACTTGAAGGATAACCCAAGGGAAACGTAGGGTTATAAGCTTATTTTCAAAGCTTTTCAAAAGAAATTTTTTTATTTTATCATTTCAAAGCCCACATTAGGGCACAACGAGCAATAAAATCACATGGAAAGCAAGGGTTTGGAATGATGATAGTGTCAGCAGCTTGAAGTGGAAAAGCTCAACTACACTGAAAAGACTGGATGACGTCTACCAACTAGATGGTTATGAAACCATTTGAAAGGTTTTTGAGGTATTCTTTTAGTTGGTTTTTCATCCACCGTAATCAGGTATTGCAAAAAATCTCTTGGTCAACACTTACGAGCTTTGAAATAATTTGTTAAGGGAGTTAATAATGTTTTTGATTAAACCTGCACTGGTTTTACGAGTAAATATTTGGTTTTGAAATATTATTTAGGTCTTAATTGTTGTTGATTATGTTTAAAACCCTTTAGGGTTTTTGGATGACTATACTCGACTGTAACTAAAATGTTTCATTGTGGTGATATCTGAAATTTTTGTTAAAGGGATTGATTGAAGAAGGATTATTTAGGGTTTTTCATTTAAACCCTAACCCAAGTTGGTTTACAGTTACAAAAACTATTTTTAGAGGTTATTTTGTAGTGTCTTTAAAAGATGGTTTTCTGGCATTTCTCGGTTGAATATAAAAGAAAAATAAATAAATGAGACTACAGGCTTAATCTTGACAGTCATAAGACATTGTATTTCTTTGAAGATATTTTTGATTCTCAGATTATTGTATAAGAGAATATGTTGTCATTTTCATATAACATTCTTCAATGTGCTAATTGAAAATCTTCATGGTCTACTATTGAGATTCTAGGACTGCATTTGCACTTCTAGGGTTTTAATAGTATACTATAATTGATTATTCATTGTATTTTTATGGAGTTGGTGCTCTTGAAAAGTGTGGAGTTGGTGCTCCTAAAAATTGGAGGATTTGGTGCTCCTAAAAAGTGAAGGAGTTGGTGCTCTTGTAACTTTGGAAGTTGGTGCTTCTGAATTGTGTGGATTTGGTGCTCTTGAACATTTTAGAGTTGGTGCTCTATCTAAATAAAGTGATATATTTTTCAAGTGGTTTTTATTCCCCTTGAGGGTTTTCCATTCTGGACATATAATGTGTTATGTGATGAGTCTTGGTGTGATTGTTTTTCATGTCTATATGATTTTCATAAGTTATCAGATGCATTAATGTCTATTATCAGTTTGTATTTCTGCAATGTTAATGTGATCTGTTGTTACAAGTACTTTCACAGTCATATGTTGCAAACTAGTTTAAAATCTCTATTTAACCAAATATGTTTTGCATGTTGTGATGAAACTTATTTAGTTTATCACATCACATGTTCATTCATTGATTCATAGTTCGAGATTGTTATGTTTCAATCTTTCATAATGTACTAAGGCTCTTTGTTGTCTCAATGCTTATCATATGTCATTTAGTTGCATAGTTGTTACATTGTCTCATAAAGCCACATTGAAATTTGATGGTCTTAAAGTGATTCAAAGATGTTGGTCTTCATGTGCATAGTCATATGAGGTGCACCTATTTTGTCATCATGCTCTAATTGTTAAACAATGTCAGTCACATCTTTGGAAAGTGCAAGATATCTCACACAAGTTATATTGGCATAAGTTGTCTAAATGAATTGAGTTAATGTTGCCATATCTTTGTTTACCTCTTTTTCATGAATGCTCTCAAAGTAATTATTCTGCTCTATTATCAATAGAAAGGATGTCTGAACTAAAAGTCTTTGTCAAAGTTTAAAAGGTTTAATTTTTAGGTCTATCTATCAGACATTGATTCACCCCCCCCTCTCAGTGTATGTCCATACTCCAAAAAATATTACTTGCTCGGACAAGATATATCCCAATGAAATACTAGAGGAGGACTCACCAAGATTTTCTTTTGCATGCTCATGTTGAGCATCATCAATGTGCATAATTTTTATCATATCTGGTTTTGGGGCATTGGGGCCAACACTTAGATCTTTTTCCCTCTTTTGTATTTTGAATTCTTTCATCTCTTTCTTTAGTCGAGGATTGTTTGTGAATTTCCTTTTTGTACTTTCTTGACCCTTGATTTTCCTTCATCACACCTTGGCTTGTTGCGATCCTTAGGACTATTTATCAATATTTCTACATAGTTGACAACTTCATCCTTTGATACTTCATAACTTCATTTTGGAACCCAAATGATTCTAGGTTAAATTGTTTCCACTATGTAAAAATCAACAGAGAAAATAAAAGTAATGTCTTTTATGTATCCCTTCACCACACTTCTTGGAATCCTTTGTCTCATATTCATTCTTCTTTGGAAAATTGCAAAGAAAGCTACAATGGCATCACTATGAGCATATATGTCTCCAAGACTTCTCATATATTCTTCTATTTGATGTGTGATAGGTTTTTTATTTGACCAATTAACTTTCCCAATCATTGAAACTTCATTTATAATGTAAAACAACAAGCACATTATTAAGGACCATCAAGTGCATGAATGGACACATTGATGTGGGTGAATGTGATATCATGAATGAGCTTAGGTTATTTTTGGAACTTGAGTGAGCATTTATCATGGCAATTACATCTTCTAATGGTTGGATCTCATAATTGAATGATATGGAAATGAGTATTGTGATAGTGGGTGTTTCTACAAGAATTGTGAAATGGTTCGGTAAGGGGTTGTTATAGATTTGCAAGTTTTAGTTAGGAGGTGCAATGTATTTATTTCCTTTATGATTTACACTAGTCACTTGGATAACATTAAAGTTAATGAGATATTGCACTTGGTGCTTAAGATGCATACATCAGTCAGTGTCATGCCCATGTGTTTGATGATATTGACATAGTGCTTTCAAATTATAAGGAGGTAAAATTTTGGTTGTGTCCACAAGATGAATAGGAGGAAGTTGAATCAAAATATTGTTAAGAAATTGTAGCATAATAATGTGAATAGATTCATAGAGTTATGATAATTCTCAATCCCTTCATTTGAATTGATAATGGGTTGCAACAGAAGTTGTTGTAGCCACAACCTATGTTTGTATATTATTAGAGGAAGAAGGAGAATTTATCTTGATAAAGTTTTTATTTTTCTTAAATTAAATGATTGATAATTAGAGGTAGGAACCACCTCAGATTGGCCAATTGGAGAGGATGAGGATGAACTCTCATATTGGCTAATCCATATTTATTAATCATGAAGATCCATGCAAAGATGTGTAAATGAATGGTACCTTATGAATCAAACCTTATCCTTAATGGGCAGTTGTAAGTTTTCTTTTTAGACATTAACATCTGCAAGGGAATATGAAATTTGAGAATAAAGGGCTTGATAACACCCTATAAAATTATCCACTTTCTCCTTGGATCATTGCTTGTAGTGAACCAAAATAGTTAATATGATTCCAGGTCCAATATCAGCTTGTAACTATTGAAGAAATTGATTGACCAATTGTGAAAAAGAGTGGATGAAATTATTAGGTAATGAAAAAAAGCAATACAAGGTCATTCCTTTTAATGACTTAGGAAAGATTTTAGCTAAGAGAGCATCTCCAAGGAGGAAATCACTACATAATGTGGTAAAATATGATACATGATTATTAGGTCCCCCATTCCATTATATTTCTCAAAACGAGGTGTTTCAATGTTTTGCAAAAATAGAATCTTTATAAATGCAAATGATAGTGGGTTACAGGTGAGGCATGTTGGATAATTGGAGTGGGATTAATTCTAATTCATATTGGATATTTATCGTTGTAAAGAACTCACATATTGCAATAGTTGGTTAATGATAGGATCGGTTAGTGAGGAAGTTTGAGAATTTAGTAAATGTGAAGGATTGGTCATAGAAATAAATGGATTGGTAGTTTGATAAGTGAATTATGGAATATGTTGGGAAATGGGTGGATTGAAATTTTGAGAAGTAAATGAGGGACTGGAAGAAGATAAAAAGAAGTTATTTTGATTTATAAGATTTTAACATGAAAGCCCCAAATTAGTGTTAAGACCCCAAATTAGTGTTAATACCACTACAAGATATGCAACATGCGTTATGACAAAAGAAGTGAATGTTGGAATAGAAAATGTGGTCATAAGATTTGACACTTGTGTTCTCATTAGGTTTTGAAGGGACTAATCAATGTTGAAGATCTTTGTGTAACTAGTTGATCTCATAATGTTTGAGTCCACTATGTCAGCTAGGCTAGGCTACATAAGACCTCCACTTCGTGTGAACCACTAAGCATCAATCTTCTAAGGTTTTATAAAAGAGGGACAAATTTTCCAAAAAAATGCTCTCTAATCAAGAATTCTTAGAGATTGAACAAGTCCTTATTTAGTTTTTAGAGCTGATTTAAATTAGGAACATAGGCCACAATACCATTAAATCCAAGATAATAAAGAAGAGATTATAACTTAGAAACCATTGGAAAGGTAGGAATGGTATCCAAAGTGGGTTGTGTTGTAATAGTCCTTTGGGTGAAAGAGTTAACAAACTCGGGCTCAATATTGAAGTTATTTAAGGCATGAGAATCCATAAGTTGATAACTTCATCTCACAGGAGTGTTGGATGTAGAATACCATGTCATGAAACTCTTAAATAAAATTAAATTTTTGAGACATATAAATGTTCCCAAGAATAAGAAGATATAAGGAAAGTAAAAGAAGTGATGAAAAGATAAATATGTTGATGATATATTAGAAGACAATGTTTTAGGTTTATGTTTTTACAATAACAAAAGAGAACATATTCAAATGATTTTCTTTCTAAATTAAACATATAATGTTAGAATATGAAAATAATTTATTCAATCTAGATGTGAAGTACTTTTTTTTTCAAAAGTAATATATAATGATTTCACGTGAACAATAAGATATTCAGGTAACCTAATATTTTAATTAGATTACAAAGTATATGTTTTTTAAGTCAAAATAAATATAATTGTAAGAGACATCAGGATCACCAAAATTTGAGATGGGAAATGAGGATTTAGGCTAACATCCTAACCTAAATCAATCATTCCATCATACAAACATTGAGGGACACAAAAGTAACTAAGGGGCCTTGCTTGGTTGCTTTCCTCAAGGGAGAGCCAAATAGGTTGGTCAAGGTTTTGGTCCCTTTTGCTATGGGGTGTAATGATTGATGATGTAATGTATGAAACTAGGTGAATTAGGGTCAAAGTGACAAACAATTATAGGATTTAGAAAATGGAAAAGGAAGACAAAAATAAAGTATAAATCTAGAGAGTTCAGATAGAGAAGAACATGGCAATCAAATTTGAGGCTAAACTATTAGGATGGGGCACTATGTTCCCTAGTCCTAAAGTGCTAGAAACTAGAGTTTCAAAGCTAGTACATGTGTAAATAATCTTTGGAGGTCTCTAACAATCGAGATAAGGTTTTTAGGTTAATAGTGTTAAAGTACTCGAAAAGCTCTAATTTGTTGATGATAGATGCATGAATGCATGAACTAGGGTTTGAAGCCTTGAGAACTAGCATGAAGGGTTGTTTCATATAGGGGCTTGCCTTAGTCAAACCTTGTTTTGGTTTTTCGACCTCCACAATGGCTATGATGATGATATATATCATGTGCTCTTGGGGGACCAGATGTACACTGATATAAATGAATGATAAATAACACAACTGAAACTTGCCACTCAAATATGATATTCTTGGTAGACTAAAGTCAAATTTCTCATCACATACAAGGAGAAGTAGAAGGATGTTTGGAGATCCTACAAGTGTTAATGTTCATAACAATAATAAACATAAATATAAAATATCTTGCAAAGCGCAAATATGAAATTGTTGATGTGTTGTGTAGACTTGTATTTGACTGTAATTATGCATTCACTCTTTACCTTATTTTTCTCTTGATATTGTATTAATTACCTTTTTGGATGCTAGAGAGACATTGAATTTCTTAGATCTTGAAATCAAGGGAAGATTAATATTTAAATGAATCTACACATATATTTCACATTAACCATTAAGATAAGTGGCAACTGATTTTGAATTCTTAAATATTTTGAGGCCGACAATAATATTTGAAATTTGGTGCCTGATTGGGTGGGAAAGGGGTGTTGGACACCATAGTCCAAGCCTTATTGGCTCTCCAAAGTCTATTAATTAGGGTTTAATTCAATTTCTCAAAAGTGACCATTAAATAGGTAAATCAAAACACAGTTAGGCACATACATTTAAGAGTGTGCCAAAATTAGTATGAAATTGTCAAGGGTGACATTTTACGACACTACAATAGTCTTGTAAAGGCTTAGACTCTACATGTGTATTGTAACATTTGGTTGGTAAATAATACATCGAGGTTCTTTGAATTATGGTAAATTTTCTCCCAAATATACCTTTTTGTCATGTAAGTCATTGTATTATGCTATATTATATTTATTTTTATTTCCTTGTACTTGTATATTTTTGTACCCACCTCCTCTCATAGGTTAGTGTAGGAATCATAGTTTAGAGCTCTACTTCTATTCTATATTTTTTATATTGATAAGCGAGTTTGAAAAGGCCCAAACCTTGGAACAACATAGCCAAAATGTAGATAAAACATGTGTCATGAGTAATGGAATAGACCAAACCACTCAAATAGACTAAAAATAATGAGGTACAATTATAACCAAGCTACCAAAAAAACTACAAACAAAACATAAAGCTAAGACCCTTGGGGTCCCACTCAAATAATTCTAGATCTTGCACAATTTTTTCTCTTACCCAACACTCTAGCATAAGTTTGGGATAAATTTTTAGGAAGACCTTCTTCCTCCTTCTAATAAAATTCAAAGATATTATCCATTAGTTTCTTAGAACAAAGGGAAGCATGGGTGATTTGCACTCAAAGATCCCATCCACATGTGAAGGAAGAGCAAAAAAATGGTGAGACAAAAGGTGACCCTTCACCAGATGAATAATATGAAGTTGATCTAAAGCCAAAGACAAAGCCATTTGTGCAGATGGGGCATGAGATTCTCCAATAAAGGTGGAAAGGATTAGAAGGAAAAGGGCACATCAAAGCTATACTAGAAGCTAAATAATAATTATCTTGAAATGACTCGTCATCTTGAGGGGAGCCATTCGATGAAGAATTAGGGGCATAAATAGCTAGGTGATCTAGATTATCATTGTTTCACCAAATAATTGTACCCTTGTATCGAGAGAGAGGATAATCAATAGCCAAGTGATCAATAGAAAAGAGTCATCTGCATCTGAAAGGGAGATCATCATGATTAGGCACTTGACTCTAAGACATATCCCTGCCATCAAAACCAAATCCTTGTGAAGAAGTTTGGAGATGTTAATATCTATTAGAATGCGAGGAAAATTGGAGTGCCTGGTGTAGAATGGGGAATTGTCAACATTTAAGAAGCAACTAATAGAATTGCCTATTGTCTCATAGTATGTGTTAGCGAATGGAATGGATCAGGATAAATATACTTAGACAAGGGACTCTCAGCCCAAACTTAGCACCAACGAAATCCACTAATGGCTCCAAAAAGACCACAATTACATTTGTGGCTTTTCTCTGAATTATGTCGAGCTACAACTCCCTCACTAGATTTTCAATGAATTAATATAATCTAAAGAATACGGGTATGCTTTTAACCAAAAAGCAAGAAAGATAATTAACGTTAGCTCATAAATTTGAAACTAATGCAAAAGCAAGGATCACAATCATTGATAATCAATGCAAAGATTGAAAACATATGACCATCAAATCAAATCAATGAAAATAAAACTAGACTGTAATAAATGAACTTTATATAGCTTATCTTTCAAAGAAGACACAACCATATCGTACACATAATGCTAATATTAGCATACAAAAGCACCATTTAATTCATAACATAGATTATAAATCATTTTTTTTAAGCAAAAGGCTTGAAATCCTATATATATATTATAAAATAGGATTTTTACATATATTTTTGTAGAGTCCCAGTTCAGAAAACATATGAAAAGTATGCTGAAAGTTCAAAATTCAGCTTTGAACACCCAAAAATTCTAATTTGATGACCACCCATATGCCTACTACTATTATTATATAGATAGACGTTTATAACCAGTTGTAGACACAAAAATTGCCCTAATTGATGTCACATACTTGATCCTTATTTACTAACATCAATTCTGCCTAAATCACTTCTTTACTAACCATTTAATTAAGTAATCCTTATTTAATTAAATCATATTATTTCCTCTGTTAATCAAAAAAATCAACTTTATCTAATTAAATCATTATCTTCTCTTAATTAAATAAATCACTTTATTTAATTAAGTCTAATGTTCATCTTTTAATTAAATATATCATTTTATTTGATTAAATCATATTCTCCGTTATAATTAAATAAATCAATTTTATTTAATTAAATCATCATTCAATCCAAAAGTGCCTCTTTAATTAAATAAATCAATCTTTATTTAATTAACTTCTAAAGTTCTTCATTTAATTGAATAAATCAAATTTATTCAATTAAATCACTAACATCTCATTATTCCTCCCATTTGATTTAAATAAATCCTAAAATCTAAGTCAAAAGTTAAATCAGCTAAATCCCCATTTCAGATAATTAAATCCTAATTAACTCTAATCTTAATCCATCAAATCCTCTAGATTTTGCAACTTGCACAATAAATCAATTTATTTGATTTATTAAATCTTCTATTTTCATTCAACATGGCATCAAGTTGGAAGATTCCTCCAAATTCAAAAATCCCTCCAAAAGGACTTGTCCCTCCAACAAGGCATTAAAAGCCTCTTACATGTCCTTTGTCTTGAGCCAAGTGGCATTACCTCCTATTTCTTCTCCCTCCAACATGTCACTTCCTCAAATTTGAATTTCCACCTAATTGCATTTATTTGCACAATGACCAAAATGTGCACAACCTTCCTCGACTAGCATGTTGACAAGTGGCATTTTGCTATTGGCTCATGTTTACTCCCACATTCATCCTGTTTGTTCATTCCTCCATCCTTCTCTTCTATAAATAGAAGGATTTTTTACTAATTTGAGATCCACAAATTTATGCAAAGTAATTATCTACATATTTTATGCAGGTTCATCCATTGTTCATCAAGTTTTCATAGTTTTTCATCCACCATAACTAGGTTATTGCAAATTTTATCAAGGAGCACCATTGATCATCACCAAGCTTGCAAGGAATTGGGAAAGGGATATTTTTCACATCAAAATAGCACCAATTCTCCCATGGGATTGAGATTTTGAATGTCTTGAGCAAGATTTAGTAGCTTTATTTGAATTTATTTGCTTTGTTTCTTGTTCTTTTCATTACAAATGAATTGCATGGGGAATGTTGATTTAGACTTTGTATAATGACTAATATTGTGTTGTTTGTCTTTGTTTGTGTAGGTCTAGGTTCTTCATTCACACCAGCTATTACATAATCCCTTAACAAAATAAGTAGGCTCCATTCTAAACAAAATATCCCAAAAGCTATAGATGCTATTCTGCCATGAAATCACCTTGGACTAAATTTTCATTTTGACTTTCCAACCCCTCTGTTAGTTGAAATCTCCTTTCAAAAATGCTTCATCCACCAACAGGAGCACTGGGAAACTGCATTTGATGAGCCAACCTTGCATAGGAAGAATTGACATTCACTTGAAGATTGCTCAGTGGCCGAATATTATGCTTAGGCTATGCTTGTTGTACACCACAAACTGGCGAAAGAACCCTAAGCTACAAATCCAATTGCAAACCAGAAGTTGGAGCATGTGTAACATGTGCTCTCGAAAGAGCTAGGGCATAGTATTTTTCTTTCATATCCACCTCCATTACTGTGCACATGCAATGTCGATTCTTCCCCAATGCCCATAGTAGGATGTTGTCATTCTTGTATTGCAAAGCCAACCTGATAGCATCACATATTTCTTCAAATCCCTAACGACGTTGCACAAATTCCCTGGGGAATAGACCACCAATGTACCCATCCCCGCTAAAAAAGTTATATTCTTGCACTGGGTATGTATAGGATCATCATGGAAAAAACAGGCCCTTAAGTGGCAAAAAAATTAGAAAAATCAGAGTTAGGCAACTTGACGTAAAATTTTGAATAAGTTATCTATATTATTTCAAAAATATGTAAGAATAGCATCTGTAGAAAATTGAATGTAGTTTCTAAACTACTAGGTTTTTTTTTTTTAAAATCTATTTGGGTGAAAATTTGAAATTTCAATGCAAGAGTACTTAAATTTTAAGGAAAAAATAAGTAGGTGTCCGTTTGACCACCCTAACCATAATAAAATGATAATATTTTTTTAAAATATTTTAGATATAAGTAGAGGAATCATGTCCTGATGTAATGCATATTTTTTTGTAATTTTTTTCAAGTAAATAATTAATTATGAATTTTATTACAAATTTTACCACAATTCTATAGTATGCAAAGTATTTAATATGACACATGTTTTGGATTCAAAAAATGTGATATCGTTTGAAAGCTATAGATGTTTTACATTAGCCTATCAATTAGGACTTTAGTCGTAATTCAAATAGAAAATGAATAATAACTATTTATTAAATTCAAATTAAATCATAATTTATATTGGTGGAAAGTGAGAATCTCCTTCAAAACCCTTTTGGGTGTGTGCAAGAAGTTGAGTCCACTTTTTGGCCAAAAAGTGGAAGTGTTTTCCTTGATTTTAAGAATTTAACACGTTTGACCTTAAAATTTGAAGCACGTAGAGATGGAATCTTCGAAAAAGTCACTAATCATAAAATGTAGTACTCGGAGTCTAGTTTCCAAATATGTAATTTATTTCAATACCCAGATTGTAAAAATTGAGTTTCAATGGGCGTTTCTAAAAACCACCATTTAAAAGTCACTTTTTTATACCATACCATGCACGTGTATGACATCCATATTTTGACCTAAATTATCATATTTTTCTAAATCCTTTTGGGAAAATATTTGTGACTCACTAAAACTTGTTTTCGATTTTTTTTTGTAATTTTTTATTGAATTTTTTTTTTTGTTAAATTTTTATTAGGCATATTTGTCGTTTTGAAAAATCATCGTGTACGACACGCATAAGATGACCTAAACTTATCATTTTTTGATTTTTTTTTAAAACTGAAAAGAATTGTCCGAAGTTTGTTCTCGTGCAATCCGTTCGTCAAAATGTTATGTTGATCAAAAGTAATTAAAATACTAAAAAAACCTGATAATTCAAGTTTATGGACTAATTTCATTAGAAATTAATTGAAAAATAGAAAAAATAATCAAATTATTAAAAAAATTACATATTTGGAATCTGCACTATCTCATCTATAATGGGTTTTAATTTCGTAAAAAAAAATTGCAAAATAAGTCTTCAGACATATGTCAAAAGTCATTATTTTCCTATGACATTAACAGGACCTTCAAGTTGTAGGTCAAACCAGGTTCAAAGCTTAGGTTCGAGTCCCCAAGCCATTTCTTGAACCAAAAAACAAGTCAAAAACCTGCCCAAAAATTCATAATTTAAAAAACGGGATCCCATTTCATAAAAAAAACATTTTTTATGGTTCTATGAAACGATCCCGCTTTTGAAATTTTTCCAAAACGAAAATTTCCAAAATGGAAAGTTTTAAAAGGATTCCATTTTGAAAACTTTCTAAAAATGGAAATTTTTTCGTAATTGAAGTTTCAAAATAGTTTCAAACGGATCCCGCTTGAAAACTTTACATTTTTAGAAATTTCCGCTTTTGAAAAATTTTCAAAATGGGATCCCATTTTTAAATTTAGACTTGGGATCCCGAAGCTAAACGAGATCCCGTTTTTTAAAAATGGGATCCTGCTTTTTAAAAACGGGATCCCATTTTTTGCAAGTTGATTTCATTTTTTTGCCTAAGGCAAAAACTTCCACGTTTCGTGGACTCATCTTCTTGCATTTACCCTTTTTCTTTCATCAATTTTGGGTAAAAAAAATTCATCAGCCACATATGCTACACATACCCATCATATCGCCACTTTTTGGCCCATCATGATCCTGCACATACCCCACTACTTTAAGAACAACATTATCCAACAGATATTGAAAATTGAAAAATTTCCTAGCCAATTCCTCAATTTTGCCCAAGGATTGGACCAAATCCATTGCATTAGAGAGGAAAGTTGATATCACCTAGGGCGGGAAAAGTAGACGTCATGCCCTTAGACTAGTAACATCAACCCCCAACACCATGTGTATGCAATCTTCTACTCTGCCACAGTCAACCTTGAACATCAGCTTGAGAGAATCGTGGGATGAGTATTCTTCAAAGGGTCTCTCCCATGGCTTGACAAGTAAGAGCACTCTAAGATTCTATGGGCAGAAGGCCATTTCACAGCTATCTCAACTAAAGAAAAACTAACCTCAATTTACTATGCATAGAAAATCCTTTCAATATCCTTCTCTTTGTGAAATGTCAATGTGATAGACCCATTATGTAGCTTCTTTTTAAACCAACATACACTAATGGCATCATAGGTTGCCATGATGAGAAAGAGTGCATAGGACTAAGTATTAAAACAAATCTAGCTCTTCATAAATTTTGGCTCGTGTAACTAGGTTGTTTGAACATTTGATGTGCGATGAAGCACTTCAAAATTTGATTATCATGTACTTGCAACACAAATAAAGCATTAGTTAAGTTTAAAAAAATAGATTGATTTGATCGGACTAGAATATTTGCTTGATTTACAGCATCATCAAGTGAACATTGGGTGTCCTTTCAACTTGAGGTGTACTCCCATCTAATCAACAATGAATCATTACACTGATAGCCCTTAAACCACATGCTTTAATTTGAAAATAGAAAATATAATAAAGCTATGTGATTGAAGATGATTTAGCAAACATATACTTCCACTGCTCCAAATTTAGCTTGATTACCAACTAAAGAAAATGCCTCTGCCTACTATCTCTTCAAAGGCCACTTAAAACATTGATCATGCATGTGCAAAATCACATGCTTGATAGTTGAGCTCATCTTGATGACGCTTACTAGAAGAGTAATAGCTTGTTAAGGGAGTTATAAGTATTAATCATCATTAAACATTAATCTTTGTAGCCAGGATGAATGTCTTCACATTATGGAGGAGGTGATGAGACATCGCAAGCAAAACATGTAACTCCACTATAGTATGCCATCATTGATTGACATGTCACCTTTATCCATCCAGATTGAAATGTTTCGACCATGTGCTAAAACACATGGACAATTGCTGCCATGCCAAATAAATGCCACCCAAGCAACTAGTAACCAATTTAAAACCAATATATTGAAAGACAATGTGATGAAACAAAAGGTTATAATCAACTCCCATTGCACTTGCACTTATTATTCAACAAACACCACTAGCCTTTTAAAGAAAATAACTTTTCACCACTTTCGGCCCAATAAAATGTTACGTCGAAGGAGATTGTTCTGCCAAAATTATCTCTTGGAGAGAAGGAAACCTTGACAAATCTTCACTGTTTTTTATGATAATCAAATCTTGTTGATCACAAGCCAAATTGGCAAGACCATCTGCTAATCGGTTACCCTCTCTATATGTATGGGAAAGGTGGGTGTCTTCAAAGGATGAGAGAAAATCCCAAATTTTCTAAAGAACATATCTTATTTTCCAATTACATATACTCTTCGACTTACATGGATTGATTATTAGAAGTGAATCACCCTCCACATGGAGTCTTTTGATGTTTAGATCCTTTTCCAAAGATACACCTGCTAATAGTGCCTAAACTTCTTCCATATTATTTGTACAAGAATTTAAATGAACTGCTTTGGCTACAATCAAAGAGCCCCTCGATTCTCGAATACAACAACTAGCACTTGATGCACTAGGATTTCCTTGTGAAGCTCCATCAAAATTAAGTTTAAAGAAAGATGGACTTGGAGGTATCCATTTCACCTTATTTCTATCCACTTTTATAGAATTTGGATGGATTGAAACCCCCTAAAGTGGCAAGACGATATGCTTCTAGTGGTTTAAAATAAAATTATCCCACTTGGAGTATAAGGAGGAAACTGACTTGAAATTGGCAACATAAGAGTTACAAAATTTTGAGATTTCCTTCTCTAGCTTCACTTTAATTATTTCAATTTAGACAGTCTAGTTTTTGAAAATACATCTCTTTCTTTCCAACCAAATTGACCAAATTATCAAAGCAGGGGTAACTAACTAGCTAGATACATGCAAACATAGTAGATTTATGAAGAATTGGCCAACTAGTAAACATGTCCCAAAGAGAGTTAGGAAACAAGAAAAAAACATTCAATTTCCCCATAATGAAATTCCATACCTCATAGGCCACTGGGCAAGAAACAAAAATATGGTCAACCATTTCATCTTCCTCTTTACAAAAAACACATTTAAAAGCTCTTGTTATTCTAAACTTCTCCAAGCAATCACTTGTGAGAATCCTTTTCTTCAAGGCCAACCAAGCAAAACTACCCACCTTTGGCAACTGTGTTGAATTCCAACAAAAGGAAAAGGCTCTGTGAGATTGAAACTGAGATGCTTGAGCAATGATTGACTTATACCCTTGTTTAACTATGTATAAACCATCCTTGGAGGGCGCCCACAACAGTTTATCTAGAGAGTGGGAAAGATAGACATTCCTACTCTTCAAAATATCTATTAATATGTTCTTTTGAGTTTCTGGTATAGGGATAGTTGTTAAATACTTCCATTGAACCAAGCCTATTATTGGATGATAAGAAGAAACATAATCCTTTAAGAACACTCCTGAGGTTTGTGAAAGAGCATTTTTAGCTAGCTGTAGATCCCGATTCGAATTAATTGGTAGAAAACCATTCCAAGAGTCTCTCCAAAACAATACTTGATCACCACTATTAACCTCCCATGAGAGAAAAGGGATAATAACACCTTGACAAGCCAATATGAAGTTCCACATAAATGAAACTCCTGTAAGATTAGAAATTGTAAATATCCTAGATGGATTATGATTATCCAAATATTTCCTTTGCATTAACTTGCATCATTTAAGGTCCGACCTAGCATACATTGTCCAAGCCAATTTAGCACCTAGATCCATATTCCTTGCAAACAAATTATGAAAGCCCACTCCACCACTTGACTTATCATAACACATATTTTCCAAAGAAACTAGTGGAAGCTTACTTTTATCATCTAAATTTCCTTTCCACAGAAATTCTTTTATGAGCTTTTCAATTTGATGAATAACACCCTTTGGGGCTTGCAAAATAGCCAAAAAATAGTTTGGAATAGATGCTAAAACAGACTTAACCAGCAAATTTTTGTGAGATAATGTAAGCCATCTTTCTTTCCAAGCAAGTATTCTTGCTCTTATTCTTTCTAAAACCTTATTCCAAAACAAAGACTTATTGGAACCCGTAAAAAACGGTATGCCCAGATAAGAACAAGGGAGCTCTGCTCTTTGAAAGCCTAGAATTGATACCAAATTTCTTGCTATAGTTGATTTGGTATTAAAAACATATACCTTTGACTCGACTACATTAATTTTCTACCTTGATGCCGAGGAGTACTTTTCCAACAATGATTTAACCTAATTTTCTTCTTGCAAGGAAGCCTTTCCCATCAACAATGTGTCATCTGCAAAAAGAGAGTGAGTAGCTATAATGTTTGTGTTAGGTATTGAAATCCCCTGCCATAAGCCTTGCAAATGATCCTTTTGAATTGATTTTCTTAGTGCTTCTACCATAAGAATGAATAACACAGGAGACAATGGATCCCCTTGCCTTACTCATTGAGAAGAGCCAAAAAATACAATAGGAGATCCATTGATAATCACCGAGAATTTTTCTCCTAAAAGGCAAGAAAGAATCCACTTGCACCATTTATTACTAAAGCCAGACTTTTTAAGGACCTGAATTAGAAAATCCCAACACACTCCATTGTACGCTTTCATCATGTCCAATTTAATGATGAAAGAAGGGATACTGGAGGTTTTAAGAGAATGTAGTACTTCATGGGAAACTATAGCACCTTTTCTTGTTTCCCTTCCAAGAACAAAACCACCTTGTTTTGGCGATACTAGCTTGGAGATAAGTGGTTGAATCCTCAAATAAATATCTTTAGTAAAAAAATTATACACTATGTTGCATAAGGAGATTGGCCTAAACTCAACAAAAGACTTTGGATCCTTTACTTTTGGGATTAAGGCAATGTGAATTGTATTAAACTATTTTAGAACTGTCCCCGTCCTCCTTGATTCTTCTAGTGCAAGAACATCAATACCAACAAAATCCTAGCATTTTTGAAAGAACAAAGTTGTAAACCATCCGGGCCAGGGGCTTTTTCAGGTTGCATAGAAAACACTACACCTCTTACTTCATCCAAAGTGAAAGGTTTCAAAAGATTGTCATTGTCCTCCCTAGTGATCAATGCTGGAATGGAATCCAATAAGTCATTTGCATCAATAGAAGATGATGGAGTATTGTTGTTTGGTGCTGACAGAAGAGATGAAAAAAACCTTATAGCTTCTTGCTGAATTTACTCCTCTTTTATTAATTCCTGACCTGAAAAAGCATCTTGAATTCTAAAAATAGAATTATGTGACTTTTTTATCTATGTAGATGCATGAAAAAACTTCATATTTTTGTTCCCCTCCTTCAACCATAACTCTTGATACTTCTGCTTCCAATATATTTCCCCCCTTACTACTAGCTATGCGTATTCTTGCAAAATTTTGTGTTTCTCATATAAATCTGCATCTATCCCCTGACTAATTACTTTATCATTTATGTTTAATAAATCCTTAAAAACCCTTTCTTTTTGTTCAAATATATTTTTAAAAACATTCACATTCCAGAACTTGATCTATTTTTTAACATATTTCAGCTTATGAGCCAACTGAAACATCCTTGATCCCACAAAAAAAGGAGCAAAATTCCACCATTGGTTTAGTAGAGGCATGACAAGAGGATGTCGAAACCACATTCTTTCAAACTTAAAGGAAGCCCTAGATTTTTTTACCTTATTTGATGTTTCAAAGGACAAAGAGATGGAAAAGTGATCAGAATGAGATACAGGCATGATTTCAGATACCAAGTTCTTTCCAGTGCCATACCAATTTGCAAAAGGAAGAAATCTATCTAATCTTTCTACTATCTACAAAATCCCCTTTCTTTAATTCATCATGTAAACTGAACCTTTACAAGTATAATATTAGTCAAAGCATTATTAGAAATAAAAGCCACAAAATCATCTATAGCTTTTTGAGGAGGAATAATTCCTCCTTTCTTCTCCTGCATACTAGCTATAGCATTAAAATCTCATGCAATGATTATTTTATCCATTCTTATCCCATCTAGAACTTTTGTTAAAGATTCCCAAAGATTCCTTTTGTCTATTGTGGCCATTGGGGCCTAAACATTCAACAACTAGAATTGAAAATCAAACTGGGAGACTTTGAGTAGTTTCCAATGCTTGTCACTATTTGACATTTCAATTTGAAGTAGCTTCTAGCATCCCATAATACGATCATGCTTCCTAAAGCTCCCTGAGCAAGGGTATGAAAATATTTCCATTTTCTCCATTTTTCCACTGATATTTGAAAAGTTTGGTTTGAAGTTTTGGTCTCTTGAAACAAGCTTCTAGTTGTTGCTTGATCAGAGCTCTCTTGTCAGGGGCATTAATTCCCTTGACATTCTATGATTCATTAATATCGAGGAGAGCAACATGCTCTCCTCAGTCTCTTATTTGCAGTAAATGCCATTGTGTTGTCCAAAGTTGATTGAACTCCTACTGCTATTTCTTTTTTTAGTTTTGTAATGTGTGATTTTCTCCCCCTTTTGCCTAGATTCTTAGTAATAATTGGTTGGCTACTTGGATTTTGAGAGATTCCCAATGGTTGAGAATAGTCAAAATTTCCCTCTTTCTTCTCTCGTGCCTCCAATAGCTTCTCATCCTTCACTAATACTTGTTGTGTAGGTTGAGGCTCTTCTGATGCAATGACATGGAGATTCTAAGGCAACTTTCTAATAGGAAAGTCTTGAGGTGAAGCCTTGCTAGGAGGATCTAAAGAGAACATCAAATCTACTTCATCGACTTCTTCTAGATCAAAAATTCTATACATATCATTGAGAGGATAACATGGGCAAGAATTGGGAGAAATATTGCTAGCATCATGATTTTCTTTAAGTACTTCATCAGTAATCCATTCAATCATTTTAGAACCTTTTGAAACTATAATTTTATCTGCCAGCTCCTCCAAACAGCCTTCATAAAACAAAATTGTCAAAAGAGTCTAGATTTGATACCTCTTCCTCATCAATATCTAAAATCTTAGGTCCTTTGTGGCTTGAATCCTGATATTGATGATAGAATTTTCAAATTTGATCCTTTTCATTAAGAGATATCAAACTTTTATCAAACATGAGAGCGTTAACAATATTGCCAATTTATTGAACAGAAGCACAAGAAAATGTAGGGGATTACCAAATAAATCATTATAATCATTATAGCAAAGGAAAAGCCAGTGGATGATTTCCAAAACTGTTACCAAATTAGTGGCTTCTTGTTTTCCAATGTTTCTTGAGAATTGCTCAATTAATTGGAATGATTGATCTTGGTAGGGGAATAGGCATCGATAAGAATAAATTGATCTTGATCACACCAACAACCACCGAATGACCTTCATACAGCCAAACAATTAATGCAACACCTAGGAATATCAAATGACAACACATGTATGATGCTTGATGGGAAATTGTAATTTAAACCAACTCAAATTAGCCATAAATTGGGATTTAATTGTCATATCATCATACTTAGGAGAACGCACCAATGTCTAATGAATCTTCTATAAATTCAACCAATGTCACCTTTCTTCGTCAATCAGTAGCATCAAATATAGCGAGCTCTTAGAGTGATGGTAACTCTACAAATGACTATATTGTGTTGGAAGAGATCGAGTGCAGTCCACTATTTTGGCATGTATTAGACCAACTAAAGGAGGTTTTCATAGTACAAATCGAGATAGAGGAAGAGGTGCTTTGTAACATCCTGTGTGAGGCATTCCTAAGCGAAGACCATGTGTACAACACAACCATGCTACAGTGCTTCATATACACTATCATCAAGACTTCTGGTCATCATGACTAGGGAGTGAGAGCGTTGGAGCGCTTGGTGAAGCTTGAGTTTCATCATCTAGTTAATGTGGTGATTAATGGGCTTAGCCACTATCCTCAAAATGGACTGATAGAAGACACCATCTACATTGCATCAACCCTTCAAGATGATACCTTAGAGGAGGATGTGGCTCTTATGCGTACAAGAGTTGTAAGGAATGATATGGGACTTTTTCCACAATTCCTCTAGTTGCATGATAATTTGTTGTCGCCAGCTCAAGTTAAATGCCTACAGGCTATCACTATGCGCATTCTTGTCCTGATGCTCACTCTATGTACTTGAGGAGAAATTCCTCTTTCATCCTTTTTTTTCCATGACATGAATTTTTGTAGTCGGACCAGACAATTTTGTAGTGTTGATGCAATGTAAAAAAAAAATTATATATGAATAAAATATCTCTTTTGATATTACAGTGCCTTTGCATGCATGGATTTAATGGTTCTCTATTCATATCATGTTTGAAAATGTTGGTTTTCTTTCTACAAAATTTACTGGTTAAATAAATTAGGAAATTTTTCATTACATTAATCACTGAAAACTTTCTAGGCAGAAAAATGGATAGTTCGCACAACTCGATAAAACCTCGCCTAGGTTTCGAATAGCATAAAGAATACCACCTAAGGCATGACTTGTGGGCGAAGTTTCCAAATTATGACACATGAGAACTCATCAATTGGGTTATTAATATTCATGCACCCACTTTTGGAGGAAAAGAAAGTTTGAAAATGGTGAGAAAACACTGCCTGGTGAAGGACAAACAACACAAGCAAAAAAATGAGGGGTTTGATGAACAAACAAAAACCCCACCCAAGTTTGAGGAAGACAACAAAATACTGCCTGAATGGAAGTTTAAGTCCTAGACTTAGGTGAAAAGAAAAGATAGTTAGAAAAATACAAGAGGGGGTTGCATTTACAGGTAACAGTGGCTCTGATTGGGGACAAGGACTACAAAGGACACAGAGAACCTAGCATGCAAGACCAATCCTTATCCATTGGGTGAGAAGTCAAAGAGAAGGAGACCAAACAGGAAGCCAAAAAGAATGAACACACCAAAACTACACTATCTACAAGGTAGGACTAACCTACCAGAGAAAGAAGAGGAAGAGCATGACCACAAAAACCCATTAACCGGTTGGGAGAAGAATAATCCTTTCCTAAAGAGGCCCACCTTCCTATATAGCCTATGGAACAAACTTAAGAACATCAACATCTGAGAACTAATGCAGGCGTAGATGCATGCATATCCCTAAGGCTTCTCAAAAAGCCACTTTTCATCAAAAACTTCCTCTTGATGTCATCTTGTCAGGGCCAAATCATTCTTTGCTAACCAATTTTCACAATCAAGATCTATCAATTCAAGCATATCCAATTATGACATGGCATTCTAAGTTCCAAGTTCTTCTTTGACCTTAAATACTCCAAGAATTTCCCAAATTTCTGAAAGATTACCATAGGAAACAATTCTTTCCTTGACTTCATCATACCTTCTTTGAGTTTGACCACCCTTATGGAGCATAATGGCTTTTGTAGACTGGTGCAGAGCAGTGGCTGATTTGTTTCTCACTTCTGACGAGACTTCAATCTCATCTTTCTTCAGTGAGAGATTATTATTTTTCTCATCCTTCCCTTGATTATGATCGATCTCAACTATTGATAAACAACATCTCTCCCCTAACATTAATTGATTAACAGTTGAATTTGTGAAAAGGAGGTTATCATATATTTTGAGTTCATTGAATCTAAAGAGAGTTTTGGAATGAAGAGACCACCCTTCCTTCTCATGAAAATCATCACTCCTGGAATCACCATTTCCTTCCAGATTTAAACATGTCTTTATTCTTCAGAATAGGAAGAGAAGGTGATGTTGGTTCATTCGAATTAGTCCTAGAAGGGGGGAACCTATCAAAAGGAGGAGGCAAAACAAATGACGTCTTTTCCTACAATTCATCATCTTCATCATCACTAGACGAATTGTAATCACTTTCAATTTCAAAGGAGGTATATAAATTAAAAGTCAATTTACTACAATGTTGATCTTGCCCTTCACTATGCTACTGCATGTTATCAAAATTGTTAAATTAATTTTTTTTGCAATCAAATGAGATAAGTTTTCCTTTTTGTGAAATTTAACCAAAAACTTAGGAGATGTCTTGCAGCCTGCCCTAAGCTTCACATTTGAGCCTAATTTCCATTTACCCACAATGATAAAATAATCCTCAACCTTCACCGCTTCCAATTGAGCTCATTCCATCCCTTGAACTTTATCTCTTTTGAGAATTAATTGTATGTCCAATTACAAAGCAAAGATAAATATATGATACTGAATTTTTGCACTAGGCCTTTCTAGAGCAGGAATATTTTGAAGAGACCGATTGAACCGGTAAAGAAAACCCCTCATTGTTTCAGCTTTTTTTTCATGATCTAAAAGAAAAGACATAGGGTAGCTACAATGTTGATTGGAATTTCATAGCGTTGGAGAAATTTTGTTTTAAGAACATGCCATCTAGTAATGCTTCCTTTTTCCAGCCCACTGTACCATTCTGCCACTTTTTTGATCAAACTGTCAATAAATATTCTTACAAATACATCTTCTTGAATCCCTAAAACTACACTTACAATCGTCATAGCCAAAATATGTTCCTCAAGATCTTGTCCATTCTGATCAGAGAATTTTAAAAAATTCTCCCGGGAAACTTGTGGTAAATCATTGTATTGTGATAAAGCAAGAGGGCCAACTTGATTGCACCAGAGATTTGAAGCCATAAACAAACAGATAGAGTCGCCAACTCACATTGAAGTAAACGTTAGGGAAAGAAAATTAATGTGGCAGGCGAGCCAGAGGTGGATTTTGAGGTTGACGTATGGGTGGGTCCCTTGGTTGATGTAATGGCCGATTTAGCTGATGATTATGATGATGAGGAGGGTTCTCGTAGTATTCAAATATCAACCTTGGAGGGAATTTAATCATAGATGTGGGTGGTTGTTGGGCCCATTCCTCCTCTTCTTCCAAGACAAAATTTACTCGCATATAATCTGCCACATTCCTCTTATATCTCCACGTGAGTGTATTTAATTTTGATATGATGTCTTCTTGCTCTGCTCCAACCCAATCTAATTCTGGTTGCAAAATAAGAAATACATTATTATGAGGAATCCTTCTTGTTGCATGATGTAATGGAAATTGTTAGACTTTCCAATCAATTCGATTTTCCCCAGTGGAGTCACCAAAAATTTGTTAGCGAATTTGGAATGGCTCAGGATAAATATACTTAAACAAATGACTCTCAGTCCAAACTTGGCACTAGTGAAATCCATTAATAGCTCTAAAAACACCACAATTACATTTGTGGATTTTCTCTGAATTTTGTCGAGGTACAGCTCCCTCACCATATTTTCAATGAATTAATCTAATCTAAAGAATATGGGTATGCTTTTAACTAGAAAGTAGGAAAGGTAATTAACATTAGCTCATAAATATGAAACTAACGTGAAAGCGGGGTTCACAATCATTGATAATCAATGCAAATATTGAAAACATATGACCATCAAATCAAATCAATGAAAATAAAACCAAACTGCAATAAATGAATGTTATATAGCTTATCTTTCAAAGAAGACATGACCATATCGTACGCATAATGCTAAGATCAGCATACAAAAGCACCATTTAATTGATAACACATAGATTATAAATCATTACAATCTAAAATAAATACTCATCCTTCTCGAGAGCACCCCCAGGTTTATCTCCCCCCAAAAAAAGGTCCTTAATTTAGTCCCCAATTTCAAATTTATAGCAAAGGAAAAGCCACTAGATGATCGTCAAAATTGTTACCAAATTAGTGGCTTCTTGTTTTCCAACGTTTCTTGAGAATTGCTAAATCAATCAAAAGAATTGATCTTGGCAGGGGAATGGACATCGATAAGAAGAAACTAATCTTGATCACACTAACAGCCGCCGAATGGCCTTTCATATAGTCAAACACTTAATGCAATGCCCAAGAATATCAAATGACAGCACATGTATGATGCTTGATTGGAAATTGTATTTTAAACCTACTCAAATCATCCATAAATTGGGATTTAATTGAAATCTCATCATACTTAGGAGAATGCACCAATGTCTAACCAATCTTCTATAAATTCAACCAGTGTCACATTTCTTCATTAATCAATAGCATCAAATATGGGGAGCTCTCAGAGTGATGGTAACTCTGCCAATGACTATATTGTGTTGGAAGAGATCGGGTGCAGTCCACTGTTTCGGCATGTATCAGACTAGCTGAAGGAGTTTTTCACAGTACAAAGCAAGATAGAGGAAGACGTGCTTCGCAGCATCCTAGGTGAGGTGTTCCTAAGCCAAGCCCATGTGCACAACACAACCATGCTAAAGTGCTTCATATACACTATCATCAGGACTTCTGGTCGTCGTGATTGGGGAGTGAGAGTACTAGAGCGCTTGGTGAAGCCCAAGTTTCATCATCGAGTTAATGTTGCGATTAATGGGCTTAGCCACTATCCTCAAAATGGAACGATATCAAATGCCATCTGCATTGTGTCAGCCCTTCAAGATGAGACCTTAGAGGAGGTTGTGGCTCTTCTGTGCATAGGAGTTGTAAGGAATGATATGGGACTTTTCGCACAATCCCTCTAGCCGCATGAGAATTTGTTGTCGCCAGCTCAAGTTGAACGCTTGTAGGCTGTTACTGAGGACATTTGTGTCTTGATGTTCACTCTATGTACTTGAGGAGAAATGCCTCTTTTGTCCTTTTTCTTTCCATGACATGAATTTTTGTACTCTAGCTAGACAATTTTGTAGTGTTGATGCAATGTAAAAATGTTTTTATATATGAATAAAATATCTCTTTTGATATTACACTGCCTTTGCATGCATGGCTTTATTGGTTCTCTGTTCATATCTGTGAGGCCCACCTCTATGCTACATCCAGTAAGTGAACTATTTTAAGTTTAATTATTGATTATGCCGATGATACCATTGATGATAGGAGATTTAGACATTTGTGTTCATGTGATGGTTTGATTATGACTATGCTACATCTAGCACTTGGATTATTTTGAGTTTGGTTATTGTCTATCCCTATTGATATCATTGATGATAGGATATTTAAACATTTAATTTAATATGATTATTTGATTTTGATTATGTGACATGCTAGCTAACTATAATGATTGATCTAATTTTATGTTGGTTATTGAGTTTGTTCAATTTGAATCTAAAAACTTAATGATGAAGGAATGAAACAAGTGGTGTGAACCAATCATGTTGCAATTAGATGAGTATGGAAATTAATGTTAATAAAAATAAGATAAGATAGGTGGCTAATGATTTTTCAATTATGTTATAGGATCTTTATGCTATAAAAATTATGAAACTTGTGTGAATGCAATTGTGATTCAAATGATTTGATTATTATATGAATATGATTTACTTGGATGGATTAACATGTGTATTGAGTGTGCAGGTACATTTTCCATGGCCAATGGAAATTGGAGGCAACTCTTGGGAACCCTAAGTAAATTAACCAGTGAAACCGAGCTAAAGTCCATATGGAAGGACTATAGTTCCATCATGTAATATATTTTATTCTTGATGTTATTTGTGAATGTTTTAATTTGGTTTTTATTGCCATGTTAGTCCATCCATGAGGTGAGTTGCCCATCCAAGTGGACAAACTCGAATTTGAACTTTTAGGCACTTTTTGTGGATTGAAAAGTGATATTTTTTAAAGTGTTTTTATGGGTTTAAGGTCCCTAGGTCAGGTACCTATGGGTTAGGTACCTTTTTAGCTCAAAATCACGGGTCAGTCTCAAGATTGGACACTCTTTTTGAGGCCTTAAAGAGGTTTGACGAAATTAAGGTTTGGGAAGTGGGATGGGGACTAGTCTCTTTCCATCCCCACTTCTCCAAGTTTCCTTGGAAGGCTCCCAAGATCTCACACATGTGTGAGCACACATGGGTGAGTGTGCTTGGGAGAGTGAATGGGAGGTTGACAAATGTCAACTCCCTATTCAAAGGAATTCAAACTTGAGTTCCTATAAAAACAAACTCAAAACAAGGGTGAGGGGATTCTTTTTGGGAATTCTTCATTTTTGGTTGAATTTTGGGGGTTGAGGAGTTTGAAGAAAAAGCTTGGAGGAAGAGGAGTTGTGTGGATCCTCCACCCATCCTTCCCTAAGCTTGGTTTTGAGGTAGATTCACCACTCTTTTTATTTCTCTATGTTTTTATTTGCAAGATTACATATGTATGTAAAAATGTGCTTGGTATTTTATCTCTTGTATTTGCTTGTATGCTTATTTTCAAAATGCTTTTGGTGCTTGTTTTCTTGTGTTGTTGAATGTTTTTTATGTGATGGGAAAAGGGTTGTATAGGGATAGGCTCACCCAAAATTTGGGAAGAGCATCCCTCATTGGGGATGGTATGGAGTAGGAACCTCCATGGGGAAGTTTAATTCTTCCTTGAGAGGAGAGTCTCAAAAAAGGTATGAGTACCCATAAGTAATTGTGAAATGGTAAAAATGGTTTTGGTGGTATAGATTTTGGGGAAAGAGAAGATATTAAAGAAGGGTTGCATGTGAAATGATGGGAGTATGATATTGACTTGTTCTTGTTGCTATTATTATAAGCCCCCATATGGAGTGCGTAGTCCACCCCCATTCCCCACTTTGGATTCTTGAGGGAATCCTAAAGTTATGTGAAAATTCCTTGGGTGGGTGTGAAAATAATCTTGTGTGTATCATGTGTGCGTAAATATTGTTTTACTTGGTTTGTTTGTACCTGGTTCCCTTGGTTGCCTCCTAGCTCAGGGGCGGTTGGTTTTCCAACCAAAGGTTGGGAGGTGAGCATCCCATTGGCCTCTAGAGATATTTGTGTGTCTTTTGTAGGTTGGAGAAACGTATGGAAGATGTAGATTTGAGAAGCTCACAATTTTGGGAGTAGCTATGTCTCTTGTGGATAGTGTTGGTGCTAGCATGTTAAAATAAATTTTCCCTTATTGGGTTGAATGTTATAGCCTTGAAAAAGTTGTATAGTGTAACTTAGATTTCACTTTTGAAAGAAAAAGGTCTACACTTATATGCAAAGGAAATGAAAATGTGCTTCATCTTTAGAGGAGTATGATAATTTGTTGTAAAGCCTCTTATATCAGTCCTTCATTATCAAAAATATAAAGGTGTGTGTTGCAGTAAGTACTTATTCATGAATAAATGCAATGAAAGTACCAGTCTTGCTACGTTGTCTTGAAATAAAATAAGTGTTATGTTTCAGATACATTTTATTTTGTTTATAAAATAGCTATATTATTCTATTTTTTCTAATTAAGAAAGGAATTTATTTATTTTAAAAAAAAAAGGAAGAAAGAGAGAAAAGTTTGCATGAAGAATATTTACTGACAAGGGCTTTATACACACTAGCCCAATACCATTTAATAGATGCAAACACAAGAAAATTTCTGCATACTATTCTAAATAAACACATCTAGTTCTGATTGAAAAAGAGGTTTAACATTTATGGTTAGAAGTATTCATATGACAATCTATTTGGTAATGGTAATTATGTTCATCACAGTTGTATAGTTGACATCTACTAGAGACTAGGCAGTTTACTTCTAGGCCCAAATGGCTGAATGAAGATGTAGTTGTCGATGTATTATGCTAGGCATGTTTGAAACTTGAGCATAGTTTATAGAATAACACTTTCATAAATGCATTTCTCCTTGTAATACTAAAAGGAAACCTTACAATTTAGCTGCAAATCTATAAGTATCTATAGTTTACATAAATTTTGGATAGAAGTCCATCATATAGAAGTCAAGAGATGTTTGCCATCATATTCAGTTGTAGAAGCTCGTGTTATGAAAATAGGACTACATGAAGATTGCTTAAAACTCTTAATGCACCATATACACTATAATTATATTTAATCCCTACTTCCTGATTGTGTTATGCACGAACGTTGTTGAAATGTTGTTAAAATTTATTTACTCATAATAAGGAATAAACACATACTAATGGCTCTCTAATAAAGTTTCAAACAAAATATATTCACGTCTGAGTTTTGAGCATATAGAAATGACAGTGCATTCAGAAAAAAAAAAAAAAACACAAAAGAGCAATCATAAAATAAAATAAAGAGAGGTGACAATGCATCCCAGTTCAACTCCTAAGGGAGATATTGACCTGTGGAGAAAGTCGTGCCTTTGAACAACACCAGGCCTCCCTATAACCATCTCAAATAGAACAAACTGTGATGCTTTCTATTGAATCGTGTCTAGAACATACACAAATATCCTTACCAAAAAAAAATGGGCTAGCAACATGATTGTAGATTTACACTACCTGTACACACTCTCCATCCTGTAAAATACCAATATGCATCCTGGGGATGTGCAAGAATAGATAGTATTCTCGACTTTTTTTTTGCGTCTAAGCATTTTCACTTTGAACTGATGCATTGCATATCACAAACCAGCTTTTAGATCTGTTGAATCATGTAAATCTACCAACTCTTCCGGTCCACTACCGCGTCCACTATACGATAAACATAAGGGGTCAACAACACATGTTTCGTTAAAATGTTGTAATCATTAGAATCGATAATTATTGTGCTTGGACATGAGTGTGGTAGGATAAAACATAATAAGGAAATAACACATGAATAGTGTACCCTGTTGATAAGTAGACATGGAGTGTAGGTTGCGACTCTTTCAAGGGCGCAGGCTCACAACAAACAGGCTTCTACTTTTCTCATTGCGTGTTGAAAACAAACACGCTCAGGGTAGCATTAGCTTAGAGAATTGTTAATAATAGGCTACCAGTGCTTCTCACCTCAATGACTTACTTTCAGGTATTGATAGGCTCATTGGCAAATTGTGTTCCCCTTAGCGTTGGAACTGCCTGCAACATTTCATTCTTTGATAGTATCAAAGACTGGTCAAAAAGCCCCAGCCAATCGCCTTAAGAGATCTAAAGTTATAGAAGAGATACAAATTTCTATGGTGGAGGTTTGCACATTGAATTATGGCCCATGCACTGATAGGTTTCTTGGCTGACAACCAGGTACAAAGAAAGGTGGGTCAATGTCGCGTAGTGTAGAGTAAGCTTCTGAGTGTTGGAAGTCGATGCAACTAATAAGGGGAGTTGTAATACTGTTTACGACAGCACTTTATGACTTTCCATATGGCAGCGTACATAGAACAACAAATGAGATTGGTCCAAATAAAATAAAATGGGACAATACAACCATGTGTCAGGGACACTATACACAATCCAATCAAACTCATAGATGATCTGTTGCATGCCACCTTCTTTTTACTCCACCATTGGGTGAGCCTCTCGCTTGAGTATATCGTTCATGGAACATATAAAGCTAATGAGAGTCATAGTATAACCCAATGCCATTAAGTTTTCTATTCTATACAATTAAAACAAAATCCATCATATAAAGTTTGTGAGAATTCACTCTTAAATTTAAAACAAAATCCATCATGGATATACCTTACATATAAATCTCCTCCATTAAAAGAGGGGAATATGTTCCATATGCTTTAAAGAGAGTCCATTAAATTAAATAAGATTTTAAATGAAGGTGAAGATTAGTATTTAATAGGGATTCTTTAAGAGAGAGTTAATCCTCTCTTTATACGTTTCTTCTTTCTTTTTTAAGGGAAATAAATAACATGTAAATGTTAAGAAATTTAAAATGAATTAAATATTCATATGAATTATTCTTTAATTTTATTTTTTTAAATTCAAAAATAAATATATATGTATTGTATAATAATTTATTTGTTTTCTATAATTAAATTAATAATAGTTAAATATTGAGGATAATCATAAAATAAAGTACAATGAGAGATTAATAATCATCATGGAGATTATAAATATTTAAGTATTCGCATATAAAAATTTTGTGGTGAAATTGTTCTGTGTGTTCCAACAATAGCGTTTGGATGACAAAAGGGGGGGGTTAGGACCATCAAGTTAAATAGTGTCCTGTCAATTGATGCTTAGGGTTAATAGTAAATCAAGATGATGATATTTATAAGTTTTTCTCCACGTGAGAATCCATGCCGAGGTAGTCTCTCAAGGATATTAACCTTCATGCGAGAGTGAGTATCAACTTTTGAGTTGGTAGCTAAGAGTCTAGTAGACTTTATGTTGGAGACAAATGGGAACTGTTTTCATTTCCTTACCCTACTCCCGAGCGTTATGACAAGAATGATGATGTTGCGCAAGAAATGTTACCTAAATGTGCAATTCAAGAACTATGTGCTTGTATGTGTACTAAGGTTAGCATTTTGTAATAATGTTAAAGAAAAAAAAAATAGTGTTTTTGCCCTAGTTTAAATATGGGCATTACAATATCATGTTTGAAAATGTTGGTTTCCTTTCTGCAAAATGTATTGGTTAAATAAATTAGGCTCGTTGTCATTACATTAATCACTGAAAACTTTCTCGGCAGAAAAATGGATAGTTCGCACAACTTGATAAAACCTTGCCTTAGTTTTGAACAACATAAAGAATACCACCTAAAGCATGACTTGTGGGTGAAGTTTCCAAATTCTTGCACACAACTCATCAATTGGGTTATTAATATTCGTGCACCCACTTTTGGAGGAAAGGAAAGTTCAAAAATGGTGGAAAAACACCCCCTGGTGAAGGAAAAACAATGCAAGTGGTAAAATGAGAGGTTTGACGAACAAACAAAAACCCCACCCAAATGCAAGTTTAAGTCCCAGACTTAGGAAAAAAGAAAAGATAGTTAGAAAAAGAGAAGGGGGGGTCTCATTTATGAGTAATAGTATGAAATCTCCTAAAATTGGGGGGTGGGGGAAGATTTAGAAGTCTAACCCACATTAGACACACATTTAGAGGCTCAATAAGGGGGTTAAGTGAATTTGACCAAGGCTTTATGGAGAGATAGAGCTCTACCAAACACCAAATTTTATTGTCAAGTGCCAAATCTTTAGCCTTTGAAGAGGAAAAAGAAGTAATGAAGAAATATTTTGCATAGGCAAATATCTCAATTTTACTTGTAATAAGAGGCCTCCATTTGTGAAGGTCAAGAAGACAAGGCCAAAGGTTATATAATATGCACAACAGATCCTCATGCTAATATAAGTCCTTATTTTCCATCTCATCCTAACCATAAACCACCATCAAGGAGAATTTGACACAAGGGAAGGCACAAGTTTTGTTGTTCAAAAGGTGAGCAACACCAACAACATCAACATTTACAAAGCTCCAACCCCTAGCAATGGGTAACTCTTTAATTTTGAAAAGACCCTTGAAATAGGGAGTAAATAGTTCTTTTGTGACCAATTTGATTGTACTAAGAACATCTTATAGATAAACCTTCAAAATACACACACTTGACCTCTTTAGATTTGTTGAAATCTAAAATAATGTAAATACACAAAAAATTGATCATAATACACCTTTTTAAATTGTTTTTAAATAATTTTCCTCATCTTCAGCCCCTTTGTGATGTTTTTTTTGCTACTGGTTGGGATACCGTTGAGCATTACAAGATTGCTGAGCATTGTGGCTCTATTGTTACCTTTCACTGGAAGCACCCTTTTGAGTGGCCGCTTGGGGGGTCTGAGGGGTATAGTCGTGAGCTTGCTCAGCTTTTGGCTTCTCTCGCTTGTAATTCTCTGAGGGGACTGGATATTTTGGCTTGGGATGGTTCTGATATGTCTAGGAAGTACTACATGTGTCTGTTGGTTATAAGCAATTGGGTAGGCAGTTGTTTGGGGATATTGAGGTCCCTTGGTGGAAGCAAGTCTGGCACAAGTTGTCATGGCCCAAGTGCAATTTCTTCATGTGGCTAGTGGCTCAAAATCAGTGTCTTACTTGGGACAATTTATGCAAGCATGGTTTCCAAGGCCCCTCAATTTGTGTGTTGTGTCGTGCTGCAGAGGAGAGTGTCTCTCATATCTTCTTCCAATGTTCTTATGCTCAGGAAATTTGGCATTTTTGGTGGAGGGTTTGGAATATGCCCTATGGGCATGTTTCCTTGCTGGCTAAGTTTGTGGATCGGTGGGGCAGGGCTCCTATTTCTACCTCCTTTCTTCAAGCTGCTTGGGCTATTGGCCCATCCTTCATTATTTAGAATCTTTGGTTGGAGAGGAATCGTCGGATTTTTCAGGATGTGTTGTTGGTGGCCCCTTGTTTGTGGTGAAAGATTTTACATTCTTTGGGAGAAACCGTTGCGGCTAAGTGTGATCTGACTGATTCAATGGCTCCTTCTGATGTTGGTTGTTTTAATCGTCTTCATCTCCCTCCTCAGCAATGGCAGTTCATGCGCAACAGATTTAGACATCCTACCCCGAAGGTGAATAGAGAGGGAAGATGGTCCCCTCCTCCTCAGGGAGTTCTTAAAATTAACACAGATGGCTCTTCTCATGGAAACCCTGGTCATGCTGGCATTGGTGGTGTTGGTCGGGATAGCTCTGGAGATGTGTAGTTTATCTTCTCTATTTATAAGGGTCTTCATACTAATAACCTAATGGAGGCTTAGGCAATTTTATTGGTTGTGAAACGTGGAAGTCAATTGGGCTGGCACAGGATCATATGTGAATCTGATTCCTAAGTTGTGGTGAACTTGTTGAATAGGCAGCAGTTAGATGATGTTAGTTGGCATGTGACTTTGGTTGTTGAGCAGATTCTCAACCTTTGCGCTTCTCTGGAGTCTGTTACTTTCACTCATATTCCTAGAGAGTGGAATGGTGTTGCTGATTGTTTGGCTAAATGGGCTTCTAATCATATTCAAGATTGGAACTTGGAGGATCGGGGTCAATTACCCCCCTAATTTGTCTCAACAATTGGACCATTTGGTGGAGCTTGATAAGGCTATTTAATGGCCTTGCTTTGTAATTCTTTCTTGTTTTAATAAATTTTTACCCCTCTTTTATGTTAACTTTTAAATTGTTTTTTAATCAAATTTCTCTAGAGAATTACAGCTGTAAGTAATGAAGTTTAGAAAACTATCCATTTTAATTGTTGTTTTTGGAAAAAATGTACGGAATATAAATGATAGAGCTGCAGATATGACCTGCGTTCAGGTTTTGCATGTTGGGAAATGTTTTAATCCAAAGTTTTAGATTTGAAATTCGTTTTCCATCTAAATATTAGAGTAAAGGAAAAATCTGATGATTCAGCTTTATCGATGTTATTTTGGGTTCACTGGCGTCTTCACTAGAAAGACGCGAGTGGGAGGATAACCAATCTCCACCACTTTCAGCAAGTTATGGCGACCTTTGCATTCTCACCAGGCTATCGCGTCCCTGCTATGCAAGGAGAAGCACGCATGTGCCAGGTTAAATTTCCTTTCTGCTATAGCTTGTTCGTTGTGTTGTTTATTCTCACGCATATATGGATATACATATGAATTACTTGTATTTATTGGTTGTAGGAGGTTACAGATTTCTTTGACATCGTTCATCCCAACGAAAAGGGAATTCGCATTGCAGGATTATATGGAATGCCAGGCCAGGGGAAAACTACACTTGCCAAGGCATTCTCCGATCGTAAGTTGAAGTATTATAATTATAATGAGGATAATAACAATCTCAAAGTATGCTATCTGGAATTTTGTAAAGGTAATACATTAGAGAGGCGAAAACTCGCCCTGCAACATCTTACCAATTACCATAAGTCAGAACTTGCAGAGTTGACAAGTGAAGACGAGGTGAGCAATTTTGTATATTTTCCTTTTGTTTGGAAGATGTTCTTCCTTCCGTGATAGATTTGTCTTTTCTCTTTAGAAAGAAATTATTGCACAAGATGTGTAACTGTTCTGCATTTTATGATATAATTTACAGGCACTAGTTTACTTGTATAAATGGGTGAAGGGGGGAAGGGTATTGCTGGTTCTGGACAATATCGAATCCGATGAAAGGATAGGCGAAGTGAGAGATTATCTTGGGGCAAAAGTGGGAAAACGGAGCTGCATCCTTTTGATCGCTCGAAGTGCAGATGTTCTACTAAATAATTTCAATATTAACTCTGAGTCATGCATGGGCGTCCCAAGCCTTACAGAGGAAGAGGCCATACCCATCTTGTTGGAAAAGGCGCCTGTAGAGGACTCTGCTCTGTCATGTTTCTGCCAGAATGCCTTTGGCATACCTACCATTCCAGGCGATCCTCATCTTGATATAGAGCTGGTGGAACAAGTAGAGTGATACTTATAAATTACAATAGCTCACTTCTTCTTCTTCACCTGTACTCCCCACATCTGAATTCTTAATTGAATTCTATTCGTGCGCAGGTATAAGTAGAGTGTAGAGGTTTGCCACCAGCTGTTCAAGAAATTGTTAGCTCTATGTATGGTAGGTCTGCCTGTGAAGGAGCTAAGAATATGCCTTCAGAAGGAGAACCTCTCGGTGACTATCACAAAGACGGCCCCTTTTATCGCTTGAAAACAAGCATAGGTGCGCTGGATGACGATGAAAAACAGTGTTTTTCGGACTTGGTTGCATTCCCACTTAGAAAATGCTATCCTGCAAATGCATTGTTAGACATTTGGGTTTATGTTCGTGGAATGAACTGGGACAAAGCTGTTGTGCTTTTATTCAAGTTTGCAGCTCGCCATCTATTGCATTTGTGGAGGGATCCCTGGTAAGGAGCCTTGCCGCTTGCGGCAAACTGTTTTCTATCTCCATTGCCTCTCTTATGCTTGATATCGAATTCTCTTGATGGAAGGGGTTCTGAAAGAACTTTGAAATGATTAGTCTCACCATATAGAAGCTTGAAGCTTCTTCAATGGTAGAGTTATTAAACTTATTTAAAGATTAGGAAATTTAGTATTACTGGTTTACAGAGAAAGTAATACTCCGCCATGAGTTGTAGAACAAGTCTTCATTTGGAAGCGACCAAGTGGGACTTTTTTACTTTCACCCGATTTTTTTATGCTTCTTAATAACATGTTATCCTTAACATGGAATGCCAGGGTACCATCATAGATGACTGCATGAATAGTTGCACCTTTTTCCAAGATGATGTAGGGAGAAAACTGGCCTTGTTTTTGGCGGAGCACGACAATATAAATCATTTTACGAGGATCTATCCGTCTATGCAATCTAACTTCTATCCAGTGTGGGAAACAGATGGATATCAGTCATCTGGAGCCCAGATTGTTTCCATTTACACTGGTAACTGCTAGAGCCGATCTTTTAGATTGTAATTCATGTATGCACATGATTTTGCTCGCAGCTCCAAAATACTGAATATATTATATTTATCACTTCATTTTCTATGAAAGTTTTAATCAAATATTTAAATACTAATACTAATAATAGCATAATATTGGCTTCAATGTTTGTTGGGAGAATACAGGGGCAATGACTGACACGCAATGGCCACAAATGGACTTCCCTAAGGCGGAGGCCTTGGTTTTATATTTCACTGCAGGGGAATATTGTATTCCACCATTTTTGTTCGAAATGGAAAAACTCAAAGTTCTCATAATAGTATGTGGACGACCATGCAATCGCAGGGGACTGCATAATTTTCAAGAACCTTCTCAGCTTAAAACTCTCCATCTGGGTAATTTTCAACTGCCTTCTCCGGTTAAAACCCTGCATCTAGATAATTTCACTTTCCTTTTCGAGATGAGCACGGCAGAGTCTTTGTGAGTTTGGAAAAAATACACCTGAGGAAATGTGAAGGCCCTGTTTTGGTTGAAATGTTTAACTTTCCTGGGCTTTTGGAATGTTATATAGAGTCCTGCATTGATTTGAAGGAGTTGCCGGCTGGAATCTGTTCTTCAAAATCACTAGAAGTGTTGACAATTACTGGTTGTCTTCTCTTTGAAAAGTTACCTGATGAGCTGGATAAGCTAGAATCACTCAAGGAGATAAGATTGCATAACTGTATTGGTTTGAAAGCACTGCCACCTTCCATCTGCAAACTTACAAAACTAGAACTCCTTGACATTTCATTCACAGCTTTGTATGAGAACCGAGAGGGATGCTCTTTATTGAAGGAAACCCTTCAAGAAATAGTCAAACTCCCATCCTTTAAATGCCTTATTTGTAGTGAGGCCAATGAAGACCTGTTCGAAAGCATCTCCAGGCCTAGGCTTGAAGTTGTTGTGTACAAGGGACTTGTTTGATAGAGTATGCTGTGTGTTGGATTACTCTTAGTTGTGTATGCTTTTTATGTTATAAGATATGATATCTTGTGATCTTTGGCGAACCCATCATTTATTATTATTTATTAGCCGATAGGCTATTATAGATTCAATTTTCTTTTATTAATTGTAGAAAGTTTTATCTAAATAAATTTGCAATTGCGATCTATTTTGAATGAAATAATTCATTACTAGGGGAGAGGATTCAGTAGTTGTGCACCCTAACTTCACACTTCTAATTATCCTACGTGGAAATTTTGAATCACTCCCAATTTTTTACAGCAGCTTACTTGGCAAGTCCCCTGCTTATAACTAAGGTTTCAGGGCCACATCATCAAATATGATGCCACATCAGCATGCTTTTTGTCAAGGTGTCCAAAAAGGCCCAAACAAAAAGTGAGACCAATACTTGGACATTCACAGCATGTTTTATTGAGCGCTGATGTGGAATCACATGATTGGTTGCTTTTTAGATCAAAGGAATACATTTTGTTTAATTATGGGTAGTCATCATAAACACTAACAACTTTAAAGTCATAACTATTGGTCTAATATTGATAAAAATATTGAGCATTTTATAAACAACTACTATCACAACTATTGAAACATGCTCAGGTACAGGGTCCTCTCCCCTATTTTCACATAGACATGCACCAAATGATGAGTAGGAAACTCTTTTTTTTTTGTGGAGATGAAAAGTGAACCCAAAACAATTTTATGGAGATGAAAAGTCACCCATTACTAAGGGAAAGGGGCCCATAGCGGGTAGGGGTCCAATGGTGGGTATAGAAGTAGGTTTGAGTGGGCCCCATAGTAGGTAGGCTTAATATCCAATAAACTTACACTTAATATCCAATTGCAAAACACTTTATCCATAAAGTACACAAATTGACAAATCATGTGATGCCACATCAACACACCAATAATACATGACTTAGTGACTCACAATTGGTCTCACCTTTTTTTTGGGCCTTTTTGGATACCTTCACAAAAAGCATGTTGATGTGACCTTGAAACCAATTTTTATAAGCAAGGGACTTGCCAAATAAGCTACTGTACAAATTTGGGAGTTTGAAATTTTCACATAGGACTTTGAGAAGCGCAAAGTTAGGGTGGCCCACTATAGGCCCCTCTCCCTTAGTGGCTTGTTAAAAGGGTTGAAGGCATTATAGATGTAATCATGGTGGTGCTCATGACAATTCATTTGTCCTTGCTGCTCTCTAGTTTAGAAGGAATAGGCTGATCATTTATAATAGGGCTATCAACGAACTTTGAAAGGAGTTGTTGAGATAAATAATTTTGAAAAAATAATATTCATTGTATGTTATTTTTAAATTTAGAGTACATGTATAGTAAAATATAATGAATGAATAATTGCATGTTATTCTTAATTTTATTCACTTTTATATATTTTTTATATTATACATAAAAAAAATTATTATTCTTAAATATTTAAAGAAGAAATAATGCATATTCAAGAAATAATAAAAAGATAAAAGAAAAAGAAATAACATGGTTTTTATCAGTTGTTGAAGTTGATTTTTTTGTTCATTGTATTTTTATTTATTGGAAAAAGACATGTATTTAAATTTATTGTTCACATTTTGATATAATAAATTACTTTTGATTGTTAGTTGAAATATATTTATGGTTGTTAGTTATGAGCAATGATTTGCATTGTGTCCACCAAGATTATTCTAAGCATCCTCCATTTATAATGAGGTATGTTTATGAGATATAACAGATATAAAAAAATTAATTTTTTGCTAGAGATAGAAATTTGCTAAATATATCAACAACTTTATCATTGTTCTACAATAATCCAAGTCTATTATATATTTTTAATTAAGTCCCAAAGGAAATGATGTACTTCAAGAAGCTTTAATTTGGCATGCCAAACTAGATTTTTTACCTATTGAATTGTGTTTTGATTGTCACAAAATAAAATTGTTGAATGTTCTTGTGATTGATGTCAATCTTTCATAAATTTTCTAAGTCGTACATCTTGAAATGATTTTTCTTTTATTAAAGGGTAAATAAGTTTTTATGTGCTCCTAAGACCTATTTACAACTAAACATAATCATAGAAGCAACTAACCATTAGAATATAAACAACTAACCAAACCCAAACCAACTAGCAATAAAAAAAGGTCAAGAACCATAAACAAAATGTCAAGACTATCGACATTATTTTACAACTTAGTTGTAGTAGAGCTAACATTGGAAAATAACCAACCCAATATTATGCTTTTGTTTAACAATTATAATCAACTTCAATATTGGATAAGGACATAGTAAATTTATTTTTACTACATGAAATTAGTCCTAAACTAAGATAGAAAACATATGTTGATGTAGATTCCTTGTCATCAATGTCACTTGCATAATATACATTTATATATTCTACTAAAATAGACTCTCTAACATATTTATATTTAATTCCAAGTTGATATGTTCCTCAAACATATTAAAATATTATCTTTAGTATGTTCCAATGATCAACATGAGGAGTTGACATATACTAGGGTAACACTCACTACATATGCAATACCTTGTCTGCACATTGTAATCTATATAAAATATTACCCATTAATAATTAATATTAAGTACTATTAACTTTCTCAAAATTAGATCTAAAACTAAGTTTGATTTCTAGATCAAATGGTATATATTTTGGTTTTTAATCAAGAATTTTGAATTTCTTTAGCACATCCAATGTATCTATAAACAAACGCTAAACATGCATTCCCAAAAAATAATGCATTAGTACCAATTTTGTTATATCAAATATTTCATATCAATTAAAATATTTTAAAAATTGCTACCAATAATGATAAAATCATTAACACATATAATACTATAATAAGTAGATAACAATTTTAATTAATATATATTTATCAAGATCTAGCCTTTTCCTTTTCCATCAAGATTGTTATTTTTTATTACCTATTACTAAAAATATTCATCTATTTTTTAATAATAAGCTCTTGGAGCATGCTTTAGACCATATATAGATTTTTCAATTTGCAACCTAAATACTCTTAATCATTTTTCTTAAATCCTAGAGGTTGTTGCATGCAAATTTCTTCATTCAAATCACCATTTAAAAAGATATTGTTCACAACCATTTGATAAATTCTCCAATTTAAAAATTGCTTGCTAAGTAAATAATTGTTCAAACTATAGTTAATTTTGTAACTTGAAAAAAAGTTTAAGTATAATCAATACCTTCTTTTTGTGAAAATCCTCTAGCAACTAGTCTTTCCTTATATCATTCTAAAGATTCATCAAATGTAATTTAATTTTTTTTGTATTAAAGATAGAGCAGTCAACAAAATTACATCATCAAGAGATTAATCAGGTGCCACCACTTTCAACTATTTTTGTTCCCCCACATTTTAAAGTTTTATCCCCTCATGACTAACTTAATAAGTATGTACAAGTATGCTTAGAGATGCTATACACTAGTTAGGTTGTGCACCATATACAAAAACTGTAAACTACATCATCATTTGTGCAATATGAACCCTATGTAGCATATACAAAAACTATGTATTATATCAACATATGTGCAATATAGACCCTGTGCATCATATATCAAAGGATAAGTAGCAACATATACAAAAAGGTATCATGCATGGACAGTCCTTCACAAGTTCCTTCTCCTTTGATTGAGTCAAGGTTGTTCCAACCCATCAGTGTCTCTACAGCCATCAACTCATTTGAGTAGAAGACCTCTTCCACCTCCCAATTATCATTTATGTGTAGTCTTGGTGCCCTGACTTCATGTTGCTCTTGTTCTACTTTTTCCTTTTCATTAAACTCTTTTTGGAAGTTTTCAAGTGCATTCATGAAGGTTGCAAGGTTGCGTTGCCCTACTTGCTAGTTTTAACCAAGCTTAACCTCATTCTAGTTGAGAAGCACTACTTCGTCCTTAATTAGTTTAAGAAACTTTTCTTTCGATACTTTCACAGTCATGACAACCTACACAACAATATCAAGTAGGATGAGCCTTTTTGTTGACTCAATAAGGAACCTCCTCTAACCATTGAATTTTTTCCTATTTCTAGCTTTCCACAAATGCCAAAAAGTTTCATTATCTAAACATTTCCAAAACAAATCATATTCTTTTCCCAGCTTCTTATCATTACATAACAAAATTTATTTCCAATTCACTTTGTCGTTTGATTTCTAGATTGAAAAATTATTGCATACAAGCTTCCAAACTTCATTTGCATGTTAACATCCAAAAGAATGTGGTTACCTATTTCTAGTAATCTACAGATGTTGCATATTTCAATGTCATCATGTTTTAATTTGATAGGCACTCTTTGTAGAAGAATAAGCCATCTTAAACAAGCCTTTTTGGGATCAAGCACATAGGAAATGTTTGGGTTAAAAATTTCTTGCCATTATTTGCATTTTAGGTTTGTTCCTCATGTTTTATTGAGATGATCATTTAGGGACTCGTTGTAGATTAGATCCTTATATATGATTTTCACTTGCAGGTTCCTGAGTGGTGTGGTTTCTTTCCAAATCAACTATTCTACCAAGCTACTACTTGGACTACTTGGCTTAAGAGGGGAAGTGAGCTGCCAAGCCTGCTTTAGCATTAAATATGTTCTCGAGCTAGAGGGGGCGATTGAAATTCAGCTTGTAGCTCTTCCCACTCTTTTAGCCTCCATTTGTCAAAATATCCTCCAAGGTTCTCACCCTAGCTTGAGCCCATTTCCTGGCCAAGCATCCTTGAATTAATGCTAGAGGTTTCCCATTATGCTCCATATTCCACCAAATAGATCTAGTTGAATTTAATTTAGTTTTATAAATCCGTTTACAACTAACCAAACTTTTACCTTCTAGAAGAGTTGTTAGCTCCCAAGTATCATTCTATATCAAGGAATTATACTATTCTTTTATTGTAAATCACACTCTCATTTTCCCTTAGAATCTTCATATGATTGTGGATCTTCAACCTACATGACCTTGGACATCAAGCATATTTAATAATATAAAACTTAGGATCTTTTTGATAAATTTCTTCAATCCTTATTGTTTTTGTGACATCAACTTCATTGTTTATTTCTAGAATATTATTTTTTGCATCTAGATCATGGTCAATTTCAAAAGATTAATTATTAAAAATAATAAGAATAGAAACAAGCTCATCATGAATTGATATGTTAGAAATTTGATCAAGTAGTACATCTCTTTTGATAATAATTATTTCTCTTAGGCTCATACAATTTGTAGGCTTTAGACTCCTCATTATATCCAATCAAAATTAAAATTTTACTTTCCTCTATTTTCCTCCCTTTTTAGGAATATGAACTATAGTGTCAAAAAATGTCATCCGTGACATTTTCACACTTGTTTGGGTCCTTGTTAAATTAAGCTTAAATGATGCCTTGATTTAGTGTTGTAATGTGTTTAATACATTCACATTAGGTCTTGGGCCCTTGTAAACTAGATATACTTAAATTGTACCTTGTTAAGGTGTTGTTAAGTGTTGTAACACACTTTCACACTTTTCTAGGGTTTTATTAATTAATTGAGCTTAATGAACCTCATTTTAAGAAAAAGGTACCTTAATTATGCCTTATTTAAGGTTTTGTAAAGTGTTCTAACACACTTTCACACTAATTTAGGGGATTTGTTGAATAATTGGGCTTTTTTATTCTTTAATTGGCCTTAATTTGCATCCATGAGCCTTAATTAATGCATATTTTTGAGATTAATCCCAACATAAATCAATATCCAATCATAATTCAGGTATTTTTGGAGTGTGTGGCCTAGATTTAGTGATCTCAAACTCATACGACACTTCTGGCATATGGGTGCCACCTAGGTCTCAGGGCCTTGATCTTGATTTTGCATCATTCTAAGCATTTTTGAAAAATGTGTCCCATAGTTACGCCTAATGGGACTCATACGCCACTTCTGGCATATGAGTCCCATGTGACCCAAAATTAAATTTAATTCAAATTCTTAGTGGGATTTTATTCTCCTAGATCTGATGTCGGCTTGTAGTGTTGTAATTTTGAGGAATTAGGCATAAACAAGCATAAATACAAGGTCCTTTCACTCATTTTCACTCCAGGCCTTCAAGTATTCATGTATTATACAAAATTTATGATCTAAAGAGCATTTGAGAGCATTTGAGAGTTTAGAAGACATTACAAGAGCATTCAAGAGCATTCAAGGGTTGATTATCAAGTGTTTTGGAGCATTATTCAAGTATCAAGCATCATGTCAAATTCTCCATGATGCATCATGTTTGTGTTTGAGCTAACAATTGTGATGTAGGGTTTTGTATTTAAAGCAAGCATTCAAGTCAATATCTACAACATTCAAGCAAGATTCAAGATCTGCATCCATTGGAGCCATCTCATGCATGTTTGTAGCACTTCATTGCTAGGGTTTGGTGAGTTGCAACATTACATTTTGTTCATTCATCATTCTCTTTCTCTATTTCATTTCATTTCAAGGTTTGATTTCCAAAACAAGATTTGACCATGGCAAACCCCTTTCTACTAACAAAACAAAATTTTTCCCTCTCTTAAGTGTGTGATTTGTAGATCTAGGTTGAAGACACATTGAAGAGAAAGATTGGAAAGAAGTTGTCAAATTTCCAAAGTTTTCAAAGTTTTCTCCTTGCTTAGCATATCATAAAAAATACATCTACATGTTGCAAATTGAACTTTCAGACCTAGAAATCAGGTGGAGCAGACAGAGCAAACATTGAAGAGCAGATTCAGACCTTGAATTTCTAGAAAAATCCTAACTAGACTGATATGCCACTTATAGCATATGAGTCCCACTCAACATAAAATTCAAAATTTTCAGCATCTCAGGTTCCCATTCAAGCTCTCTTGGGTTTCCAGGTGCACACTTCTAATTTCATAGTTTTTTTATTTTGTTTTGCATTCATTTTTAGGTCATTTAGTGAAGCTTTGCATTGCATTAGGCTTAAATATTAGATCTTGCATTTCATTAGTCTTTACAAGCCCTAGCTTGGTGGTGAACCCTCTTGTAGACATAAATCAAACCCTAGGACACCCTTATTAAAGACTCTTTCTCCCATTGCTATCATTAGATTGAGACCTCTAGGGCTTCCTCAAATGAGAAGTGAACAAGATTGTTGTTTTATGTCCTAAACCCTACCAACGACTATTTTCTTCCTTTCATGAACATAAGCAATACAATTAGAGATTTGTAGATGAGACATGGTAGGCTTCCTACCACTCCAAGATTCCTCTAGGTTTATAGTTTATAGAGATTTAGTAGGAGTTATATTAAGAATATAAGCTAAAGAACTAACTAATTTAGTCCAAAACTTAAGATCCATTTTCTTAAAATACTACATATTAAAATTTTCATTAGAGTTTTTATTTCTCACTATGCCTTTTTTGTGTGGTGTATAAACAATTGTTATTTTTTATGATTTCATTTTATTTATAGAAATCCAAAAAAATCTTATTCATATATTTTCTTCCTTTATTTGTAATAATTCTTTTTGGTGATTTTTCACATTATTTCTTAGCAAAAAATTTAAATTCCTTAAATTTTTCAAATATTGAACCATCCTTTGATTTTAGGAAATGTGTCAAATTTTTCATACTATAATCACATTTAAAAGAACATTCTTTCATCTTCTAAGAGATGGAATCTAAATTGGGCCCATTCTATCACTATGAATTAGATAAAGGTGGGTATTAGCTCTCCATGACTTACATTGTGGAATTGTCTCCCTATGTTACTTCCCCATAGCACACCCTTCATAAATTCCTCATTTTTTATATAAAATTTGGTAGCCCATGTACCATACCACTATTTTGCATTAGTTAAATACTTTGATAATTGAGATGTCCTAAATATTCATGTCATAATTGATTTCTATGAGTTGTTGTTGCAAGTACATAAGTATATCAATCTTTTGAAATAAACTCATATAATTTATATAAACCATTATAGACTTTACTAGTTGCAAAAACTTTATAATTTTGATTCATATCCTTAATCAAATAGTTATCAACATTAGAATTCAATTTTATATCCTTAATTTACCATTTAGAAAATACATAAATTTATTTTTAATTTTGGAACAAAATTTCACATTTTAAATTTAACATCTCTAGTTCCTTTGACTTGTTGGACACTATTGTCACCCAAAAATATATTTTCCTCACTTATTTAGCAACTCAAATTGATCCTCAATATGAGACATATGCTATGTAGACCTAAATCTATGATCCATTATTTTTTGATAAATTAAATTTTAATCAAATTAATATATAGATCATTTCCATTTGAAATCTTTCCTATTTTTCTTTTTGCTAATGTATTTAATTTCTAACATTTATTATCTTTATGAAAAATGTTTCCATAACCATTACAATTTCTATAAGAGTAAGCTTAATCCTCCTGTCATCATTTTCACTACTCTTATAAATGATATAGACTTACAATCATTTCTCCAATTTTATGACATGTCATATTTTTATATTTTTTCTTCTTTATAGTCTTTAAAGTTTGATTATCATCATTAAGAACTTTCTTTTCTTTTGGTAGCTTTTTATCTTCCTGTATTGTAGAAAAATGTTTTCTTCTACATTTTCACACTTGTTTGGGCCCTCCCTATTAAAAATGGGCTTCTTTATTCCTTATTTGGCCTTATTTTGCATCCACAAGCCTTAATTAATGCATCTTTCTAAGGATAATCCTGACATACATCAAATGACCAATCAAAAATCAATGTTTTTTGTTTGTATAGCCTAGATTTAGTGATCTACGATGCTTATGCCACCTTGGGCATATGGGTCCCACCTAAGTTTTGGGGCCTAGATCTAAATTTTGTATTAAAAACTAAGCCTTTCTTGAAAAATGTGTCCCAAGCTTAGCCTAATGGTACTCATACACCCCAACTGGCATATGAGTCCTACTTAGCTTAGACCTAATTTAAATTCAAATTCTTGGCAAGATTTTATTCTCCTAGATCTTATGTTGGCTTGTAGTGTTATAATTTCAAGGATTTTGGCTTAAGCAAGTATAAATACAAGGTTATTTCACTCATTTTTCTCCTAGCATGTTGAATAAGCATTCTTATAGAAAATTTGAGTTCACAAGAGCCTTCAAGAGTTTACAAGAGAATTCAAGAGATGATTATCAAGCATTTTGGAGCACTATTCAAGATTCAAGCATCATGTCAAGGTCATCATGCATCATGTTTTTTTTTTAGCTAACATTTGTGATACATAGGGTTTTATGATTCAAGCAAGCATTCAAGTCAAGATCCATATCATTCAAGAAAGAGTCAATATCTACATTCATACTAGCCATTGCATACAAGATTGCAGCTCCTTTATTCCTACATTTTGGTGAGTTGCAACATATCATTTTGTTCAATCATCATTCCTTCATTACATTTCTATTCATCTCAAGGTTTGATTACCAAAATGGGGTTTGACCAAGGCAAACCACTATCTACTAAAAAATAAAAAATTTCCCTCTCTTTGATGTGTGATTTGAATATTTAGGTTGTCAAAGTTGTCAAAGTTGTCACCTTGTTTACAAGATCACAGAAAGCTATCCACAGATTGCAATTCAGTATTTCAGATCCAGAAATCAGATTTGGAAGAAAGAGCAGAGATAGGAGAACAGATTCAAATCTTGACCTTCCAAAAAATTAGAATAGGGATGATATGCCACTTGTGGCATATGAGTCCTAGTATACCACTTTTCTTGAATTTTAGAGGATTCAAACTTTTCACTGCCAGATTCTAATTTCTGCCCAAAAACCCTAATCTTGGATTAATTTTACCATCCTGACGTATGAGTCCTAGTGAGCATTAAATTCATCATTTTCAATATTTTATACCTTATTTTGAACCCCTTCAAATTTCTAGGTGCACTTCTATACTTTCTTAGTTTATTATTATGATTTAAGTTCATTTCTAAATCATATCATCAGGTTTTATCATTAGTTTTTGCATGTTACTAGTCTTTCCAAGCCCTTTCTTGGTGGTGAACCCCCTTTTAGTCCTTAATCACACCCTAGGACACCTTATTGCAGATCTCTTTCCCTCACTTCCATCCCTAGATTGAGATCTATAAGGTTTCCTTGAATGAAACTTGTCAAAAATTGGTTGTTCCATCCCCCTAAACATAGAGCATTTGATTTTTTGGCGTTTCACTTCCTATATAAGTCTTGCACATATATTTTTATATTTTATAGTTTTACGTTTATTAGTAGTATCTAAGCCTCTAATAAATGGTTGATAAGAACCAAAAAGACTTAAAATTTTGAGGCTTTGCATATTTATATTGTATATGATTTGTAAATCATTTTTCTTTTATTATTTATATAACTACTCTATTTTTATCTTTATTATTTATATCATTTCTCTATTCCTTTATTTAGTACTAGATTTGGAAAATAACTTTTGTTATTTTATGTACGATTATTATATATGAGTAGTGTAAACAAGAGAAAAACACTAAAGAATTATTGTAGCAACATCAAGTGTGTTAAAGGAGATGGCATTTCGGTTTGCAACTGCAAGGAGCCGAGCTAGGGCATCCGAGCCCTAGCTCATGTTTGCTTTCTCTGTTTGTGCGAAGGTTGGGGTGGGCGTCTGTTTCGTTCTGTGGGGGGTCAATATTTTTGTTGTGGCTATTCTTTGAAGCTCTGTCCTGGTTGTGTTTGGTCATTTTTCCTGTGCAGGAGGGTTTCCTCTACTCTGCTGTGTCTGGGGCCAGATCTTTCCTGTGCATGTCTGTCCCAGGCCATTTGGCGGCTATGTCTCAGGGTGAGCCATTTGGGGTTGCGCCCGACATGGATTTTCATGCTGCGGTGGGCTTGAAATCTCCAAGACAAGGAGCAAGGGTTTTTGAAAACACCCTCTTCTCTCTGAATACAGGGTCTATGGAATCGAATTCGTCTGGTGGATCTTAGATCTCGAAGATTAGGGTGCTGTCATAATAGTGGTTTACAATTCCAAAGAGGAACGAATTTTAGCTGAAATCACATATTTTTAGAAAATATAATGATTTAAGCCTTAAAAAGTTCCATTTTAAGGATTCCAATTGAAGAGCGTTTGATCAAATCACCTTAGATCAAACCCCCTTGGATAGAACCTAAAGCTAGTTTTAAACCATACTATAAAATGCATCTCCTTTACACCTATCAAAATGTGATAAAAATCCTTTTTGATTTAGATTTTAAGGGGATCAAATGAATTCATTTAAAATTTATTTCAAATGATTATGGTATTCCTCGGAACAAGCTATCCAATGAATATAATTTTAATATGTTTTGGTTTTGTTATGTATTTGTTTTTTAAGTTTTATTAAACATAGGTTTTTCATCGAAAATGAATTTCTTTGTTCTTTACATGTGGAAAAATAGAAGATTATCAAAAAAAAATTTGAAAAATATGGGTGCACCAGATATTGAAGTCCTTGATCCAACAAAAAAAATTAAATTAAATTTTGACATATACAAAAAAAAGTTGCGTTATCTGATCGCTGATGTGTCTAAGTGTAGTGGACTGACTTTGAAACTTGTTAAGGAAAAATATTCAAAAAACTATCTAACCGAAGTGGAAGCACTGAATATCGAGGAGTTACAAATCTAGAATTTGAAAGAATTAGAATTTTTATCCTTCATGGAAAAAAGTTATCGTTATGCGATTGTGCATCACTTTTTAAAATGTTGTTTTGAAAAAATCTATTTTAAATTGGGAGATGGAAAAAGAAGTGAAATTTGATTCCAAAAATTTTGAAAAAAATATTTTTAGAATCTACAGACAAAATTTGATGAGACTCTAGTTTTCACCATCTTCAAATTCCTCACAGTTTAGCCACTATAGGTGCCTGAATGTGAAGATTTAGTTAAAAATAATAATTTCAGTGTCCAGTTTGGCCAAAAATTGTAAACCACTATTATGGGATCACCCATTAATGGCTACCTTGAGCGTTGCAAAGAGAGACCTAAATTGGTGATTCCGATCGAGATGATTGCTGAGGATATTGAGTATTATTCAAAGCATTCTCTGTACTGCAAATTTTTGGGAATGAGAGTGTCTCTACAATTTTTGGAAACCTGGGCTCAGAGGACTTGGGAGCCAGAGGGTGAAATGGAGGTCACACTACTTGCAAATAATTTTTTCATGGTCACATTTATCTGCTTGGCTGATCGCAATAGGGTTTTTGAGGGGGGGCCCTATTTTCACAACCAAGTTGGGTTGTTCATCAAGCCATGGCATGTAGGCTTTAATCCCTCGGAGGAGCTTCTGAATCATGTTCCGGTGTGGGTTCGGTTGCCCAGATTTCCAATTGAATGTTGTCATGAGGATGTTCTGCACATGCTTGCTTCAATGCTTGGGAAGCCGGTGGGGTCTTCGACACAAACCCTAGGTAAGAAAGTAATGACTTTTGCTCGAATTTGTGTGGAAATTGATTTGAGTAGGCCCTTGCCAGGTGATTTTGATATGTGTGTGGGTCCCCATTCTTGGGTACAACAATTGGATTATGAAACCCTTCCTTTCAGATGTCGCCTCTATCATGAATATGGTCACCTATTGCGTAGATGCCCAAAGGCTAAGCCTGTGATGCCTCAGCCTCCACCTCCTCCTTGTAACAATTCTGTTGTTGATAAGGGGAAGAATCCTATTTCTGTTGAGGGTGTTGATGCTGAGGGTTTTGTTCCTGTTAAGGCTCGTAACCGGAATAGAGGACAAAAGAGGACTCTGATGGAGAGACAAGATGAGGATACTTTTAACAGGTTTGAGGTCCTGGATGATTTGGGTCAGCAAGAAGTTAATCCAGGGGTAATAAGTGTGGATTCGGGTGTGGTTGGTTCTGGCCTGGAGGATCACACTTCCATTACGCCTCTTGCTCCACAGGAGGATTCTGCCATACCTATGGTCACTGATGTGCAGGTTGGGGCCCAGGTGATTTCGGGTCCAAATGTTGAGTTGGGGCAGGGGGATGGAAGCACGTCTTTTCCTGCACGGAATGTTGGATCGGATGTGGCTAAGAGTAGCAAGCCTTCTCCTCAACTGGGCATTTTGCAAAAGGATGGCAAGAAGGGGGGATCGGAGAAAAGTGTTAAACTTGGCAGGAAGAAAGATTTGGAAAAGATTAAGATGATGGGGGAGACTTTGGTGGAGTCAGGATCTGTTAAGACCCTAGATTCTCATTTTTTGACTCCTTTGAAATGATCATTATTTCATGGAATGTAAGGGGCTTGAACAGTGGCCCTAGACAAAAAGTTGTTTGTGAGTTGGTAAGAAGTCATTCTCCTGATGTTCTTTTTCTTCAGGAGACCAAGTTATATGTTGAGTGCATGATGGGTTTAGTGCCTAAGTTGTGGAAGAATGGTCAATGCCAGTGTATTGGGGCTCAGGGATTCTCAGGGGGTGTGGCTTGTTTCTGGAACCCTCGGAAGATTCATCCTTTGTGGTGGTTATCCTTCAAGTCCTCTTTATCCATGGTTGCCTCGTGTCCTGAGTCGGGGGAGTTTGTTCTTTTCTCCAATGTTTATGCACCTATTGAGTTCCAAGGTAAGCTTCTTTTATGGACACATATTCATTTTGTTCGTAGCCTATTTCCCTATCATCCTTGGATCATTGCAGGGGACTTTAATTCTATTACTAAATTAGCTGAGAAACGGGGTGGTATTGCAAGACTAGAGCCTTCTGCATTGTTGTTTCAGGACAATATATCTGCTCTCAATCTTGTTGATATCAAACCTAGCAATGGTCAATTTACTTGGAACAATAGAAGGGTTGGTGATAGTTGCATTGCTGAATGTCTGGATCGTTTCATGGTCTCCTGCTTTTGGGTTGGGGGAATGTGATCTTCTAGTTCTGAGATATTAGACTGGAGAGGTTCGGATCACTGGCCTATAAAGCTAGTTATCTCTTCTTCTCGGATGCCTCGAACACCAACCTTCAAATTCCAGCTAATGTGGTTGCGGGACCCTGACCTTTATGGATGTGTTGCTAAATGGTGGAGGTATGGTATACCTGCTTATGGTACTGCAATGTATAATTTTGCTAAGCTCCTTTAATATGTTAAGTATCATCTTAAACGATGGAACCGACATTGCTTTGGAAACATCTACCATGCAAAGCTTGCTGTACAAGCTGAGCTGAATGGTATTACTAGGTTGATTAGGGAGGATGGGGTGTCTGAGGATTTGTTGCGAGATGAGGCTAGGGCTTTGAAAGCTCTAGAGGAGTGGGAGCTGAGGGAGGAAATCTACTGGAAACAAAAATCTCGAATTGAGTGGCTTCAGGAGGGAGACAAGAATACTGCCTTCTTCTTCAATTTAGTGAAAGCCAGACGTCATGGTAATTCTATCTCAACTTTGGTGACTGACAGGGGAGAGGTTCTTTCTTCTACTCAGGATATCTCAAATGAAGCTGTGCAGTATTTTGCTTCTTTATTCAAGGAGGACTCGCAGGGGGACTCAATTGAAGAGGCTCAGGTCCTCTCTTGTATTCCTTCTTTGGTCTCTTGGGAGATGAAGGAGCATCTTATGAGGGATGTTTCACTGGAGGAGCTGGAGAAGACTGTTTTCCAGATGAAGAAGGGTAAAGCTCCTAGTTCGGATGGCTTCCCGATTGAGTTCTTCCAGGAACTTTGGGAGATTATCAAGCTGGATTTATTGGTAGTTGTTCAAGAGTCTCGAAAGAATAAGCAAATGCTTCGGGCCCTAAATTCTACCTTCCTTTCCCTAATCCCCAAGGGTGATGGGGCTAATCGGTTAAGTCAATTTCGCCCTATTTCTCTTTGCAATGTTATATATAAAATTATCTCTAAGTTGATTGCTGATAGGTTAAAAAAGTGGCTTTCGCTACTGATTTCTGAGGAACAGAGTGGTTTTGTGGTGGGCCGCCAAATTTTGGATGGTGTGGTTATTGCTACAGAGACTATTTATTCTATGGCCAATTCCAAAGATAAGGCTATGTTCATCAAGCTTGACATGGCCAAGGCTTATGACAGAGTTCGATGGTCCTTCCTCCAAAAAGTTCTGGGGGCCTTTGGTTTTGAGGAGGAGTGGATTTTCTGGGTTATGAGTTGTGTGAATTCAGTTTCTTTCTTTGTTTTGATTAATGGGGAGCACTCTAAACTCTTTGGTGCTTCTCGGGGTTTACGACAAGGTGACCCCCTATCTCCTTACTTGTTTCTTCTTTTGGTGGAAGGTTTGGGACGGTTGATAAAAAGGAATGTGGAGGGGGGCTTCATTCAAGGATGGCAATGGGGAGGTGGCTTACCAGTGCAATCTCACTTACAGTTTGTGGATGACACTGCTTTGATGGGCATGGCTACTATTAGGGAGGCTTGAAACATGGGCAAGGTGTTGGATATTTATCTTGCTGCATTGGGCCAGTCAATTAATGAGGGCAAGTCTTCCATCTTTTTCTTCAATACTCCGAACTCCATTCAAAGGAGAATTGCTCATATTCTCAAATTTCAGATTGGGGATCTCCCGCTGACCTACCTTGGGATTCCTGTTTTTGTTGGTAGGCAGTCTAGGGATTCTTGGCAGGCTATTCTGGAAAAATTTCGTGTCAAAGTCACTCATTGGACCCTTCGCTGGCTGTCTTTTGCGGGTCGGGTTCAGCTGCTCAAATCTGTGGTTCAAGCTCTCCCTCTTTATAGGTGTATGATTCAGGTGGTGCCAATGGGCTTTGTTAGGGATCTTGATTCCTTAGCAAGACAATTTTTATGGGCTAGTAGTTTATTATCCTCCAAGTGGAGCCTTGTTAGATGGGATGTTGTTTGTAGCCCTAAACAGTTTGGTGGTCTTGGGTTAAGGCAGTCATTGTTGTCTGGTACAGCTCTGGCTACTAAATTGTATTGGTGTTGGTGTGTGGAACAGGATCGGGTGTGGGCCAAAATTTTGACTCAAAAGTACTTTCCAGGCATTCCTCAAAGTGATATCCCTCGTTATAGCTTGACAGGGAAGGGATCTGTGATTTGGAATACTCTCAAGAAAGGGGTTGTGCTCGTTAAGGGTGGCTTATTTTGGATATGCAAGAGCGGGTCAGAGGCACATTTTTGGCATGACGCTTGGGATGGCCACCCTCCCATTGTTTCTCAGTATCCTCATTTGCTTACTTTGTGCTAGAGGTTCTGTGAAGCAGGATGGTCGAGGGTGTGCAACTTTAAGTCTCTTTCCTTTCAGGGGAAGTTGGTGGAGGAAAGATGGAAGAATCCAGAGGAATGGCCTATTCTTGGTATGGAGGAGGAGTGCACTGAGCTTCATTACATTCTTTCTTGTCGAAGTTGTAGCTCCCTCATGGATCAGGATGTGTTGGCTTGGTCTCCTAACCCCAAGGGTGTTTACACTGTTTCTTCTGGGTATCAGGAGTTGCTTTCCCAGCAAATTGAGGGGGTGGAGGTTCATTGGTGGAAGAAAGTCTGGAATAAGTTTTCTTGGCCAAAGTGTAATTGATTTATTTGGACTTTGACTTGGAATAGGTGTTTGACTTGGGATAATATCCGAAAGAGAGGTTTCTCAGGCCTATCTAGGTGTGTTCTCTACGGGTGTGGGGAGGAGGACTCTCCTCACTTGTTCTTTCGTTGTTCCTTCACCTTACAGCTCTAGCATTTCTGGTGGGGTGTTTGGAAAAGCCCTTGCATTCATGCCTCCTCCTTGGTGGAGTTTTGGGCTAGTCTGGGGAGGCCCCCCTCTTCGGCCTCTTTCTTGCAGGATGTTTGGTATGTTGGTCCCATCTTTCTGCTTTGGCAAGTTTGGTTGGAAAGGAATTGAAGAATCTTTCGAGGTGAAAATTTGGGGATTCAACAAGTTTGGTCTAGAGTTGTGGGAATGATCCAGGAGACAGTCGAAGCTAAGGGTGATATTATGTTGCCATTAGAGAAAGGAGATGCTGAGATGGTTGATCGGCTGGGTATTCAGGGGCTATCTTCAGCTTCTGCTTGCGTCAGGAGAGGTAGGCGTGTGAAGCAAAAAGTTCAAAGAGTGGGGAGTTGGTTGCCCCCTCCTACTGGTTTTTTGAAAATTAATACAGATGGCTCATCTAGGGGAAATCCTGGACCTGCTGGGATTGGCGGGGTTGGTAGGGATTCTTCTGGATCAGTGGTTTTTATTTTTTCTGCTAATGAAGGGATACAAACTGTCAATAGGATGGAAGGCTTGGCTATTCTCTATGCCTTGAAATGGGCATATGCTTTAGGGTGGCGTAAGGTTATTTGTGAGTCAGATTCTCAGGTCTTGGTCAATTTACTTCATGGAAAGAAGATTTCTAATGTTAGCTGGCAGTTGGCTATGTTGGTGCAGCAGATATTGCAGGTTAGCTCTTTGATGGAGTCAGTATCTTATGTCCATATTCCAAGGGAATGGAATAGGGAAGCTGATTGTCTAGCCAAATGGGCATCAGAGAATATTGATGGTGGGAAGATTGATGGGTGGGAGCAGATTCCCCGTGAGTTATGTCAGGATTTGGAGAGGATTCTTGCAGAGGATGGGAGGGCTATTGGGGAAGAGTGATTTTGTTCCTGGCTTTTTCTTGTGGTTTTGGGGCTTTGGCCCTTTGCTGTTTGTAATTTTGCTCAATAAAGTTTTTTTTTATCAAAAAAAAAAAACATCAAGTGTGTTAAATAATTTAAAATAAATCAATGTAAAATTATGGCAAAAGATAATTCTAGCAAACATATCCTTGATAAACGAACATATGATTGAACAATGTATCTTTTTGTAGATCGAACGAAATAAATCTAAATTGATAGAAATTGGTATTCATGAATCTTCCTTTAAAAATGAATATCCAAATCTTATGAGTTGTATTTTCTTATGAAGACTCATGAAAGTATGTGTTGGCCATTCAATTTTCTCATAAAAACCAAATAATGTATTTTACTAAAGAATTAAGACTTTTTTATATAAATATTCTACTTACATTTTATCTAGGAATTTTCTTTTTTTGATGAATAGTGTCTAGATTATCATTTATAAAATAATCACACAGCTTCACAAAAAAGGAGGGTGGAAAAATTTCACAACCCTAGATTCCACATGGGGCTATAGCACATAGCATAAAAACATTGCCACTATGAGGCTAAAGCAATAGTATAGGGGAGAAAAAGAGGTTCTTAGTCACCCAACTCTCCCCATATATCAATGGGGTGTTCATGGGATGGTCCCACCCATAAACATCTTTATCTTTATCTTTTTTACTTCTTCTACAACATGTGTTGGTGAAATAGTAAGAGCTAGTGAATTGGATGTGCTACCAATAAGCACCCCAAATATTCTTGCCATGGGTGGCAGGGAGGTAGACCACCAAAGAGTAGGCCATGAATAACTTCACTGCCCATGGTACCTTCTTTTAGATGAGGGAGAAGCTTGGGAGTGAGTCACATAGGTACCTTGAGTAGAAAGAATCCATCCATAACATCACCCACAAAAAGGCAAGCAACCCTTGGAGGAAGAGATAGATAAAGGAACTATGGCCCTTATGTAAGGGGAATTGCCTAGTGGTCAAGGAGCACCTATAGATAGGCCACCTTAGGTGAAACTAAAGAAAAAAACTAAAGAATTATTGCAGCAACATCAAGTGTGTTACATAATTTAAAATAAATTAATGTAAAATTATGGCAAAGATAATTCTAGAAAACATATCCTTGATAAAAGAGCATGTGATTGAACAATGTATCTTTTTGTAGATCATGAAATAAATCTAAATTGATAGAAATTGGTATTCATGAATCTTCCTTAAAAAATGAATTTCCAAATCTTATGAGGCTTCTTTTATTTTTATATGATTTTGTGTTAACAAGAGAAAAACACTAAAGAATTATTGCAGCAACATCAAGTGTGTTACATAATTTAAAATAAATCAATGTAAAATTATGGCAAAAGATAATTCTAGCAAACATATCCTTGATAAAAGAACGTGTGATTGAACAATGTATCTTTTTGTAGATCATGAAATAAATCTAAATTGATGAAATTGGTATTCATGAATATTCCTTAAAAAATGAATATACAAATATTATGAGGCATATTTTCTTATGAAGAGACTCATGAAAGTATGTGTTGGCCATTCAAGTTTCTCATAAAAATCAAATAATGTATTTTACTAAAGAATTAAGACTTTTTTATATAAATATTCTACCTAAATATTCTTGCCATGAGTGGCAGGGAGGTAGACCACCAAAGAGTAGGCCATGAATAAATTCATTGTCCATGGTACCTTCTTGTAGATGAGGGAGAATCTTGGGAGTGAGTCACGTAGGTACCTTGAGCAGAAAGAATCCATCCATAACATCACCCACAAAAAGGAAAGCAACCCTTGGAGGAAGAGATAGATAAAGGAACTATGGTCCTTATGTAAGGGGCATTTCCTAGTGGTCGAGGAGCACCTATAGATAGGAACTTGATAAGAAATAAAACATTAAAACATATCATAGCTTTAGAATAAAGAAAAACATGTTGATCAACAATATATTTGGGAAGGTCCCTCCCAAAACCTGGATGGTTGAAGCTTAACTTTGATGGCTTAGCCAAACCTTACCCAAGTTGGGAAGGTGGGGTGGGGTCATTTGTGATCATAATGGTAAAATTATTTTGGCTTATTCAGTGAATCTTGGAGTGCAATCTTCTAGCTTTGTTGAAGTAGCGGTGGTGTTTCATGGCATTTAGATTGCCACGCAAGCTAGGTTATCCAACTTGCTCATCAAGGGTGATTCCAGAAACACTATTTTGTTGCTGATGGGGAAGGATAATCCTTGTTGTTCCCTCTGAGACCCTGTGTTATCTACCCATAATCACATGACTGCCCTCGGGAATAGTATACCTATTCACGTGTTTAGAAATGGCAACAATTTTCTGGATGCACTAGCTAACCTTGGCGCTTTCACCCCTAATTTAGTTATCTAAGATAATATTTCTCATATCCCTAGGCATGTGTGCAAATTAATTTGTCATGATGCCAAAGTACCGTTGAAATGAGATGGAGTTTGATTTGTTTTTAGCTCCCTTAGATATTTTCCATAATTTTCACTTATGGAAAATTAATCCCTCTAAGCAGTTTTTTCATAACATCAAAGAGGTTAGCACAAACATCTACAAGTAGCCTTATGGGAAGATCACATTACCCCAAAGAAAATTCTAAAATCCTCCCCTTGTGAATTAGTGTATGGAAAAGAGGTAGTTCTTCCTATCTCTATAAAAATTCTAGCATTGCAACTGTTGAAGTCTTTAGAGGTCGAGGAAAATGGTGACATGGAAGTAAGGCTAGTTGAGCTGCTAATACCTCATGAAGCACGGGAAAAGGAATTTGATGCAATGATCGACTGACAACATGTGGTCAAGAGATGGTTCGATAAGAAGACTTTTGACCCCGGTTTTAAAAATGGAAGCCTAGTCCTGAAATATGACAAATGTGTCACCAAACCAAGGTAATGCACTAAATTTGAATCCCTATGGAAGGGGTTGTTTTGCATTTCTAAATGCAAGGAAAGTAATGCTTTTGAAATAGAATACCTTAATGGAAATGTTGTGGGAATACCAGTGAATGGTATCCATTTAAAGCTATTTAATTAAATAGTCTCATGGTTTGTTTTCCTTGTAAATTTTAAACATTATGTACCATATGTATAAAATTTGTAAAATATGCCATTTTTGTGAGATAGACACACAAATGTAGAAAGAAGAAAAATATATTATATTCATATGATATCATGTACATGTAGCTTTTAGGAACTTAGGCCTATTGTTTGAGACAGAAAAGAGCTTTGACAAGCTCTATACACAACAAAAAGTTACAAAGATTGATATTATTTTCCCAATGGACAAAACATGATAAAAAATTCAGCCTGAATGGTGTGAAACTTTGAGATAGTGGCCTCATCTAGCACAAAACATGATGGAATTTTCTGAGGATGCAGCAATAGAAACTCTAGCCAAAAAGTAAGCAATTTTGAAGAATCTAACACAAGGTCAATCTTCAATTTCCACCGCCACTCCCCCAAGTTGGTATACCAATTCACGGTAGTGTACCACTCCACACCATAGACCAGCTCAACATTGTTCACATGGAGAATGAAGAAGATGGGAGGCCTCACCCATTAGTAATGTTGCTCCAATGTAGTGGTTTGAAAACTAGAGAAAAGAGGAAGCCACAGAAACATTTCAACATTATCGACATGACTTTGTGTTGATGAGTGTTTTAGTACTGCACAACATAGATAAAACACAAGTGTTTTATCTCTCTTGAAAGGTAACCTTCTTCAAAAAACATTAGAAAATAACCCCAAGGTTTTGAATGTTAGGTCTTGACAATGCAAAAAATAGCTCAGTAGTGATGTGATTTGTTGATAATCATGAGGGGAATTTATGGTGACAAAGGCTGGAAGCTTATAGAACTGTAATGGGGTCTCAAGAAATCTGAGGACTAGTTAAAACCCTTATTGTAATTTTAGAACAGCGGCCTAAAAACAGTCTCTAATAATCAAATACAACAATTTGGGTGATATTGGAAATCTATTATGACGTGGATTTATAAAGAATTATAAAAAGGCTACGGGTTTAAGAGAAATCCTAAATCTGAAACCTAAGGACAGCTGTAGCAATGGTTGATTCTTCAGATAGACAAACTCCCAAAAATTAGATTAATAGATGAAAATAGTGCATTTAATTAAATAATTAAACTTATTTAATCAAATAGGTGAAAAGAGGATGAAATTTAGGATGAAATGATATTAATATATCAGATTCAAGTGTGTAGTATTATTCAGGACATTTGTAAGTGTCTACATTTTTCCCATCTTTGAAGTGAGGTACCTATTAAGTTGGTTCAAAGACTTCAAGGATGCTTTTCGGATTAAAACTACTGCTTAGATTAAAAATAAATTAAAAAATGATTTTTTAGATGCCCCACTATTGCCCCAACAAAAGGAATTTAGCTAGTTCCCTACCCTCTCAAGAGATAGCGTGGAAATTTTGATTTTTGGGTTGATCTCTCAACAAAGGTAAAACATTGATTCAAGTGCAAAAAAACATGCCTTGGGATGCAAAAATGGCTTCAAAAAACACAAAAAAATTGCTCAAAATAGGTTACATAACTCAAAAATTGGTAAAATAGGCTAAAACCCTAGCCTCTGGCTCAAATTAGGGCAAAAAACCTTAATTTTTAGGCATAAATAGGTGAGAAAGGTGCACTTCCAATTCATTTGTGCATTCACACTACATCGAATTGCTACATTTTGAGCTCTAACACCCTGATGAGATGGCATAACATGTGCTTTTGATTCACCTTTTAGAGAGAGTTCAAGAGTACTAGCACAAAGCAGATGTAGGACCACAAGTATGTGACTTGAAATTTTTCTCAGTTTTTGTGTTTTAGTGTATTTATTAGCTTGTCAAAATTAGGTCTTTTAGGGCAATGTTGTATTGTAACGTGCAAGAGGCTCATTGATGTCGCTATTGATTTTTTAGTGACGCACCTACTATTTAGCAGCACATTAGGGTTTTTAAGTTTAGTGACATGCCAAAAATGTTGACTCACTATTGAGTATGAAGATGCCTAACTTTATTATGTTTTAGTGATGTTTGCATGACATAGCGATGCACTTAGTAAACACCAACACCCTAGGATTTTTTGATAGAGTGACACGTCACAATGTTGATACACAATTGTGTATGGTGATGTGCATCACTAAAATAATATGGTGATGCACCCTAAAAAAAATGACCCACCCTAGAAATAGCGATGCTATTGATTTTCTAGGATTCAAACCCTCTGATCTTGATCAATTTCTAGTTTTTGAGAAAATTGACATTGTGTGTGCGATGCGTGTAGGAGGATATTTAGCCTTTGATGTCACTGGAGCATCATTCTGAGCTTTTGGCAGTGACACGTGACTTTGATGACTTGGAGGTGGAGCAACTGGGATCCCTTGGATTAGGGTTCATTGCTTTCCTCCCCAAGATCCATACTCACTTGGGATTGATTACAGCATTGATCTAGAGATGGCACAGTGAGATGTCCTTGTTCCATTTGCCCACTAGCAAGGCCACATTCACACTTGAGGATGTGTGGTAGATCCTTCAGCTTCCCATTCATGGGGAGCATGTCATTTATGACACAGAGGCCAAGAGGGATTCATGTTACAACTTGTTGTATTCAAATGACATCATTTTGGTTAGCTCGTAGATTGAATTGGACATGTATCATGGGTGGGTACCTATTTTTAGATATTTTGTGGTTACTCTCATTGCTAGTGTTATTGCCCAAGACTGACGAGGTAGAGGTTTTAGTCCAAGCTGGGGTTTGGCATGACATGGGATGATTTGCAAGGGGATTATGTATGCTTGTGGGCTGGTTATGCTAGCCTCATTATATCATGATATGCATCAGGTAGTCTACTACCATGGGAGGAGCATCAGAGTCAAGGTTACATTGCTTCATATATGGGTTTATGAGCACATTGTAGTAATGAGACCTATGGTTGTTTTGGCCTACATACATGAGGACAAGCTATTTTTTTTCAAATATAGAGTGCCCATGACACTTCAACACATTGGGCCCACAGGGATCCCATATTGGTGGCAGTTCATAGATGATATAACCATTATAAGATGGAGGCCATGGTTGCAAGTTCCTGCTTGGTATGATGATTAGAAGCAGTTATACTTTTCTTGATAGACCTACCACATCCAGGGGTGGGAGCATACCATGATTGAGTGGTATCTACCAAACCATGTGGCACGTTTAATTCGAGGAGGTGTAGGATGTACCTCTTGATGATTATATAGCTATTTTTGTCAATTCCCAGAGGGAGGTCAAGTGGGGACACCAGATTGATCCCATGTTGGTGATCAATGAGTTCTAACATTTGGTTTCCCACCCATGGGCCTATGATTAGGGTTTCAGAGATGTAGGGACCACCCCAACATATGATGCATGGTGGAGACCACCTACTGACTTGATAGACCCAACGGGGGGATATCTCGATGGGAGAGGTAGGAGTAGAGGCAGAGGTAGGGGTAGAGGTTGGCAGCAGCTTGATTAGTAGCCAGAGTAATAGAGAGCACAAGTGCCAAGGTAGGTTCATTAGGATCAGGGTCATTAGGACCCAGGGCATCATCGGATATAGTAGCCCAACCAGCCTCAATAGCCTAACCAACAACTATAGCAGCCATAGGGGCCACCAGGTCCAAATCTAGGGGATGCATAGATATTATCCCTCACTACAAAGAGAGACCAGCTGCAATGGCAGTTGTAGGCTATGACAGTGGAGTGTGATAAAGAGGGTCAATTGTGATAGCAACTAGACTTGCAACTGGCCCAGGAAATGCCAGTAGCTCAAGTCTGTGATGCTTTCTACATAGGGGTAGGTGGTGTCGGCTTAGATGTACAAAGAGGCAGTTATAGAGGATGTATATTATAAGATACACTACCACAGAGATGTTCCCAAGGAGATGTGGTAGTCAAATTTCTCTCAAAGGAGTGGAGCAGCCCTAAGGGCATCTAATGGGTAGTCATCAATCAGACAGCATGAGGATGGACAAAGTAGTGGGTAGCTAGAGCATATCGTGTAGACACCTTTTTGAATTATTTCTTGATTATTTATACAGATACACATTCATAGGCTCATTTTTTATAACAACTTGTGTATCGTACATTTGATGATATTCATACACACTGATTCAAATATTGTACCATGATAGTCATTTTTTTGATATATATATGAGATGATGCGGATTTATGATGTGATGTCATTTATTTCATTCTTTATGGATGTATGGATGCATATGATGTGATGTGATGTACGTCTTTATTTCATGTTATGATCATGTATGGATGTGATGGATGCAAATGTTTATGTTATGGATGCATGTCTTTATTTATGCCTATGTGATATGAGATGATCCATGATTCAATAGTGATGATATGTGATGCAATGGATGTGTTATCTTCTTTTTCAGTATCCTTTTATGACATGCGATGAGATGGATGTTATGACATGTTTATGATATGCAAATGATATGATATGCTTACATAGAATGTATAGATGAATGCATTTATTTTTGTGTAATTTTCTCATGTGATATGATGATGTATGTATGTATATGGATGATGCATATGTTGATGCTTATGATATGGATGTGATGAATGATTATGCAATGGATTAAGATGCTTAGAATAACAAATCTATGTTATCCTAAACAACTTTAATGATAATGATGATGCAGTGGATTATGTTTCCTATTATTATGATGATAATTTGTGATGATGTAAGATGTATGAATGTTGATGATTTTTGGATGCAGGATGGATGCATTATGATATTTTTGTTGAAGACCAATACTAGGTTAGCATGGAAAGAAGATAGAAGAATAAGGTGAATGGATTGACCATTGATTTTGAGACTGACTCAAAATTCCAACAAGTACATGATCCATCAAGACTTTATTAGATGATGATGATGAGATGGATGATTTTTCTAATATTCAGGATTAGGATTTTCTATCAATCCTTATGCTTGATATGACACATAGACACGATGCATCCTAGAATTGATAACCAAGATGGCACTATATCTAGTGTGATGGAATTTGACTCTGCAAACAAATAGGATAGTTCTTGTTCGCACCTTGACATACAGAAACCTCGTTGGAATGTAAGTTAGAAGTTTAGAATATCTTGAACCAAAGCATATGAAATAGTCAACAAGCTACTCCAAAAAACCTCCCTACATATAACTAAGCAAGTATACGCCAAGATTATTTTACAAGAACACCCACAAGCATAGAAAATGAAAGATAATGATCGATGCATCATTCCTTTCTCTCTAAATCATTCAGACATCATGGAAATATCCTCAGAATGGGTCATTGAGATAAATTACAAGAAAAGATCAAAGACAAATAGTCAATGTTATCTATATCTCTTTCCAAGTTAACATAGCTAAGGTGATTTCTAATGTTGATGCCCATTGTTGAAAGGATGCATCCTAGGACATGTTTATCAGATGTTTTGACTAAGGCTAGGTGTGTGATACATCATTGATACAAATGTTACCGACTCATTTACATATGATCTAGACTTTAGATTTTGACACTTAGGTTCTCACTTTACGTCTTGTGACACTTTTATTCTACTTGTTTTACTAAAGGTTGAAGATGATGATTGATTATTATGGATGAAGTTTATTTTGGGTGAAAGCGAAATGGGATGGATGGTTTTGGATTTTCTAGAATAATTCAATGTTTTTGGTATTTTGAAATGTTTTGAGGGTTTTTTTTGTCTTTTTGAAATTTTATGTGAATGTTTTTTATTATTATTATTTGAAGTTGTTTAGGGTTTTTCTAAGTTTTCAGGTGTTTTTGAGCTTTTCCAAGTTTTTTCCAAGGACCTAACCTAAAATACTATCCTATGGGCCTTAGGGGCTTATCAAAGATTAGCCTTGCCTATGTTATACATGTAGAGACCATGTAGTTTGACTTATTTGACTTATTTTTGATGGAGATGAACACTTGATGGATTGTCATTTTATTATGATGGACTCTGAATCTAAAGTGTCTCAGGCGCACATCAATGATGGCCTTATCTACGTTCAAGCTCAAAGACAACATAGTTCGACATGGTTCTATTTTTGTATTTTCAATGTTTTGACCTTTTTAGGGATTTTGACATGTTTTGGATGTTTTGGATTTTTACTTTACAACTTTTTGAATTTTTTTCGATTTTAGCTATACAAGATTTTGATGTTTTTGGATTTTCTAATTTTTCAAGTGTTTTTGGATTTTTTGATGAATTTTTTTTGGATTTTTTATGATATTTTAAGATAAAAAATACCTAGATCATGATGTTGATGTCACGTTGTGATTTATAAGACATGGATCAAGATTTATTTGAAAAAAAGAGTGCAATAACTTGTCCCTAGTGTCTAGCAATGCTTCATAGTTCAATGAACAAACCAAGATAGGTAATGTATATGCAAAGAGTTCAACAGAGTTTTATCATGCTAGATATGGGCTATGGGACTTCATGAGATAAAATGGTAAAGAGCATGTCAAAAAATTTCCATGAGTAGAGTTGAAGTATATGCCAAATCTTTTTCAGTGATCAAGATAAACAAGAATATATGGATAAATGTGGATTTGATGGATGCAGGGAGCATTGGATCTATCATGACAAGGATGAGATGCTTCCGAGAAGGATTATATAGATGCTTGATTCTACTCATGATTCTTGTTTGCAAGGTCTTCATCATAGTAATTTCCCAAAGCACCACTGTAGTGGTTTTCATTGGAGGATGTTTTTTATTTTTACTATTTTCTTGATTTTTTTGATATTTTTTGGAAGTTTTACCCTTATGTTAAACCACCTAGTGGTACTGATGTAGAGGCCACTTTCATAACATGTTAGTGATATCCTACTTGAAGAAGTTGCTTTGCTAAGAGATGAGCACTTGGATGCAACCTTGAAGAGCTCTGATCTACCTTGTGGATACCATAATTAACCTTGTCTATGTGGGCACATTGCACTAAAGTGCCTTTGGAATCCTTATGATGGAGAGTAGCTGCCAACACATGGTTAATGCGAGAATTGGATATCTTGAATGGAGTGTACGGTGTTATGCATGAAGAAATATGAGATGGTTTGGTCAATGGTTTGAAACCTTTGACTCTCCAAACTTGGGAAGATGAGCAATGATGAGTGGATATGGTGACTTTAGTGAAATTAGGACCAACCACTAGATATACTTTGTTCCTTGCTTGAGAAGTCTGCTTTTGTATTTGAGGATGCTTTTGATGGATACCTTTCCCTTTTTTATTTTTCCCCATAGTTTCTTTGACTAATAGAGTTTTGAAGGGATCATTTTCTTTATTTTTCTTTGGTATCAATTTGTATTTGCTTTATCCTTTTTTCTTTACTAATTCATTTTATTTGATGATCTTCTCCTTGCTTTGATAGGAACCTTTCTTTTATGTTTGTCCCAATTTGTGTATGTGATGATGGGTGGATGATGATTCAAGATATGGCTAGTTGTAGTGTTGAAAATATTTTCACCATAAGGATCCTTTGTGCCCCCTATGTTGATGTTTGCATTAGACAAGATTGCCCCAGGTGTTGTAAAAGTATTAACAATACCTAATCCTTTTCCCTGATAATGTATCCTCTTATCCATAGCCACTGAATATGACTTGTCATGAACACATGATATTGTTATGGGTTTGGACTATTCAGGAATATGTACTATTTTCTTTGATTCTATCATATTGTTATCTATTGATACTACTTCAAAAGATGTTGGTGATGATTCAAAAGATATCAATGATGCACAATCACTGTAAGAATCAAGAATCTTGACTACTACTTTCTATTGTGTGGGAATATCAAGAGGGAGGGATTCTTATTTTGGATGAAGAACATCTATATGTCCATTAGAAAGAAACATTTCAGGGGTAATATCGGGGACATATTTGAAGTTTAAAATGGTTTGGAAGATTCCCTCAACTCTTGGTGAAACTATAGGGATAGGGGTTCTTAATCCTAACTTGATTTGAAGTAACTTTTGTTATCCTCAAGAGCCTCTTCTTGGCATGATCCTTGGGTGGATGATATATCATTGAAAAAAAACTCTTCGCAAAAGTCTATGGGTATGGGTGCAATATGGGATATTTCTTTCTCTTCTAGAACTTCTTCAGCATGCCCAATCATGAAGTCGTATGTGGGGGAGATATCGTAATCGGATACATACTTGATGCCACTATGGTATGAAATATTGCTAGACAATGTTGATGGGTTTGGACTTTATTTTAAAATAGTATCTTGAGATGTGTCTAATTCCTCATGTTGTGATGAATGAATAACATAAATATGTCCCATTGTGGTATCATGGGTATAGTTTCAGTTGTTTGAAGTTGATGTATTTCTTGAGTCTTTTTTTTTCATAATTAGGCATAGGGTTTGTGCAAATTTTCCGATTTTCATTCCCAAATTTTTGATTGACATCAATGTCTCCTTTTTTAATAAGATCTTCTATTAGATTTTTTATTCTAAAACAATTTTGTGTGTTATGACCTTTGTATTGGTGAAATTCACAAAAATGATCTTCTCTATAGCTACGAGGTTTGACTTATGGCTTTTGATAGTTTGAGAAATTTGGGAGTGTGATAAGGTTAGACTGTATCAACCTCTTCAACACATCCTCCATAGGTTCCCATAAGGGATTAAATTGTCGCTTAGGAGTATTGTTTGTTCTTTGTGGTCTACTTTCAATGTTTATAGCATTGATCATTGGTTGATTGTTTGGTGTTTGTGCACATGGTTTTTGTGTGTTCATGGGTTGGGTCTTTTTTTTCCTACGAGCAATTAATACCACCTTTGCATCAATAACACCATCACTAGTAACATTTTTTTCTTTTCCCAAAAGCGAGGCTTGTCGTTAGAACTAGTGGATGGGCGGTTGTCTTTATACACTTGTGTGGTTCCCCATGAGATTAGGGCTCTCTCAATGTTGAGGGAACTAGGGACAAGCTAATCATAAGTGGTGATACATTTCATTTTAAAGTGTAAGGATATGTCCCTATCAACATTAGCAATGATAATTTCCATTTCTTGTTCTTTAGGAATGGGCCACTTGCTCTTACTAGCTCTTTGCCTCCATCGTTGTAAGAAATTGGCAAAGGATTCTCCTTTGTTTTTCTTGAGAGTCTATGTAACTCTTCTAAGCTTACGTCCATGTCAAGATTAAAGGAGAAGTGATTTATGAATCTATCGATTATTTCTTGGAATTTTTTGATGCTTGGAGGTAACTGTGAAAACCAATCGATGGTCGGGCATACCAAACTTCATGGAAAGAGGCACATCAAGTAGGAATCATTGTAGGCAACCTCCATACACATGACATTGAATTCTTTGATGTGGTCCATAGGATTTCCCCTCCCTTTATATTTATCAGATTTGGGACCTCAAAACTAGGAGGGAAAGGTACCATTGCAATGTTTCTATTGAATGGGTATGGACACAAGTTTTGTTGTTTATGGGGCTTCTTCGTCTTGCCCATTTGGATATCATGCATTTATTGTGTTAGTGTCTTGAGTTGTGATGCCATATCATCTTGTGGGTTTGGTGGAGGAGTTTATGTTGTGTACTGTGAGGTGGTGGATGAATTATACATGGAATGTTGATATGATGTGGTATTGTATGGTGTGTAGGGTGGTGTTTGGTATTGTTGAGGTGATGATGGTGGTGGTATATATGCTCCTAACATATTTAGGTTGACGATGGTTTGGGGATTATAGTATAACCGTTGTTGATGTTGTTGTTGTGTGAGCATTTTTTGGGCATATTCTTGGGCAAGCAATGCTTGTTGTTGGGCTTGTTGTTGTTGAGCTTGTTATTGTGCGACTAAGGCTGCTTGTTAGGCTTTTTTTTGTTGTGCGAACAAGGATGCTTGTTGGCTTGTTGTTATTGTTGTGCCACTAGGTCTTGTTGTTGATCTTGATGTTATTGTTGTATGACTAAGGTAGCTTGTTGGGCTTTCTATTATTGTTGAGATTGCTATTGTTGTAAGGCTTGTTGATAAGCCTGTTGTGCTCGTTGCAAAGCTAGAACATGAGCTTTTTGTGCTTGGAACTTGGAAGCATCCTGATGTTGGGATGGATTTTGGGTGATCATTAGTTGTAGATTGGTTTGAGGTGGTTGCGGGTTGTTTTGGCTTAGCATTCCTTATAAGATAGTTGAATGGGATGGAGGAATATAAGGTTGGGACCCCATTGGAGTTATCATGTTTTGGGGGATCCATGGTAAAGATGATGATGGTGCCATTTGGTATTGTGATGGAAATGGAACATTCAAACCTTTTTTAATTGATTGAAAGGGTTCCCTTGACCAATATGTTGGGGATTTCCTTGTTGTGTTTGATTTGGAACCAAGGGATTACCTTGGTTTATGGGGTTCATGATTAATGTGTTGTTTGGATTTGGGTTTATGATGGGTGGGATAGATGTGTTTTGTGTAACCAATGGGGTGGTTGGATGAAGATGTCCCTTGGTGTGCTAAGGATTGATTTTGTGTAAGTGTGTTAACATGGCCTTGTTGGTCTATTTGAGACACTTGGTCCACACTACCTTGTGTGACGTTGGGCACACTTGTGGTACTTGTGGGGATGGATGAAGATTGATGCCCCTAAAATGTCAAGGTTGTTGTGGAGTTATGTATTGTAAGTGGTTTGATGGATGTAGAGGGTGCTCCAAAATAGTGGTGGAAGATGGAGGTGGAGCCCCAAATGTTGGTTTCCAAGTGGTGTTTTGGGGAAGATTGGTGTTTTGGGTTCCCCAAAGTGTGTTTCCTCCCAAAGGGAGAGAGTGGCCAAGATTGATGGCAATCCTAGTTGCAAGACTAAGAGTTCATGTTTGACCTTATGTCAATTTTTACACTAAAAATTTGGAACCACACTTTCTAGGGGTTGATGAGTTTGTTTGTACTCAAGGATTTCTTCTACAATAAGCTCAAGTAGATTTTTGGTGATATCTTCTGCCTCATGTATCTTAATGTGTTTTGCGGTAGTTGGGAGTAGGTAGAATGACTCCTTAGATCAAATTATTTTGGGTTTGTATAACTTGTGGTATATGTATTTTTGCCTTGTTCCATGTTTCTCTTGTATTGTGATCTTGTTGTAACCATAAATTGTGGGTCACCTATGGGAGAGTTGTGTTGAGATTTGTACTTTTGAAACTCTCTAGTTGACTCAAATTTTGGTAGAAGGAACCCTCTAAGTTGTTTAGGACCAATGATGGAAGTGGATGATGAGAAGGGTGAATGGTATGAAGAGAGTGATAATTCCAAACTTTTGGCACAACACTTTTAGACAAAGAGATGTGATGTTTTGATGAAAAGGTTTTAATGAACTTGTAAATATTTAAGGTAGAATAACTTAACTAGTCCATAAAAGTGATAAATAACTTAACTAAATTCATGGAAAAGGATCCATTTCACACACAAAGTAGCTAAGTTAGGGTTTGGGTTGATAAATGTCTAAGTCCAAAGTGTTTTGATGTGTCCAAAAGTTTATAAAGTTTGGTGAAGTGAAATGTGAAATATGGTAAAGGGTGGATGAAATGTTTTGACCCAATAATGTTAACCTAGAGTGAACCTTTGTGTTGCAAGACCAAGGTAGTGAGAAAAATGCTTTACCCTATGAGTAACTCAAACTCAAAAGATCAATGTTGAGTATAAATGCTAGGCTCATATTGGATATGTAAATTGAGCTCGTTCCTTAAAGGGTGTAGATAAAAATTCCTTATCATTCTATCTTGGCATTGATAGTTATTTAAAATGCATCTTATGATAGGTTTTGGACTATGATTTCTATTTTTTATGAAACAAAATTTGGATCTTCTCTTAAGGACTTTGGTCATGCAAGAGATCATGAAGACAAGCAAATGTGTGGGGTTTCAATTTGTGATTTAATATTTTCTTAAATGAGATTGTTTTATTAGCACATCAAGAAATTCTTATTTAAAGTTCAAATTAAAATGTCTATTTTAAAGTGAACCCTCATTCCACAAGGTCCATTATTTGAAAATCAATATGCCACGGCCATAGTTTCTTAAGTTGACTTTGGGAAGTTTGGATTTAGATATAAGTCAAAAATACTTAGAAGACTCTAAGGATATAATCCTAAGGACAAGCATTAATATCAATACTTTTCAAAGGGTATCCATGTTTAAACCAAAGGGTTTGAAGTTTGATGAATCATGTTGATGTGTGTTTGAAAAGTTTTAGAAGCAAAAAAAGTATTAAACTGACTCACAAGCAATAACATTCCTATCTCAAGTGGGTACATTTTTCTTGGTGGGCTTGCCTCATGCTCTTCATAGTAGAAGAGATTACTTTACGTGCAATTGAGGAAAGAGTGTAGAGGTGTGCTAAGAATGAAGTCTTAACCTTTACACTTTAACCAAAATCGGACATGGCAAGTAACTTCTTGGAATCTAAAGTTCCAATGCACCACTTTGATAAACTATTTGGATGGACAAGTTGGTCACTAAAAACAAGGTTCTTAATAATAGTTCCTTTCAAGATAACTTGGTGTCTATGCATGTGGTGATTCACTCAATGAAGAGGCCTCCCTGCCCTTAGAAAAAAATCTAAGGGTTTTTACGTATCTCATGGATACTAAGGGATACTTTCATCAGCATAGAACATCCACACCAAGTGGTTAATGACTTTAGTCACACCAAATTATTTATTGTAGCAAACCAAAATAAAAGTACCACTTGGGGCATTCCCTCTCACAAGTTGGGAGGTAGGCCCTCTAAAGATATCGCTTTGACATTAAGAAAAAGTGTGAAACTCAAGGTTATTTTTTGTCACCTAAGATCACCAAAAGGTGCAAGGGGAGAGGATATGCACTATAAGTACCCCCAAGAAATGAAAGTATACTTGAGTGTTTCTCTTCACCGAAGATCACATGAAGCACAAAGGGAGTGGATACACACTACAAGTATACACAATAAAAGCAAGCACTCATTCATTTTAACCTTGCAAAGCACAATGAGTTCATTTTAAGCACCAAATGAAAGCATTTGATAGTTCAATTTTAAATTGATATTGCAAAATGAGGATATGTGGGTCCAATTTTATCCAACTTTGAAAGTTTATTTTAAACCCAATGGAAGTTTAGTTGGTCCTAAAACATAAAGTAAAGCAACATATAATGGGTTATAATTGCCCCATACTTGTGTAAAAACACTTGTTACAATATATAGTCAAATGATAATATATGCTTCTTCACTCCAAGTTTTATTGCTCAAATCTACAAAAATAGTTAGCCTCAAAAACAAAAACCAGATGTCAGTGACATGTTAGAAATTAGATGAAATCAAAAATTTAAAGCACATGTCAAAATTTAGTCTATGTTTTTTTTACCACTAAAAAAGCATCGTAATCAATTACATCGCTAAATTTCATCAAATGCATCACCATATTGGATGTGCATGGCGATAGTGAATAATAAAATGTGTTGCTCTGCAGTAAAACAATGACATCAATTGTGTCACTATATTAAAAGTGTTGCTATAATGGAATTCAAGATGGAATAAAAATTAGTTTTGCGTCGCTATTTTAAATATGCAGTGAAAAAATTAAATCACGTCACTGAATTAATTATGTGTCACTAAAATAAAACCAAAGTGTGTCGCTATATGCTAACGTGTTTGAGATGCATCGCTGAATCCATCAATAGTGTTTTTGAATCTACAAACACGAGAAAATGGGAATCTAAAGAGAAATTCATCAGATTCAGTTAGTACAACCCTCCTAGTGCCAAAATGTGACCAAAGTCATAGTGTGAACTAAATAGACCAAGTCCATATAGATTTAAAACCTATTTAATCCCCTAAGCAATGATCCCAATAAGATATTTGAAATTCATCAAAACTAGGAAGCCATTAAACTAACATGTTAAAAACATGAAAGCTTTAAAAACACCTATTCTACGAGCTCGAACCTTATCCTATTCGGGGAGTGGTGTTGCATTGATGTGGAATGGAGACCCTTTCCCAATCCCTTGGATATTATGAGCTTGTTTCAATCATTTTTATTGAAGAAAACTAGTGAAATTGATTAGATATGTGTGAAACATGATGTAAAACCCTGGATTAGTATGATAAATATGAATGCTAAATTCTAATATGTATGCAATCTATGCTAGATGTAAACAAAGTTCAAAGATACAAGTCATAGATTCAAAATATGCTAAAATAGATGTAAGCTAAGTTACCATGGAAGCCATTAATGGTTCTTAAGCTAAATGGATGAAGCTTTAATCTAAAATGCTATCAAATATGAAACATGGATGCAAATGAGTGTTAGTTTCAACAACATTAGTTTTCTATTAAAAGACAGATCCATTTCTCTCCAAATAGTGGTGTATTTATAGGAAAGCAAATAAAAAATAAAGGGCTCAAATTGATTTGATCAATCAAAGGTCAATAATGGATGAAGGGTGAGCACATGGATCAAAGATTCTCATCAATGGATGAGAATCAAAGATCACATGGATCAAGAAAAGATCAAGGGATGAGAATGATTCAAACAAACACACTTTGTAACAACTTTGAAAGTTTGTTACAAATTTTCTTTGAAAGAAATCATTCTAATTTTGAGGCCAAATAGGAGAATTTTCCTTTGGAATATTCCCTATGCAAGTGGATGGAGGGAAATTAGCAATTTAGTTAGTTAAAACTAAATTTGAATGTGCAAGATGGAGAATAATATGATATTCATTAAATTATTGATTTATTTAATGAAAAGGGGAAATGCAAAATGATATTTAATTAAACAGGTTATGGTTATTTAATTAGATAAGAGGACTTAGGGATTTACATTAAATAATTTACATTATTGAATTAAACAGGGTGAAATGTTAGTGTGTGAGGGGGTGAATTAACCCAATTAGGTCAATTAGATTAATAGACAAAATAGTGCATTTAATTAAATAATTAGGGTTATTTAATCAAATAGGCAAAAAGAGGATGAAATTCAGGACAAAACAATGTTAATATATCAAATTCAAGTGTGTAGTATCATTCAAGACATTTTTAAGTTTCTACAAAGACATTAACTAAACATTGTCAACCTTTTGTAGAATTTCTAAACTCATACAAAATAAGACAATTATTAAAGAAATTGAGGATTCATGTAGACAAAAAGTTCGATCGACATAACATTATTGTTAAAAATATTTTTAATGCACTCAATTCTATTGGAAAGACTAGTAAGGAAAAGGATAAAAGATTTTCTCGTAGAGTAATAACAACCTATTTAGTAAGAAATCAATTAAGAAAGGCTCAATTATTGAGGCAAACATGTGTTGAATTAAGGCTAAATCGTAAAACGTTGTCAAAAGCACTAGCAATAAGATCAAGAAAAAATAGTCCTCTTCAAAATGATACTTTGGATTTTAGTGGTAGGCTTCCACAATTTGATAAAAAGCTAACTAATACCACAAAGGATGAAATTTTACAATTTTGGCACTCTAACTCTAAAGTATCATTGGATGTAAAAGATGTTTTAAGATTAAGAATTGGTAATCAAGACTGTATACCACATCCTAAACATTTCTTAGAATATAGCCAAATATTGTACAAACTATTTTGTGAAACACGTCCAAATTTGAAAATCTCAAAAAGGGCATTTGAAACTTGTAAGTCATTTTATTGTGTGCCTCTTAAAATTTGTAATACATGTTGTTGCAAATACCATGTGGAATTTTCTATGTATCACATGAACTATTATTCAATATATGTTATATTTTGCATATTAATGAAATGCTACAGGAGTAGTGTGCAATGCAACTACCAACGTGATTGAGGGACTTATTAGATTTATTTTTATGTGCTAGAGATGATGGTTGTATTTTCTATAAAAATTATTTTTTAAATGAAAAGTGTTTGTAATGTAGTGGGTTATCAAAGTTTATATCATGTATTCATGGGGGCAATGAGCATGATTTTAGAAAGAAAATGGTTGAGAAAAAGAGATTTGAGATAGTGAAATACAATTTAAAAAGTGAAGGTGAAGGTTCTAGATGTGATTTTGTTACAAGAGAAGTGTTGTTGATTTTATATCAGATTTAAAGAAAAATATTTTTTACAAGTATGCAAAACATGGCCACATGACTAGATGGTTAGATCAACATTTCAAGATGTGTAAGGATTTTTTTCCCAATTGGAACTTATTTTTTAGGAAAAGTGACCCTAGATCTAACTAGGATTAGCTACTTTTCACTTATAAAACATTTGGAATTCATATTGAAAAGGGTATGAGATTGACTTAAAACCTAGAAGGTGAACCAATCAACCTTGGATCTGAATTTTTTAAGGGTTGGAAATTGATTTTTTATGTGATGGAATGATGTAGCTTTATAAACTATGCAAAATCAATGATATGTTGGGTAAGTGCAAAAAGATGGGGGGCCAAAAAAGGGACTTAAGTGGCCACTTTTTTTGAAATCAAGAAATACTAACCTTGGATGTGAAATTGAGGATAGTTACACTCAAAATTTTGAGACACAAAAAAACACAGATCATAGTGCTCTGACTCTACTTTCTACACTACTAATTTATTTTGAAAATGGTTGAGATTAAGGGGTTCAAAAGAGGGACCCACAGAAATTGGTGTTGTTTTTGTCAGAAAAACATAACATAGCAACTTTTGTGGGACATAGCACGGTGAACTCTTTTTTAGTATTTTAAAAATCACTTCAGTGAGAAATTAGCTAACAGTATGTAGTTGATGCATGATTTTTCTAATAATTTTTTAATGAATATTTTATTTTTAACTAATTTTCAAAGTGGACACTTCCTGAAAAATAGAATTTTGGCCGTGCTACCCCTACAAATTTTGGAAACTAATTGAATTTTTTTTTAATATTTGTAGAATGGAGTCTAGTTTCTAAAAATGTAATCTATTTGAAATTTTGATGAATGGTTAATTTATAACGAAAAAACACCAAACATTATTTTTTTCCAAAAAAGAGACACAAACAAAAGAAATTATAGATCAAAGGCTTAACATTGTCAAAAAGTGAAAAAAATTACATTGTTGGATAGCTAAGAGAGATCCTAACATTACCTAGGTGTTTGATTTTTTTGATATTGAAACACGTACAATCCTGACGGTGAGCACGAACCCAATTATGTGAATTATTGTAGAATTTGTAAAAACACGTATTTGGTCATTGGGAAGGCTCTCCAAACCTTTGGGTTGGTATTCCAAGGAAAATACCAAGCCCAAGGCTTGGGGATTCCCAAAGCAAGATATAACACAAGCGCGTTATAACGCACTCACATTATATATTAGTTTTCACATGGTTTTTTGTGTTTGTGTGGGACATGTCTAGCAAGACATAACGCAAGCGCATTATAACGTGCTCACATTATGTCTCACTTTATTTTAAATTCTACTCTAGTTAATGTATGTTTATATATTTGTATGTTTTCATGTATAATGTATGCTTCTATGTCATGTATGTATGTATGTATTCATGCTTGTATGTATGTATATTTGCCTATATGTATGTATGTATGTATGTATGTATCAATGCATGTATGTATGTATGCCTATATTTATGTATGTGTGTAAGATTGCATGTACATATGTACATGTATGCTTGTATGTATGTAGGATTGTATGTACATATGTATTATGCTTGTATGTATATAAGTATGTATGTATTTATGTATGTCTTTAGAGGGAGGGAGAATTTTAAGAGAGAGAGAGATTTGTCTAGGTAGGGTGGGAGGGAGGGAGGGAGGGAGGAAGAGACTTGAGAGAGAGAGAGGTAGTGAGAGAGTTTTGAGAGAGGGAGAGTGGGGGGTGGAAGGAGACTAGGAGGAGGAGGAGAGGAAGGAGGAGGTTTTAAAGTAGGTAGGGTGGAGGAAGAGAGATGGGGAGAGGGAATTGAGAGGGGTAGAGAGAGGAGGGAGAAAGAGATAGTAGGGAAGGAGGGAGAGTGAAGGGGGGGTGAGGGAGGAAGAGAGAGGGAGAGAGGGAAGAGGGAGGAATGGAGGGAGTGGACGGACGTGGTGGAGCAAAGAGGGGAACGGAGTGGTGGAGTGGAGATAGGAAAGAGGGAGGATGGAGAGGTAGTGAGGAGATAGATAGAGACAGATAGAGGAGCCAGGAGAGTAGGGACTGGAATGGAGAGGAAAGAGGAGGTGATAGAATTAGAGGGTAGGAGAGAGGAGGAGAGAGGTGAGATGGTGGATAGAGAGAAAGGATAGGAGTTGGAGTGGTAGGTTGAGGGATTAGGCTGGGACATGGAGGGGTAGAGGGTGGAAGGAAGGATGGAAGCAGGAATGGATTGAAGAGACATGGAGGGGTCCAAATGGTAGGGCTGGGAGGGTTTAATGGTGGATAGAGGGAAGGAAGGGGATGGTTGGGATGGTAGAGGATTGAGGATATAGGAGGGATTAGGGCCGAATGGCTAGGCAAAGGCATAGGGGCTGAGGAACTAGGCTTGGATGGCAGAGGGCTGATGGTGGCCATACTGAGGATGAAGGACAAGAATTGAGGGTAGAGAGATTAGGTAGAGAGTTTCCTTGGTTTTATGGGGTTTAAGGCTGATGGATTAGGCTGAGGGATTAGGTTGAGGGTGAGTGGAGGGTAGAGGGTTTAGGTATAGGGGATGAAGGGCCTGTGGTTGGCATGGAGGAATATGGAGGGGTTGGAAAGGAGGGATGGAGGAGGAGAGAGAAGGAGAGAGTGGAGAGAAGAGGGACAGATAAGGATGGAAGCAGTGACCAATGTATAGGTTGAGAACAGGGAGGGACCAGGTTGGATGGCATGGAGGGCAGGAAGGAGGGGTGGAGGGGTAGAAGGCTGCATGGCTGAGGCCATGGCAGAGGGTAGAGGGTCTAGGCATGTGGCCTGGAGCATATGGTCAATGATCAGGGGCTGGAAGGTCCGATGTATAGGGCAGAGAGCATAATGTGGCTGAGGCCTAGGCTTCCATGGCTGAGGGTTGAGGGATTAAGGGTTGATGGCTGAGAATTGAGGGTTTAGGGTTTAATGTATAGGTTAGGAGGGTAGAGGGTAGAGGGGTTTGAACTATTTAGGAAGGTTTAAGGCTGAGGGCTGAGGGGTTGAGGCTGGAGGGGTTGAGGGTTTAAGGAAGGAGGTAGAGGTTTGAGGTATTAGGTTGAAGGATTATGGTTGGAGTGCCCAATGTATAGGTAGAGGGTAGGGATGGAGGGATTAGGAAGGAGGGAGGGGTAGAAGGAGGGATGAAAGGAAGGAGGGGTGGATGGAAGGAAGGGAAGGAGGGATTAGGAGGGTAGTGGAGGGTAGATGGAAGGAGGGAAGGAGGTGGATGGCCATGGCCGAGGGCATAGGGCTGAGAATAGGCAGAGGAGGGATGGAGGAGGAGAGATGGAGGGAGAAGGAGATAGAGATAAAGAAAGAGGAGGGAGGGACATTGATATATGAGGGACCAATGTATAGGGGTAGTGGATGGATAATTGAGGTATAGGTTGATGTATATGGAAGGTTTATGGAGGAAGGACAATGGAGGGGTTGGAGGGTGGAAGGAGGGGTCTGGAAGGAAGGGAAGGGATTATGGTTGAGAATTGGAGGGTTGAGGGGTTTAATGAAGGGTTTATGGTGGAGGGTTGGAGCGAGGGGTAGGCCCAATGTATATGGCAGAGGGCAGGAGCTGAGGGATTAGGGCTTAAGGCCTGAGGACTGAGGGCAGAGGGTATAGGTTAAGGGTTTAAGGGCTGAGGGATTAAGAGCTGAGGCTGATGTATTAGGTAGAGAGTCATTTGGTTTTAAGGGTTGAGGGTAATGTGAGGGTACAAGGTTGAGGGTTTAAGGGGTTGAGGGTTTAGGTTTAGGTTGAGTGTTTAAGGGGTTTAGGGGTATAGGCTGATGGTATAGGCTGGAGGGAGGGGTAGAAGATTTAAGAGCAGGGAATGGTTGGATGGTAGAGAGTAGAGGTCTGTATAGGTTTGAGGGTATATGAAGGAATGGACATGGCCCGAATGGTAGAGGGTATAGAAGGAAGGAGGGCTGAGGACAGGCTGAGAATGGAGGTTAAGGGAATGGTGGTAGAGGGCTGGAGGGTTAAGGGTTTAAGGTTGATGGTAGATGGTTTAGGGTTTAGGGTTTAGGGTTTAGGGTTTAGGTTTTAGGGTTGAGGGTCAAATGTATAAGGTAGAGGGTATAGGGGTTAAGGGATTAGGGTTTAATGGTTGAGGGTAGAGGGTTGAGGGTTGAGGGTTGAGAGATTAGGGTAGAGATTTTACTTGGGTTTAAGGGTTTAAGGGTTGAGGGATTAGAGTTGAGGTATTAGGGTTGAGGGTAGAGGGTAGAGGGTAGAGGGTAGAGGGTTTAAGGGTTTGTACCATAGAAAAAAGGCAACTTGCTTGATTTTGGGAATAATTCATGACAAAATGGGCTTAATGAGGCCTTGATTTGGTGCTGTGAGGTGTTTTTCACATCCACACTAGGTCTTGGACCTTTTCAAATACATTAATCGATGTCTTGTAAAGGTGTTGTGAAGTGTTGTAACACATTTCTACACTTTTCCAAACTCTTCTCATTACAATTCACCTAAAACTCACCTTTTCATCACTTATCAAGTCCTATTTTAAAGTGTTGTAAAGTCTTGTAACAATATTTCATGCTTTTCTAGGCCTGTTATCACTATTTACACCTTTCTTATGCTTTATATGACCCCTTTATGCACTCATAAGTCTTATTAAGTGTATTTTTGAATGTAAACCCAACAAACAACATTAAATGTGACTAAATTCTTGACACCCACTTATAAGCTCAAGGTGGGACCCATCCGCCATGGGTGGCGAATCAGTCCCTCTTTGATCTAAATTCAAAATAATTCAAATTTCCTTTTGGGATTTTTTATCAAAAATACCTTATGTCGGCCTATGATGAGGTATTATTGGGTTATTAGGGCATAGATGTGTATAAATAAGTGTTTTTCCATCCATTTCAACCCCCATTCATCCATTAACTCATTCACAAACCATTATTCATTATTCATCCATCATTCTTCCATCTCAATTCAAACAAGTTAGGGTTTCATCATTTCAAGTCATTAAGATAGCAATTTCCAGACATTCACGGGTAGATTCTTCATGTTTTGTTGCAAACATTCAAGGTCAATCATCATGGTAAGGTAATAACATCCATTATTACATGTTTCATTACATTCTTTCATCATTTTGGTTCAATTACCTAAAATGGGTTTGACCAAGGAAAACACCCATGCCCTAACATCCAACATTTCTCTTTCTTGTCTTGTGTGTTTGCATATTTAGGTATCTTGGAGGATTGGAAATCATTGAAGATCAAGTTGAAAAGTTGTTCAAGTCACCTCTTCATTGGATAAGGCAAAAAAATCAACAAAAGGTCACTTTTTTTCTTGAATCCGATAGTTTTAGAATAGGACACCTAAAGAAGTAGAAAGTACAGATCAAAGGCTCTTATTTCCACCTTTGAATATTCAAAAATTTAAAAGTGGACTCATTCGCCATGGGTGGAATATGAGTCCCATTTCCAGACCTATTTTTAGTTTTCTGCATTTTCAGACACCCATTTGTCTGAAATTGGCTTCAAAACAGTTTCACAGAAATGGGACTAATTCGCCCAATGTAGACAAAATTTTTGGCATCCAAGATCTTTTTCGCACTTCTAGGGTTTTTCACCTAAAAGGAGAAAGATGGTCCAAAATACAATTTCCACATTCAAATATTAATGTGATATGGATGCAATATTTCTAAATAAACTGATTCAAATATAGAAAACTAATGAAAACTATTTATTATTGAATGGAAACTAAAGAAATGCAACTTGTTGGAAAACACATTGTGTAATAAAAAAACACCTAGAAATGAATGCAAAACTAAATAGAAATGGTTGAAACTGAAGAAGTGCACCTGTAAACTTGATGGAGACTTGAAATGGCTTCTAGAATGTTGCATATCCTAATTTTTAGGCCTAGTAGGACTCATTCATTATTTTGGGTGAATCAATCCTTGTTCTATGAAACTATTCTGGAACCCGTTTCGGACAAAACGGTATCCAAAAATGCACAAAACCCTGTTCAGACCTGGAAATGGGACTCATTCACCACCCATGCTAAATGAGTCCACTTTTGAATTTATGAATATTCAAAATAGGAAACAGGAGCTCTTAGTCTGCACTTTGGCTTTCTACAGGTGTCTGGTTCTAAAACTCTCGGATTTGGGCCCGAACTTGACTTTTAGTGGATATTTTTCCTTGTACAATGAAGAGATCACTTGAACAACTTTGCAATGCAATATTTAATTGTTTCTAAGACTTCAAGATTCCTAAATCTACAAACACACGAGACAAGAGAGAGAAATGTTGAATGTTAGGGCATGGGGATTTGTCTTGGTCAAACCCCTTTTAGGTAATTAAACCAAAATAGAGAAAGAATGTAATGAAGCATGAAATAATTGAGTTTATTACCTTTCCATGATGATTGACCTTGAAGTTTAGTAGCAAAACATGAAGAATTTTCCCTTGAATGTGTGAAAATTGTTATCTTAATGACTTGAAATGATGAAACCCTAACTTGCTTGACTTGAGATGGAAGAATGATGGATGATTAATGAAGAATGGTTGTGATTTAGGGTTTAGAGACTTGATTGTATAGTAAATTTGCCTTATTTTCCCATTAATCGGATCCCTAAGGCTGACATGTAAAAATAATAAACTTAAATTTCATTTTTTCCTGCTCAAAACTCAAATTTGATCCAAATGGGACTCATTCGCCACCTTAGGTGAATCAGTCCCACCTAGTAGGGAATCATTCACCACAGGTTGCAAATTAGTCCCAGTGGGGCCCATTTGATAGCTAAGATTCCTGAAAGTTAAGAAATAAGGTTTTTATGATGACTTTGTCAGTTATTTCATCAAATTATGCCTCAGGATGCACAATATGGGGTAATAGGGGCCTATTAATTAGTATGTGAAGGTCAATTAGGGATTGGGACACATAATTCAATGTGAAAGTGTGATTAAATACACTTTACAACACTAAAATGAGGTCCACATAGCCTAAGAAGGCACAAGAACCAATGTGAATGTGCAAGACACATTACAACATTAGATTAACATTAATTTTATCTTACAATCCTTCTAGATTAATGTGATAAATACAACTAAATATATTTTATAATGTTGAATTAAGGGAAAAATGGGTTCATTAAGACTAGAAAAGTGTGAAAGTCTTTTACAACACCTTTACAAGACATCAAGAAAAGCATTTTATTCAATTTGCAAGGGTCTAAGACCTAGTGTGGATACATAAAACACCTCACAACACTAAATCAAGGCCTCATTAAGTCTAATTTATCATGAATTATTCCCATGTGAAGCGAAACATCCATTTTTCTATGGTACACCCAGAATGGTGAATGAGTCCCACCAGGCCTAAAAATTAGCATCAGCATCATTTCAAAAGTCATTTCCAGTCTTCATCCATATCTCAGGTGCACACTTTCAATTTCTTCCATTTCTGTTCAATTTTGTTCACATTTCTAGGTGTTTTTACATTACATAATGTGTTTTCAAACAAGTTGTATTTCTTTAGTTTCCATTCAATAATCAATCCATTTTATCAGTTTATTACATCTAGATCATTTCATTTAGGAATAATTCCATCATACATTATTTAGTTTGAGTGAGCCGCCTAGATTTTTGGGTGTGGGATCTATCTCTTTCCATTAACTGAAAGACCCTAATTGAGCAAAAGAGGCAACATCCCTAATCCAAAAATAGTTGGTTCAGGGCTAAGGGTTGAGGGTTTATGGTTGAGTGTTTAAGGGTTTAAGGGTTGAGGGTATAGGGTTGATGGATTAGGGTACAAAGGGAGGGATAGATGGAGGGAGAGATGGAGGGAGAAGTGAGATAGATAGGAGGGAAGAGGAGGGAGGGACATAGATATATGAGGATTGAGGATCAAATGTATAGGGTAGAGAGTTGAGAATTGAGGGTATAGGGTTGATGGTTTAGGGTATTGGGTTGAGGGTATAGGGTTGAGGGATTAGGGTTGAGGGTAGACGGTAGAATGTTTAAGGGCTTAGGGTTTAAGGGTTTAGTGTTTAGGGTTAAGGGTTGAGGGTAGAGGGTTTAGGGTATAGGTTTTAGGTTATATGGTTGAAGGATTAGGGTTGAGGGTCTAATGTATATGGTAGAGGGTATAGGGGTTATGGTTTTAGGGTTTAATGGTTGAGGGTTGATGTATTAAGGGTTGATGGTTGAGAATTGAGGGTTGAGGGTTTAATGTATAGGGTAGAGGGTAGAGGATTTAAGAGTTTAGGGTTTAAGGGTTTAGGGTTTAAGGGCATAGGGTTGAGGGTTTAAGGTAGAGGGTAGAGGGTTGAGGGTATAGGGTTGAGGGTCCAATGTATAGGGTAGATGGTATAGGGATTGAGGGATTAGGGTTTAAGGTTTTAGGGTAGAAGGTAGAGGGTTGAGGGTTGAGGGTTTAAGGGTTGAGGGATTAGGGATTAGGGATTAGGGTAGATAGTTTACTTGGGTTTAACTATTTAAGGGTTGAGGGTAAAGGGTTTAGGTTTGAGGGTTAAGGGTTGAGGGTAGAGGGTTTAGAGGGCTGAGGTTTAAGGACTTAAGGGTTGAGGGTATATGGTTGAGGGATTAAGGTTGAGGGTCAAAGGTTGAGAGTATAAGGGTTGAGGGTATAGGGATTGAAGTAGAGGGTATAAGGGTTGAGGGTTTAGGGTTTAAGGTTGAGGTTGAGGGTTGAGGGATTAAGGGCTGAGGGTTGAGAATTGAGGTTTGAGGGTTTAATGTATAGGGCATAGGGCAGAGGACAGAGGTTTAAGGGTTTAGGCCTAAGGGCTGAGGGCTGAGAGCCTAAGTTGAGGGTTGAGGGCAGAGGGTATAGGGTTTAGGGTTTAGGGCCTGAGGGTCCAATGTATAAGGTAGAGGTTAGAGCTGAGTGGATTGGGGTTTTAGGTTGAGGTTTTAGGGTTTAGGGTTGAGGGTTTAAGGTTTAAGGGTTGAGGTTTTATGGATTAGGGTAGAGAATTTACTTGGTTTAATGGTTTAAGGGTTAAAGGATTAGGGTTGAGGGTAGAGGGTAGAGGGTTTAAGGGTTGAGTGTTGAGGGTTTAGGGTTGAGTGTTTAAGTGTTTAAGGGTTGAGGGTATAGGGATGAGTGATTAAGGTTGAGGTTTGAAGGTTGAGGGTATATGGGTTGAAAGTAGAGAGTATAGGAGTTGAGGGTTGAGGGTTTAGGGTTTAAGGGTTTAGGGTTGAGGGATTAAGGGTTGAGCGTTGAGAATTGATGGTTGAGGGTTTAATGTGTAGGGTAGAGGGTTGAGGGTAGAGGGCTTAAGGGTTTATGGTTTAGGGTTTAAGGGTTGATGGTTTAGGGTTTAAGGTTGAGGGTTGAGGGTTAAGGGTTTAGGGTTGAGGGTCCAAGGGTAGAGGGTATAAGGGTTGAGGGATTAGGGTTTAAGGGTTGAGGGTTGAGGGTTGAGGGTTGAGGGTTGAGGGTTGAGGGTTGAGGGTTGAGGGTTGAGGGTTTAAGGGTTGAGGGATTAAGGTTTGAGGGTTGAGGGATTAGGGTAGATATTTTACTTGGGTTTAAGGGTTTAAGGGTTGAGGGATTAGGGTTGAGGGTAGAGGGTTTAAGGGTCTAGGATTGAGGGTTAAGGGTATAGGTTTGAGGGTATATGGTTGAGGGATTAGGTTGAGGATCCATTGTATACGGTAGAGGGTAGAGGGTAGAGTGTTTAAGGGTTTAGGGTTTAGGATTTAAGGGTTTAGGGTTTAGGGTTTAAGGGTTTAAGGGTCTATTATATAGTTTGTTGGAAAGCACCTAATTAAGGCTTTCATCCATAGCAGAAAGGAAGTGAGTAGATTGATTAAATGCTTTGGTACACGTGTATGGAAAATGTGGCAGCATAGAAAAGGCAGTGAGTTGTTTGAAAAATGCCTCAAGGAAATTTGGTCTCATGGTGATGGAATGGAATTCCCATGAGACCACATTTCTTCAAGGATTTCTTTTAAACTAGTCACTACCTTGTCTATGCTATTGCTTACTATTATTCTTTGATATATTTTTTCAAAGAATCCATAGTTTGTTGGAAAGCACCTTTTTTAGGTTTTTAGCCATAGCAGCAAGGAAATGAATTGTTTGATAAAATGCTTTGGTAGACATGTATGGAAAATGTGGTAGTATAGAAAAGGTGATGAGTTGTTTGAAAAAATGCCTCTAAGAAATGTGGTCTCATGGTGATGGAATGGAATTCCATCACCATGAGACCATATTTCTTCAAGGTATTTTTTCAAACTACTCACTTCCTTGTCTATGCTATTGATTACTATTATGATTTGATAGATTTTTTCCAAGCATCCATAGTTGGTTGGAAAGCACCTTTTTTTAGGATTTTAGCCATAGCAGCAAGGAAGTGAACTGCTTGATAAAATGCTTTGGTAGACATGTATGGAAGATGTGGTAGCATAGAAAAGGCGATGAGCTATTTGAAAAAATGCCTCAAAGAAACTGGGTATCATGGTGATGGAATTCCATCACCATGAGACCACATTTCTTAGAGGTATTTTTTCAAACTACTCACTTCCTTGTCTATGCTATTGATTACTATTATGATTTGATAGATTTTTTCCAAGCATCCATAGTTGGTTGGAAAGCACCTTTTTTTAGGATTTTAGCCATAGCAGCAAGGAAGTGAATTGTTTGATAAAATGCTTTGGTAGACATGTATGGAAGATGTGGTAGCATAGAAAAGGCGATGAGCTATTTGAAAAAATGCCTCAAAGAAATTGGGTATCATGGTGATGGACATCACCATGAGACCACATTTCTTTGAGGAATTTTTTCAAACAACTCACTGTCTTGTCTATGATATTGCTTACTATTATTCTTTCACATATTTCTTCCAAGCATCCATAGCATAGACAAGGTAGTGAACTGTTTGAAAAGATTCCTCACTAAAAAGTGGTCTCATGGAATGCCATAACAAGCAAATGCAATTGGAATTTTCTCCTAGTTATTACTTATGCTATGTGAAGTAATTGCTTCACTACTTATGCTGACTTTCTAAACAACTATATTCTAGTTGAAATTTTGTCATCTATCAACATCTAGTTATTAGTTATGGAATGTGAAGAAATGATTTGAGTTTGAAAGATGTGCAATGTAATGTAATCAACGATATGAATATAAACTACATAAATCTATTAAGTAAAATTCATTAGTTAAACTCTTTATTCTATTACCTACATGTAGTTTTGTCTAACTCCACCGGCACTATGAGGTGTTCCCACGAAACCTCCAATATTAGCCTATTCAACATCCAAAATCATATAGTAGAATACCATTAACATAACAATGCTATTAGCATGTAATAAATTTATAATTTTTTACTAGTTACATACCTCAATGGTAGATGCAGTGGAGTAATAAGTACGTGCAAGGCCGGTGTATCCAATATCAACACTGTGACTCTAAAATTTAATTACAATCATAAAACTAAATTAGTTAATCTTGCATTTCAAAAATGAAATTTAATAAATTAAATTCAATGAACATGCTAACATTTACCTGAGTATTGATGTCATAAGCCTCATTCAAAATGTTAGTTGCACTCACCATCTTTGTAGTTGCAGACGTATCCTACGTAGTAGCCTCCTGAGTACATCAGTGGGGTCATATGTACATGTTGCCCTACAAACCTGACACCAATGGAGTGGAAGCCTACCACTCAAAGACTCCCCTAGATGGAGTAGTACAATAGAACTAGCATGTTGGATGACAGTTTGGGTCAAAGAGCTGATAGCCTACAAAGTGTCTACCTCAGCACTCTCCTTTGTGATTGAAGGGATAACGATGTACTCATGATCCGGCCTAGTGAGAGCTCATCTCAATTGCCACCAAGGATCATGTCATGTACTAGTTATATCTTGAGTCGATCCCCCACATATCCCCTGGAAGTCCCTCATATCAAAACAATTTAGGATTTTGTTCAAGATGAACTCACAGTAGAGTTTCCTCAAGAAATATTGTGGGAGTTCACAATTATTTCATGGTGGGTAATAAAAAACCATGTACCACCTATCCCAAAAAGAGGTCCTAATCCCTTAGTGGTGGCACCAATGGATAGGAAACCTCTTTGAATTGAGGTCAAGATTTTGATTTGTGTGTGGGTTGGTGAATAATGAGCACAAATGTAATTTTGTAATTTTTTCATATTTTACTTCTTTATATGACAATTTATCTGCATAAAAATTCCTAGCTGCCTACCTCCTATCTTTCCAACCAATTAATTGTTTGTTGATTGCATCTCCATGTTTTAACATTTCTTTAAGTGAATTTGCAAGTGTTCTTCTTTCCATGGTTGAACCTACTGGATCGTTCAACCTCGTGATTAACTCCTCAATATGTTTTTTATTGTTTTCAATTACCCACATTAAATTTTGTTGAGTGTCAAGAGGATGTTGAGGGATTGGTGGAGGAGATTGTTGTTGTAGTTGTTGAGGATTTTGTTCATTTTGATGTTTCTCTAGTTGTTGAGGATTTTCAGGAGGGTTTTCACGATCATTATCATTTCCTAAAAATTAAACAAATGAATATCAAAAACAACCTAAAACTAACAAATTCACAAAAAATTCACAACAAAAACAAACAATCCTTACTTATTTGACTTCCCCATCAACGTGGCGGCATCTTGCAACAAATTGATGACGAAAATGCAACAAAACCTCCTTCCAAAACACGAGCATGCAAGAAAAAGGGTTTGTGGCCGCGGACGGCTAAAACAACAATTATTAAAAATGAATTTGATTTTCTTTTTTTTTTGTTTTAATAACATATAATGCACTCGCGTTATAACGGGAGCATGTAATAGGCTTGATGTTGTCAAGCTTTAGACTCGATCACACCAAGCCATAACACACTCACATCATAACATGCTCACATTATAGCCTATCAAAAGTTTTTAAAATTTTCTCCACAATTTGGCCCCCCATCTTTTTGCACCCACCTTGTTGTGAATCCTCACAAACTAGAATTGACACATAAAATTGGAATCTAGAAATGAGCGTAGCAAACATAGTTGTACCTATCATGTAATTTTGAACCTGATTTGGGTGGTCTAGGGTGCAAGGACACCCTATACTGGCTTCATTTGTCTTAGATCTGAAAACACAATCTTCTGGACATTGGTTTGTAGCTTCTTTCCTCTTGGTTTGACTATCGTATCTTCATCTGTTACTGAGATATTCCAAATTTTGTAAGTTGTCAACTTGTAGGGTTTTGATGCATGAATGAGAAAATTATCTTCAATATTCCTCTAATATTATTTAAATATGTAACCTACACACATAAAATGAGAGGAATGGTTGTGCATGTATAGGGTTTTGCCTCAATCAAACCCCATGTTGGTGTTTTCACCTCCACAATGGAATAATTGATGAAAAGAGAGTGTATCCTTTTGAAGGATAAAGGATAAATGATAAACAAATGATGAATTAACACTTTGTTGCAACTCACCACTCAAATTTGATCTCCTTAATGGAATGAATTCATGCTCATCACCTTCAAAGATTGATAGTTGCTTGTCTTGATTTTATTTGAAGACCTACAAGCATTAGTACTAAAAAATAAATGATCATAAAACATGAAAAAACTTACGTAAAAACATGATGAAGGATTGAAATTATGCTTGACTAAAAATAATGCTACAATAATGTTGATAAATCTGCTCTTGACTGCTCTTGACTAATTTTAGGATCTTCAATTTTCTCAATAATTTCTCTTCTAATTGAAATGATAAAAAGGCTAAGTATTTATATGAAATTAATCTAATTTCCCAAAAATTAAATCTCAATGGATGAAGATTGAAATTGGAATTTCAAATAATAAATTACTGACACCGACACATTCAAATTTGGGGACAACTTAAGTGGTCTAGGATACAGGATGCTTTCTAGACCAAATCCCTACTTTTTAGGAATCAAAATTGACAAGGGAAAAATAATAAATGAATTCTTTGATTTCTCATGTTTGATTTTCTAAGAATGTTTAGGAGATTAGGTTCATAATTAGGTCCAAGCACATAGGGGGAGCAAAACCTAGCATGAAATTGTCAAGGGTGGCAATTTACAATACTACATTTAGCCCCACTTTAGTGAGAGCATGAACTTATGCTCAAAATCACACTAAAGTAAGAATATGTCAAGAGGGATTCAATCATCCAAGTTTTGACAAGATACGATGGAATTGAATCTACAAGGAGTGCACAAGCTCCCAGGATTCAAGATCCAATGACAAGACAACATATGGATAAAGGAATACACATGCATGATATGCAATGCAACATGAAAACATGAAGCATACATAAACACAATGCATACAAAAATGAATACATGAGGCTAAAACATGGAATACATGAAGTAAACACACTAAAAATGCAAAGTAAACACAAAAAATAATATAAACACAAAGGTTAGTACTAAAAAGGGTTCGAGTCAATAAAGTAAAGAGACCTCAGTCTTAAATTTGTCTCAGATACCAAACTTCATCCATCGAATGTGTTAGACAAAATGGTGGTCCCATAAAGATGTAAGATCACTTATGAAACACATGGCTCCACTAGCAAGAAAGTTGTGTTATGTTAGGTGGACATATAAAAATTTGGGTTTCACAAGGCTAGAAAGTTGCATTATGTTAGGTGACTCATGAAACAAATGGCTCCACTGGAAAACAAGGTGTGTTATGTTAGGTGTCCATGTAAAATTCTCAATCTCATGAATTAGAAAGCTCTATTATGTAAAATACATGGACTATATTATCAATCATGATTTAGGGAGCCCACAAAATTTTAACATCATGGGGGACTATCTAACATCACAGGGGATGAAAATCACCTTAGGGGGTGCACAAAAATTTAAAGTCATGGGAGAAGAAATAATAAGTTCAATGTCACAAATGATGAATTGAACACCACCCCTCAAGGGGCTCTATAAGCAACACCACCACCAAATGGGTATACCAATAATTCAAATCTCACAAGACGATATGAAATAGTCGGGGTGATATGTCCCCCCTTAAAATGTCAACATACTTGTTGTGTTGGTATTTCAAGGAAGAAGAGGGGAAGAGTGGATCCTTGAAAAGAATGTCTACCTCCAAATCTAGTTATCCTTTCCCTCCAAGTGTAAAGGTAAATAAAACCACACAAAAGACTATTGTGTTGCTGCCAAGGATGAAATATGGTTGCACCTAAGATTGTACCACAATGAATGGAAATGAGAAAACACATGAAGTTGTAAATGGTACATAGTGAGGAGAAACATCATAGAATAAAGATCATTATTTTTTAGAGTGATTAGATGCATCAACACATGGAAGAGCACCACAATCATCAAGTTATTTTATTTTATTACTCAAGGCTTTGGTATTCATTTATGGAAGACCATGCACTCAATGATATGCACAAAAGGAGTTATTGTTATAAAATTTCTTACATGTTGGAGGGGGAAGAGTAATCAAGTGGTCTTTGAGGAGCCTCGACAAAATATTATTTTTCTTTGATAAATGTGTAGGAGACAAGTTTTTCTTTTTTGAATAAAAGCTTTCTCGCTTACCACAAGATGACATAAATAGTAGACATGATGAAGCATCAAATGAAGATGGGGATGAAGGATGGAAACCTAAACCCTTTTTAGAAAATTACGGTATAGACTTCACTTGATCCTTATCTTTTTATTTCATGTTTTCATTATATCCAATACCACAACACTCTTCCAACTCAAATGAAAAAGCCTTATCTAAAGTCTCATGAGAAGAATTGGTTCTTTCACAATAACGCAAATCCTTTTTTATTTTTTAAAATTTAGGCATCTTCCACACATGACAGACGGAAGTTAGAAATCCCCCATCACCATCATGGGGTGATGTTTTTGGATTTGTTGATGTAGAACAAGATTGGGTGAATGAAATGTTGAATTTACAATCAGATGTAATGCACAGAAAATTAATTCAAAATAATAGCACAATAACATGGCAGATACCCTGGGAAAACCCTCCACTTGAGGGAGAAAAACCCAGCAACAATATATCACTTATCTATTGACTCACAAAGATAAAATCCTTTATAATAGAGGTCAATAATGAGGCCAAGAGAATTCACAACAATCTAATGAAATTCACAATAATGCAATGATGCGAATTCACTAATGATAAAACTCAGCCATCAACAATTTCGATCTGCTCTTGAAGATGAACTCGCACTTGAGAAACTCGAACTTGTAATGGATGTGTATGAATGAATGGATAATCACCAATGAAGAACCATTGAGTATATATACAAGAGCAGAGGGAAGGATGTGCCTCTTCAAAGCCATAAGTTGTCCTCCTTGAAAAGATGTGTTCCTTAATAAACACAAGGTCGACCTTCTTGAAGTTCACACCTCCTCATGTATTTGTTTCTCTTCAATAAATAATCATCATTTAATATTAATGGCATGCCTCTTCATCAAATTGAGATCTCTTATAAATTAAATAGCTTAAGGCTATTATTTAATTTATCAAATAAAGTAAAGGAGATCGGTTGGAAATGACAATCGATGTTTTATAACATCAACATGAAACACAAGACTCCTTAGGTTTAGATTGTGAGATTTTGTACTCTCCAATAAAGGAGGGTGTAAAATATAATGAACCCCAATCATCCTCTAAGAGTTTTGTTCTAGGTGAAATACAATCATATTTATCCTCAACCTGTATATTTTCTACCTTTGTAATTGGGATCAAATTATTAAGAGAGTTGGAAGTGTTATGTTCAGCTTTGACTTATGAATTATAACTTTTTATCCACTTTTACTGGATATATATATTGTGTGAGCATAATCATGAATTAAGCTAAACATGATTGAATTACAAGAATTAAACCAAGATTTAACTAATTAAGCCATGATTCCAATAAAATTCTTGAAAATATTAATCTAAGAAGCCTTCAAACATCAAATATCAAAGAAATGCATAAAGGAAACCTAATTAATACATCAAATCTCATCGCATTGGGGGATTGGTACTGAATTGATGTGGAATTTTAGTGCTTTCCCAATCCCTTGGTTGAAACAAGCTTGAAAATGGATGCAATTGATGGAAAATGGATGCAAGATTAGTTAAAATGGATGAAAATGGATGAAAATGTGCATAAGAATGCTATGAAAATGACTATAATGTAGATGATCTCAATGAATGTGGATGAATTGCTCAAGAAATGAAGGCTATTTATAGGAAAATTAAGTGAATCAATGGCCAAGATTGATTTGATCAATCAATGGATGAAAATTGAAGAGGGGAATTAGCATGGATCAAGAATTCAATCCATGGATGAGATTGAAAGTTGACATGGATTGATGGATTTAATCAATGGTTCAAATTGATTTGAAGAAACACAAATCCTAAAATTTAGGAGGAATGTGCAAGATATTTCCATTTAAGAGGGAAATTGTCTGAATTTGAAATGGAGGAATATTCCATGGAAATATTCCTTTGCAAGTGGGAGAAATTGGAGGGATGAAAGAAATTAGTCAATTAAATAATTAGGAATATTATTTAATTGTGCAAGATGGAGGAATTTAGAAAATTTAATTAAACAATTTACTCATTTAATTTTAAAAAAAGGGGGAATTAATGACATTTAACTAAATAATTCATATTATTTAATCGAATGAAAAGACTTAGGGAATTTTAATTAAATAATTCACATTATTTAATTAAACAAGATGAAAATTAGTATGGAAAGTGTGAATTATCCTAAAAATATTGATTATTCGATTAATAGAAGAAAATGATGAATTTAATTAAACAATTAAGATTATTTAATTAAATAGTTGAAAAGGGTCAAATCAAGATGAAAATGTTGTTAATAATTGAATTCAAATGTATGATATCAATCAATAAAATTTTAATTGTCTACATCTTGTTATTATATTCATATTCCATCTCACAGTGAAGAGTAGATGGGACTCCTTTCATGGCATGAATCCATAATCTACCAAGGAGAATATTATATGAAAGAGGTCTCAGCATGATATAGACAAGGGCAGGCAAAACCACAAGCCCTACCTTAATGGGTAGTGTGATCATCCCTAATAGTTGGTTACTAACATTATCAAAGCCATGAATAGAAAGATCATTAGGTTCTATAAGATTCTTAGCCACACCAATATTATCTAGAAGATTAATGCTACAAACATTAAGACTTGATATATTATCTATGAGAGTGCGTCTAACCCCAATTTTATTAATGACCACCATTATCATTAAAGTTTCATGTTTATTTTTGATCTCAAGCGAGGGTAATTCATGTTGAGATAATGTAACATCCAACTTTGTTGCTTGCATACACTCAAACAAGATTGATGTAATACAACTTGTTTATTGAAAGGATAAAATTATAATTTTTAAACTATAGATTTATAACATCAATATCTAGTGCATGGATATTTTTTCATTTATAATTTCCGCAATCAAAATAATTATAATTTGGACGTAGATGTTTTTCGTAATGCATAACTTATTTTGTATGTATTAAAATTAACTCTTTTTTTGTTGAAACAAGGACATCAATATCTAGGACAAATATTTTTTAGATTTTTTTCTCTATTTTTCTATTTTTCTGCATGTGTGAAACAAATACCTTGATGTTTGGTAAAAAACATTCACAAAAAATATACTTTTTGGAAAGCTTATAATAAGGGTTGTATACTTATTAAAAAAAAATCTAAATGACTTTATTTGATCCCTCAAAAGATAAAGAAAAATAAGTTTTTTTTAGCATTTTGATAAGTGTGAAGGAGACTCTATTGTGGGTATGATTTAAGACTAGAGGGGTTTTATCCAAGGGGGTTTTATCTAAGGGGGTCTTATCTAACCCTCTTCAATTAAAATCCTTTAAATGGAACCCCTCAAGGCTTAAATCATTATTTTTTCTTAAAAAATATGTGATTTCAAACAAAAATTAGGATGTCCCAAGTGTCATGTGAACAAGTTGTCAAATGAAAATGTGACATTTATTCAAATTTATTGCTCCCTTGTTTTTATAAAAAAAAATTGTCAAGCCTCTTTTTTGGGATCCTAGATAATGTAATTTTAGAACAAGTTAGTTAGGTCTTAATGAGTCTTAGCTTTCAGAAGAAATAATTGTAAGATTTTGGTTATGATATCAATATACAATCTAAATTCAGGCATATTTGAGAGATATTTATCAACACTCTTATTTTATATTTTGTACACAATACTTTCTAAATCAATTTACAATCAAGAATTATGAGATTCTATGCTACATATTTGTTGTAATAAATATTTTGTTGATGGCTTCTATTCAATGAGTAAAATAATTTCTTTCAATTAAACATTGGGATATTGTGATATGAATTAGGATTTGTAAGGAGAATTGTGTTGTTGAATAGTAATTGGTTATATTGTTAGAAGGTAATAGCATATATAAACCCTCAAACTTGTAATTAGATTGTTTCTATAAGAGAATTTCAAGATTTTTGACTCTGTGATAGGATAAGGCATCAATTCAATGATATATTCAATTTAGTATCAAAAGAAGAAACTAAACCATATTATTTTAAGCTTCTTGTTTAGTTGTTGTGTTCTTACACCATGATTTAGGACAATTATAAGAATTTATGGATGGGATGAATTGTATGTATCATATTCCTAACAATTTTTTTAAGAAGTTAATTTATTAAATACACCATATGTTCTAATGTTGCAAATGTTTAAGTGGTGTTGACCCATAGATTTTTGGGTAGGATCTATAGGCTACTCTTACACTCTTAGGATGTTTCACCTAAAAGGAGAGAGATAAACCCCGCTCAAAAGCCTAGGTGGTTCACTCAAATTAAGATGTGTATGATGTTATTAAGGTGTAGTGCCATAAATTTGGCATGAAGGGCAAAAACACACCCATCAATTTTATTTTTTTAAACCAAAATAGACATTCATAGAGTTAATGATGCATACACATGGTATCATCATATACATATTTCTTGGTGATGGATGACCATCCTCACTTATGTCACATCGTCTAAGAGAAAAGGAAGGGCAGGAAGTGATATCGAGTGTGTAAAATCTATTGTGCACACCCTTAAACCAAAGATGGGATGACCTAAATACTAGGTTAAGGTTATGCTAGGTTCGAATGAATTTAAATGGACTATAGGTGTCAAACCTCATTTTGACAACATGCTCCACAACAAAAATGGAAGTATCATTAACCCATCTTTAGATCGTCTATCATTTTGGTGACAATGTTATTATTTCAAACCCAAAAGAATTAGCATTATTTTTCCATAGTATTAATGATATAATCAATTACGTGTTCAAATTAACAATAATACAAATGTGATTCACATGAGATTCTCAAATCAAATTTATTTAACCTAAACAATTTTAATTGATAAATAATTATTTAATTTACAATACCATTAAAATTATCCCAATATATATCCCTTTTCAAGTATACACTTAAAAATTAATAATAAAATGTATATACATATATATAAAGAGAGAAGTAAAGCAAATATCCCAATTAAAATTTATTTTTATATAAATGAGAAGCTATATATAATTCTTTTCTATTATACTTTATAAATGTCATATAAAATAACAAGTTTAAACCTAAGTCTTTTTTTAAAAGAAGAATACCACGATTCCTTTCCTTTCTTAGACTTAAGAGTCTCTTCTTTCTATTATTTTAAAGTATATATTTTAATGTGTGTAACTTTTTAAGATTATGAAATACCCCCTTTTAAAATTTTAAACACCAAAGACATACATAAGGTGGAATTTATTAAGGCTTGTTTTAGAGTAAGCTAGCTGCCCAACCTATTGTAGAAAATGAAACAAGGTAGTACCGTATTTATTTGTTTTGATCGAATTAAATGGGAGCCCTAGCATTAACAATTCTACGCTAATAAAAATAATAATAATAATATAATCGTTAAGATAAAAGCTTAAAAATTTTACGCCGAAGGCGTTCCCTCAATGAAGTTTTCCAGTCAAATTTCTCTATCGACGGTTTAAAGCAGAATGCAAGACCATCTACGATATATCTTGACCGTTCATTAGTTCTTGTCATTTTGCTCTTTACGCTGAAGTCAGTCAAAAAAATATCTGCCTTCTTTATGCAAACGGATTAGGTTGTTAAAAAGTAACTCCACTTCGATTGAAATACAGCGGACACCAAGAAACCTAAACTTAATAAGGTGAGGGCTGACGAAAAACATGGAGAATAGAGTAATTGGGTGTAATCTGGTGTATCACAGCTGCTGGAGAATTTGCGTGCGACCGAGCTTTTAAATCCTCAGCAACTCAAAATCAGAAAATTCCTTATAAATAAATATCTGCCTTCTGTTAATATCTGCCCTACTTGCATGACCTTCTTTTTTATCAGCGACATCAACAGAGATTTGTGCAGAATCTTGAGGTAAGTCGCATTTCTCTTGCCGTTAATGGTTTCCACTCCATATTTTATTGCTTCCCCCGCCGCTAATGCTTTTTGCCCCTTTACTGTGATAGATTGAAGCAGCAACTGTACACAACTTGGGGTTTCCTAAAAAATTCCTGCGACCTCTGCCCATTTTCTCTCATTGGCATCATTGACAGGTCGACACAATTTCCACATAATCTATAGGTAAGCCACTTCCCATGATTTCGGTTTATTGTATTTTTTTTAACCTTCTGCATTACAGAAACCATTTGCATCTGCTTCAAATTTTCTAGCCTTTTTTTAAGCAAATCCATTTCGTGTCTACCTTGCCATCGCTGTATTGTAATTTCGGCCTTTTGTTTTGTATTATCAGTCTATAGACATTCCTGGTATCCACTCCCTCAAAGGGCTGCATTCCCGTTAGAAAAACCTTCTTGGGGATATTGGAAGACTTCTGATGCCCTCCAGTAACAAGTTCCCCTGCTGACTTCAGGGGACCAGAAACTAAAATGTCCAGAAGTAATATAATAGTTGCGGGAAATTTGTAGAGCATTTTGTAGGATGGGTTTTACTTTTAACACTGTAGAGAGCCAAAAGTGTATCATGGAGGGTAAGTAACCAACATAAAAAGGCAAGCTTTCTTTGTGAATGTGTGCAAATAACATTTAAATTTCATAGAATAGAGACCTTATTTTGGTTGCATCATTTGTCTGGCATGGAGATGAGGTGATGCTATGACATTTGGTCTTGGGCTTATGTTGCGACTGCAAGCATGATAGTTGTGAAAGAGTTGGTGTTTTCACTGTCTTTCAAGCATAAACAAGACAATTATGAAGTAATACTCACCACTTAGTTAAAAAGGAAAGGCCCAACCTACAAGTAATAACAAGCAAAAGCAAAAGCTGCCATTAGGCCTTCCTCGATTGAAAACTCAAATGTGATGTAATGTGATTCAATGCAATGCAAATCTAATGAGATGTGTTGAACCCTCGTTTAATTCTCCTCCAGTGACAGATGCTTCATTAATACATAGAACTGAACGGAAAACTTTCAAGCGTGGTTTTTTGGGTAGCAAAGTCCCGTCCTCCAAAACATCATCCCCCAGGGCCAAGTAAACAACAGACGGCTTCTCCAGCCCAAGAATATTCGCAACCCTTCACATAATTCTTCCTTCTTACTACAAATTCTAAAATTCTTTCCCTCTTTGACTTTAGCCCTGTTCTCCACTTTCTTGCAATAAATCATCTAATCCTTTTCAATTCGCCCACAAGTACAGAAGCCTCCGCAGACAATTCATCCACCAAATCAAGATATTCAAACCTAATAACATCGTGCCTATCAATATCAGGGTTTTGAATACATTCGTCCAGCTGAGCCAAATCTTTAGGAGAAGTTCACCGCCGACCACTTCCCTTGCACACAACAATGGCAATGAGAAACCAAGGCATTTATTTTATACATAAATTTCCATAGTATATATTCAAGTGAGGAGGGGAACTCTCTATCAGAATGAAACTGAGATATAGTCAGAGCCGGGGGTAGGGGGCCCTCCGGTTGAATGTCCATACTCTGTTCCAAAGCTCCCATTTTTGTGCAGGCTGAGTGGGCGCTGAAAAAGGCTATCAAACTTGACTTTACCCCCACCGTTTCCATTTGCTTGAAAGTTTCTAAAGCCTCTTCAATAAATCCATTTTGTGCATAACCTGCAATCATTACATTTCAGAAAAAGCTTTCTCTGAGTCATTTGGTCAAACGGTTCACAACACTTTGTCTTAGTCATTCTGTCAAACGGTTGACATGCCTTGTGTATACTTTTGAATTTTCCAAAATTGGGGGTGAAGGAACATTATATCTTTTATTGCTTTCTTTGTGTAATTAAATAATCATCATGTTTTACCTAATCCCATGACATACAAAGAAAATCTCACCTGCATCGTTAGCTTCAGGCATATATTAAGTAAAAGAAATTTGAACAAGAATATTAATCTCAGCATTTCGTAAACTGTGATGGAAATTTAGCAGTTATCAATCATAAACTGGGCACTTTCAGTCACACTCCATGTTTCCAGACACTTATTCCAAGTCTAATTGATTCATTACTTTGTCATATTTTTGCAACCTGCTGAGTACTGGAGTAATCTGTAAGTTGCCAAATAACTTCTGAGATTGTTTTGGGTTAAAATCTGTCTATTAGCAGTCAAGAATTACTTTGTAACAGTCTATAAGTTGCTATTATATTGTGGGTCTGTTTCCAGTGAGAAATCTGATCACTAGTGACTAGAAAATACCCTGTATTAGTTGGGAGGAATGTCAAACTGAGAATATGAGTTGTTGTTCATGAATTACAGTCTTAGTTGCACTCAAAAATTTATATATATCATACTACTATTATAGCCTTTCTACTATTGTTGTGTAATGGCAATGCTTGGCTAAGAAATCATAGTGAAATAATTATTATTCTATTGATATTGCAGTCCTTGATGTTTATGTTTTTAGTGCACTACTGTTATTGAAATACAAGGAAACTCATGAAGTCTCTAGCATTGTCCATGTTCATATGTCCAAGATATGGAATGCCCATACTTACATGTGTTGTATCTCATTGATTTGGAAAATAAAACAAGAGCCTCTACTATCTTTTTATACAATTGTTTTACAAATACCAAACTGAAAAAAAAACATCAAACACCTCTTCAAAATCTCAAGCAACGCTCAAAATTCAGATTGCATGCAAAGTGCTAGACAAAGTGTCAAACAATACAAATTGCTTGATTTAGTAGTTATGGCTTCAACTCATTCATCATAGGCTTCCCACTAGATTGATTTACCATGAACACATTTTTCTTGTACCGAAACTTTTCTTACTCAAAAAATTCATAAATTTTTACAAGAAATTAGTCACAAATACAGTTTTCAAAAATTCAATGGATTCTTTTCTTTTTCAACAATCTGTAAAATTTTTGCTTTTAATTTTCCTTGTCAACATTTGCATTTGGTTACTAAGATTAAAACTCAAAATTATAATATCCTTATGTTGGTGAAGATCAAACAGTCTTGCCATCTCTAATTCAAGATTGTAGAAATTAGTTAGAAATATAGTTTTCAGAAATTCAATCGATTCTTTTCTTTTTCAGAAATTGTAAATTGTGAAGTGTCAAACTTTTTTAAATAAATTAAGTAATGCACATATACTTTATTGTCATTTCATTTTAATTAAGAAAATATGATTTTTAACTACAAGTCATTTTCTAAAAGTAGATATTACACCATCATCTAACATGCTTGTTGGTATTGTTATTTATGACATCAAATTTATTTAAAATTTCTATATTATGAATTTTTGTAAATAGCTTTTCATAGAAAATTCGATCATTAGAATCAATAAATATTAACAGGCAATGCATTTTTTTTCTTAAATTTTTAACTGTGAAAACCTCATATTCATTACAGCAGGCAGTTAACTTTGGATGAAGGAATACCAAATTCATAAGAATAAAAGACTGTTAATTACTAATGAAAGTAACTAAGTGTGATCATTGTTTCTAGCTTTCAATTTTGTTTCAAATGCTGGAAACAATGAGAAGATATTAAATATGGATTTCTGATTGTATCGGGATATCAATCAATTAGACAAAGATTAATCAGATTTATATGATATTTTGTATTAAAATTCAACCACGTATGCTTATTTGATTTGAATATCTTGCTTTAGGGTAAAATAAAATGGGTCCCACTTTTGGACTGAACAATTACAAGAACCAGTATAATTGGTATTTTTGTGAAGGACAATAACCAATAAAATGGCTGAGAATTGTGAGGAAATATTTATTATATAATTAATAAAGTCTGTAAAGAACAAGGTATTAAGATTAACTTATGAAGATTATTTAATTTGCACTGTAGCTATTGTGACAAATTTCTACTGAAGCTGCAAATTCAATGGTTGCCAGACCTATTCTTCCAATACCTACTATAAAGTCAAATCTCAATATTGGTTCTTGAATGTCAAATATGTATAGCAAATGTGGCTGCACCGTTGAATTTGTAGTTCAAAATCATATTCTCTTAATTAAAATGAAGTGACAATAAATTATATTTGCATAACTTCATTTATTTATAAAACTTCAACACTTCATATTTTACAATTTCTATAATTCAAATACAATACCATATATTAAAATATTCATCTCCACAAATCTTCGACGTACCCATTGCACACGAAGGTGCGATTACTAGTTATATCACAACCTTTATACCTGTTATTAAAATATTGTCATAGGAGTGGTGGGAAGCTGCACGTTAGCTTGGAAAACTCAAGATTTTAAACCACAGAAGTAGGTAACGTTAAAATTATTGTCACCATGCAAGTTGGGCACCCTACATCTGGCACGAGAGCTAACAAAAAGTTTGCAGGCAATGGATCAAAGTACATTATTTTAATGGATGGACAGTAACCAAACTTCAAACGAAGGCAGGCGTCGAAGTGCTGGCATTGATATTTTATTAATAAAATCATTATAATTGCAAGAGATGACAGGTATAAGGTAACTTATTGCACCGGCTTCAGCTCTAAAGGCAAGCCACGACCATTTTGTCGTACTATGGCATGTATTCGCTATTTTAATATTAATTGATGTGAAAATATTACTCGCAATATTAATCTTAGGATTATTGATATTCCGTTGTCTACAAGAATTGAAGATAAGAAATAGTGCAGATTGCTAAAATGTCAAATTAAAATTGAGAGATCACAGATAAATAGTTAGTTAAAGATCCTGTTACGTATAATGAATACATTATGGAAATATGGGTATAGCACACTGCACAGAGCCTAATGAAATGTTCATTTTGACTAATATTAATTATACGGAAGTAAGTTTGAAATCAACAGATCTCTCATTGATAGCCGATGAACCACCATGATAGGATTAGCAACTATGCATAAATTGACCAAAAGATCACATGTGAAAAACTACTCTTACTTAGACAATTAAAAGAGAGGTGAAAGCTCATTTATTCTTGCAGTTAAGGAATGACAGAAGGCTGGCGCTATAGAAAGTATAAAATTTAATGATTATTTTGTTCGCTCTTCAACTTTTACGTTCAGATGAACCTGCCATATCTTTTTAGTAGATCCTTTGTTTCACTTGGGCAACGACATTTATGACAGTCAAGTTATAACTTCTCGTTGCATCTTCCCAACTACTCGCTCAGACAAACTATTACCTACGCAGCCAATTGGGAATAGAATTAAATACCAACTTGAGGGATGAGCTGCAATGGCGCCGACTTGAGAAGTGATATGTCTTCCTTCAACGACATCTCAGGAAAAGTTAGTTTATTAATTAATGGTAGGGCCACAAATTCCTAGATTATTTAAGGACACTGCGGATGAAATTGTCTAGAACACATCACATTGTGACGACTTTCCTACAAGTTGTCACTTCAATAACTTGTAAGGCGCACAAGGCTTACACCATCATGGCCTACCAAGGCTATGGCTAGAATATATTTTAGTATTTATGAGTAGCGGCGTAAACCCCACTAAATCGTAGCAGAGGTGAAAGGTATAAGGCCAAAATTTTCCACACAACCAAAAGTCAATACCTACCAAGCACCACAGTTTATAATTGAAATCATTGGTTAAATTTGGTGTCGAATTTTGAACACAGGCTTAGCGTTTCCATCTCAACAGGGGATTTTCTTTAGTCGATCGAGTTAACATTTCTAAACTGAGAGCAGTAGCTCCATTCTAACAAGGATAAGAGATGCTTTCCTGAACAAGGAGATTGATACAAGGTGAGGTATTACAGAGACCCCATCTAATACTACATGTGTATAAATATATTGGGGAACTATCTACAGGCTCATCGTACCAATTCTAATGGGACTGAGAATCTATGTTATCATCCAGTCTCTTTAATCACGTTTTTAGAATAACCATACTGCAGAAATCTATTTTACACTTGGCAGCTGAATTTCATCTATTCACTAGACATAGAATATCGATTTGCTATCATTTTAAGATATATGAGAAAACAATACTAGCAGAATGCATTTGCAGAATAAATTTCACTTATGTAAGCTTTGCTTCAAGTCTTTATTTCAAGCAAGCACATTACGGATTTGCAGCAAAGGATCATACAAGGAAGCCTGAGTATGTCAATTTCTATATTTCATTTCTCCACACGGCACAAGTAGTAATTTTGTTCTTTCTTGATAATAAAATGATTTAGCATTTTACAGACTCACAACAGATTACATACTTTTTATGATATCCACACAGACTTTATCATTAATACTGTAAGCATTACTACAACAAGCACTACCAAGACAAGAACAATAAGACTGATTGCATTTTCATTTCTTATAGATAGATCATACAGAGGAACAAGTTCGTCTTTCAAATTTCTATCCACAAACTACAACATAGATAAGCATTGAAGACCATATATTTCCTTTCAAAACCTTTTTACATTACTTCAAAGGAAATTTTCTTTTAATCACAACTTGCATAATCTATTTACAATAATTTTCATTTTGATAATATAGCTATGAACAGGAAAGGAAATCTGCAGACCTTAGAAATGTTATATATGTACACAGGGAGAATCCCACTTGGAAGATTACAACATGATGCTTTGTTTCCCAATAGCCTAGATGATGTTGCTTTCATTTTTATTTTATTTTTGAAAGATAAATGAAATGCACAGTTCCATATTTACATTTAGTTACACTTTTCTTTTTTTTTGACAGTCTTTCAAACTTACACATTCAGCCACAAGACATCACATTGGAAAGGATCACATTAATCCCTTTCTTTTCTCATTTTACAAGTAGAATACAACTACTTTCAACTATGAGCCTTCAACATCCTGCAAGAGAATACACAAAACTTCTTTTCATGGCCATTCGGGTGTGCTCACCTCCCAACCTTGGGTTGGAAAACCAACCACCCCCCGAGCTAAGAGGTAACCAAGATACCAGGTACACACAACAATAGAACAAAATTCCATTTCAAACCACAATGCTCAAAACAGAATACTCCCAACCAAGATTCACACATTTACTTAGGGATTCTTTATAAATCCAAAAATGGGGATAGAGGTGGACATCACTTCCATATGGGGAGACCTATTAGCAAGTAGAAATAACCAACAACACAATCCTTCTTTTTCTCCAATCCACCCATTCAATAAAGTTCTTCATATCAAACATCCTCCATACAACAATCTTCCCAAAACACCATACTATCATGAAACAATTTTGGGTACTCATACCCTTTTTGTGCCTCTCCTTCTCAAAGGAGGAACAATCTCCCCATAGAGGTTCCTACACATTCCTATCCCCCACAAGGATTCTCTTCCCACATTGGGTGAGTTTATCCTATACAACCCCAAACCAACACAAGGGAATGCAAAGACACATAAATGGACAACAACCCATATAACTCATGTTCTCAAACTTCCATACAAAGAGGTAAAAGAAATGAAAAGAAAACATACATAAAGATAGAGTAAAACCTACCTCAAATCCAAGCCAACAATTAGAGAAGGTTGAGGATGAGCTCCAAATCCCTACTCCTTCAAGACTAAGCAAAATTTTCCTTCCTCCAAGCAATCCAAACACCAAGCCCCAAAAGAACCACCCTCTCCTTTCCTTTCCAAAGGATTCAAATAGGAGTTTAGGGTTAGAAACCCTTGGAGGAGAGTGTGACACATGTCAACCTCCTATTCACTCCCATGGACACACCTCCCCACAAGTTCTCACACATGTGTGAGAACTCTTGGGGAAGTGAAAGGACAAAGAGTGTTCAACACTCAATAAGGTTTTCAAATCTCATAAATGAGATTTTGGAGCCAACACTCCAATCCCATCCCCCAAAATCCGTCACCCTTCTTAATGGCTAATTAAGAAGGGTCACAACTTGCAATTTTGACAAGTTATGGGTTTTATTTGACCCCTAACCCATAGGTGACCATCCTAGGGGTTAAGTAAGGGCCAATTAACCCAATTTAAGGACTAATTAAACCTTTGAAACCCCTCAAAAAAAAATTGAAATTTAAACATAATAAATAATTCCAACATGCCCCAAAACCCTCAACAAAAGTTTGATTGACCTTAAAAGCATAAAATCAAGATTCAACATTAAATATTTTTAATCACGAATAAAATACAACACAAAGAGGCTATGGTCCATTCTCCAAATGAACCATAGTAGCTTCACTAGGTTGACACAATTGGGTACCCTTGGTTACCTCCAATCCCATTGGCCATGGGTGCGTACCTGCACACTCAATTTCCACTTGTCAATATATCCAATATATGATAATCTATAATTAAATCCACAATTCTATATATATAATTAACATAATCAAATATTGAAATAGATGAATTAGAAATATCAATACACATAATTTATTCTTTCTCTTGCAAATAAAATATTCTACAAACTCACGACTAGTAATGACGTTATAAATAGATCACATCATCACTTAATTCAATTTCAACATCTTCTCAATTCTATACCAAAACCACTTACCCATTCTTACCATGATAATCAGATCCACACGAGCATATCAAATAAGAAAGCATAGCATGCATATAATCATCATAGGCATCATAAACAGAAGAGAAACATAACACCCAAGGTCCATAATCATCCTAAATAGTTTAAACCGCATAGAGTAGCAAAATGTTCATATCAAAATGCCGCCAAATAGGGTGTATCAAATAGTAGGCCTCACATAAGGCTAAATGAGATGATCTAAGTGCAATTGAATGAACTATTTGACTGATTATGAATGCAAAACCTAAGAATTATGCAATGTTGGAAAACACAATGTGATATGCAAACATGAACTAAAGTATGAACAAATGCAAAACAGAAAAGAAGAAGGTTCAATCAGAGTGCACCTGGATAAAGAATGAAGAATTTGGAGTGTCCTGAATGCTAGCAAAGATCACTAAAAATCACCAGTGGGACTCATTCGCCACTGATGGTGAATCAGTCCTGCTTTTGATGAAAACTTTTGAGAATAGGTTTCTGAGTGTCGGGATCCAGAATCTGAAAAAATCTAGATTTCTAGCTTTAAGGTGGGACTCATTCGCCACTGATGGCGAATCAGTCCACTCCGAAAATTCTGTGAAATTAGGGACCAATCTTGTAGCACCAGATTTGAGATTGTCTATTTTTCGGGTTGACAGAGTCAAATCTGTAGAAAATGGACAAAATGTCTTATCCAAGCTTGAAATAGGTTGTAGTTGAATTGAAACACTTTGTTGACTTCTTGTCCACTTTTCAACACCTAAATTCTTGTCAAATGTGCATAGACAAGTCTGCAAATACACATGCAAAAGGGGGGAAATGGTTAAGGGTTAGGTTATAGGGATTTGCCTTGGTCAAATATCACTTTGGTAATCAAACCCTTAATGAAATAATGAAATAATGAAATGGAAGAGAATGATAAACAAATAACATGCTAATGCTATCAACTTACCAAACCCTTGTTGAAGAAAATCTGAAGATATGTTAATGGTTCTTCCAGGATACTTGATTAATGCTTGATTGAATGATGCAAAGTGCTCAAATGCTAATTGAATGGTTAATGAATGAAAAGATTGCTTGAATGAGTTAGAAGATGTAAAATGAGGAGAAAAATGCATATTTATACACACTTGTGCCTTAGTAACCTGATGATACCTCATCACAGGCCGACATAAGGTGATTTTAAATAAAAACCCGAAAGAAAATTTGAAATATTTTGAATTTGGAGCCAATAGGGACTCATTCGCCACCCATGGAAAATGGGTCCCACCTTGGGCTTGTAAGTGGGTGTCAGGAATTAAGTCACATTTAATGTTATTTATCGGGTTTAAATTAAAAAAATACACTTAATTAAGCCTTATGAGTGCATAAAGGGATCAAATAAAGCATAAGAAAGGTGTAAATAGTGAAATTAAGCTTAGAAAAGTGTGAAATCTTGTTACAAGAGTTTACAACACTTCAAAATAGGACTTAATAAGTGATGAAAAGGTGATTTTTAGGTGAATTGTAATGAATAGAGTTTAGAAAAGTGTAGAAATGTTTTACAACACTTCATAACATCTTCACAAGACACCATAATTTGAATTTTAAGGACCTAATGTGAATGTTTAAGCCACATTGCAACATTAAATCAAAGCAAAATGGACCAAGCGTCGTGAAGAAAGGCCTAAAATACCATGAAAATGTCAAGGGGCCATTTTTCTATGGCACATTTAGCCCCCACTTTAGTGAGAGGATGAACTTGCTTCAAACTCACACTAAAGTAGCCATGCATATCAAGAGAGAGAGAGAGAGGTCCTAATGCACTTATGTTAGCAAGATGGAATGACAACAATCAAGAGGAATGATAAAGTCCCCAGGATGAAGATCCCATGGAAAACTAAACATAAGAACAAAGGAATGCACATGTGTTGAAATGAAAGAAGAAAAAGGGGGAATTGGATTGAGCTTCGATCGTCTGTCCAACTAGTTGTTGATTAGATCTAGGATAATTGTTTGAAAAAGAGAATGCATACTCGCTTTGGGGTGACATAACTCATGGTGGTCCACCGAGTGAGAGGACCCAAAAAGTGAAGTACATACACTAGTTGGTATGCACTCACAAACACATAGGTAGCTATGGGGAAAGTCATGCCACTAAGTGGGCTTCCCGCTCAACCATATCAAAGTTATACCTCCTGATAACTTTAACAAAGCACCACAAGGGAAAATGTTGGTTCGTGCTTCATGAGACAAGAAAAAATTTGTATGCTTAAAACCCATGAACAAAGAGCAAGGTACCATAAACATGCAAGTTGTGTTATGCAAGATGGCAAAAATGTAAAAAGATATTCAAAGGAGTCTTGTTAAGTTCATGTGAGGTTTGTCACTTAGGGAACATTGTGTCTAGTTTCTCCAAGAGAGGACCAATCAAAGAATAAAATATTCACAACATAGGGGATGCAATGCGTCGCATCAAGCCACCAAGAAGAATGCAATATGCTAAGAGAGATCACACTCATGAAGGACATCAAACCCAATTTCATCCACAAAGTGATGAATGCCATATGAATTGACAAGGCTAAACTAAGAACCAAAAATGAAATTATGCCAATGTATGTCCCCCACTTTAAAGGAATTGCTACACATTGTTCTATGAGCAATTACTTTAAAGTAGGAAAGGAAAGAAAATGCAAAAAGAAAACAAGACATGAGAGCCAACTTGGAAAGCTCCTATGCCAAGTCATATGTTTCTGAGTTAGGCTGTGTCATGTAAATGAAAAAGAGAATAAAAGAAAAAAGCGAGTTGCCCCCAGAAAGGAACACACCAAACACATAAGGGATCTATGGATTTGGGGTCAGTATGTTCGTTGCTACAATGTTTTTATGAAAGAGCTCAGAACTGTCATCATTCCCCAAAGCACATGGAACTAGAAGAATGACACAAAGAGAGCAAAAACAAAAGGAAAACAAAGTCCATTTTGGGTCAACATGGAAGAGACATTGCGGTCTCAATGCATTGCGTCATCCCCAAAAGGAAGACACAAGCGAAAAGAAACTGAAAAGGAAAATCTTTTGGGTCGACATGAAGGAGACATTTCGGTCTCAATGTCTTGTGTCATCCCCAAAAGGGAAAACACAAGAAATGAAAAAGAAAAAAGGAAAAAGGACCGATTGGGTCAACATGGAAGAGACATAGAGCGTCTCAACGCTTTGCGTCATCCCCAAAAGGAAAACACAAAACAAAAATGAATAGGAAAAAGCAATGCACGACATATAGAATAATAGAGGTACAAGTAGAAGAAGTGTACAAAGAGAGAGAACATCAAACACATGTTACGGGGGAACACAATATGCACATAAAACTAGTGAAAAATGTAAAAGGATCTAGTAATGCAAATATAAGTCAACCATTAACCGAGTTATTGGTTTCTCAATCTTATGTAATATAAGTGAAAAATGAATAACATAGTTAAGAGACAAAGACAAATGCATTACAAAGACAAGGCTAACAACTTATTTCCCCCCATTGAGTGTAGGGAAAAAATGAGTCAGTTTGGGTGATGTGAAAGGATCATGCAATAGTGAGAATAAAATTTTTTACAACTATGGCATGATGAAAGGATTTTGTTTTAAGGGATAATGGGAAAGCAGTTAGTATCAGTGAAGTGATACTTGGTCAATATGTCATTCAATGTTCGACATTCTTCAGTGCAATGTCCAAGAACATGATGATATTTGCAATATGGTATGTTAGAATCTTTAGGACGGATGACTGACCTATTCATAGGTGGTAAGAGTATAAGGCCTTTGTTTAAAAGCAGTTGAAGTATCCTTTCACATTCAGGTGGAGGATGAGTAGGAAACTTGAGCTTTTTCAATTTGTAAGGTCATTTTCGTTTGCTAGATTCTCCTTTTTCATGAATGGAATGAGGAAGAGGATCCATGGGGATCCTAGCATCCTTGTCGTCAGAATCATGTAAGGGTTGTTCACATGGAAGGAGAATGTTCAAGTTAGGAGGAGAATCAAAGATTACGATACCTTCATCTCGAAGTCTCCAATATTCAAAATGAGGCTTGTCAACATGAGGAGGATCTTGATAACCTAGTCCTGTTGTGAACTTTCTTCTATTGGTTTTTGTTCAAGAAGTTGATTAATGCTATGCTCATTTGTTGTACCACACCCTTGTTTACTTAGGATAGTAAAGCCTTTTACATATTTTTCTTCAAGGTTGATGGGAGTGTTTGTGACTTTGTGATCATAAAATGGTTGAGGATGTGTTTGTTTAGAGGAACTAGGTCCACTTGATGAAGGTATCTTAGGTCCTTCATGAGTTTTAGGATGTAGGTATCCAAAGTGATCAAGAGGTGCAACAGTAGGAAGATTTGGTGGTTTCATTGATGGCTAAAAGGTTGCATTGGCTTCAAGGTTATCAAGACATTCGTTTAAGAACTTGTTCATGCTAGCATCATCTTCTCCAATGATGTCAACATCATGAGGACAATCATGAGGAGTTGAAGGAGCATGTGGAAGCTCAAGGTCATTAGGATCACAGCCAATGGCACAATTGGACGTGTCTACTAAGGATTTCAATGAATTCCAAAACTTATTGAAAGAAAATGCCATAATGACAATGAATGCAAGTAAACTAAGATGCAAGGAATAGCAGAAAATAAAGATTCTAGAAAGAAAAACATAAAGAAACTACATATAACTGAGATGCAGGAAATACCCAAAAAAATGCCTGAAAATGCAGTATGAAATGTGCAGGTGGACTGATTCGCATAAGGTGGCGAATGAGTCCAACTATGAGATTTTTTGAGTTTTTTAGAAAATTTAAAGTGATTTTAATGCTTTTCAAATGCAAACTAAGGATTCAAATGCAGACTTTTAGTTTTTCAAAGATATGATATGCAAAAAAGAAGACTAAATGAGTCTTTCACTAATGCAAGTTTATAAACCCTACGATGCAAAAACAAAACCTAATTGAATGTTGATGCAAATGAAGCCTAGGATGCAAGATGCAATGGAAATTAGAAATGTAAAGTGCTCAATATGCAGGTTCACCAAAATGAACCATAATTTTTTGGGTAGGATTTATAAGCTACTCTTTCACTCTTAGGATGTTTCACCTAAAAGGAGAGAGATAAACCCCACTCAAAAGTCTAGGTGGTTCACTCAAATTAAGATGTGTATGATTTTATTAAGGCTAAATGAGATTATCTAAGTGCAATTGAATGAACTATTTGACTAATTATGAATGCAAAACCTAAGAATTATGCAATGTTGGAAAACACAATGTGATATGCAAACATGAACTAAAGTATGAACAAATGCAAAATAGAAAAGAAGAAGGTTGAATCAGAGTGCACCTAGACAGAGAATGAAGAATCTGGAGTGTCCTGAATGCTGGTAGAGATCACTGAAAATCACCAATGGGACTCATTTTCCATTGATGGTGAATTAGTCCTGCTTCTGATGAAAACTTTTGAGAATAGGTTTTTTGAGTGTCGTGATCCAGAATCTGACAAAATCTGGATTTCCAGCCTTAAGGCGAGACTCATTCACCACTGATGGCGAATTAGTCCACTCCCAAAATTTTGTGTAATCAAGGACCAATCCTATAGCACCAGATTTGAGATTGTCTGCTTGTCGGGTTAATGGAGTCAAATCTGTAGAAAATGGACAGAATGTCTTCTCCAAGCTTGAAATAGGTTGTAGTTGACTTGAAACACTTTGTTGACTTCTTGTCCACTTTTCAACACCTAAATTCTTGTCAAATTTGCATACACAAGTCTGCAAATACACATGCAAAATGGGAAAATGGTTAAGGGTTAGGTTATAGGGATTTTCCTTGGTCAAATCCCACTTTGGTAACCAAACCCTTAATGAAATAATGAAATGGAAGAGAATGATAAACAAATAACATGCAAATGCTATCAACTTACCAAACCTTTGTTGAAGAAAATTTGAAGATATGTTAATGGCTGCTCCCAGATACTTGATTGATGCTTGATTGAATGATGCAAAGTGCTCAAATGCTAATTGAATGCTTAGTGAATGAAAAGATTGCTTGAATGAGTTAGAAGATGTAAAATGAGGAGAAAAACACATATTTATACACACTTGTGCCTTAGTAACCCGATGATACCTCATCATAGGCCAACATAAGGTGATTTTAAATAACGACCTAAAAGAAAATTTGAAATATTTTGAATTTGGAGCCAAGAGGGACTCATTCGCCACCCATGGCAAATGGGTCCCACCTTGGGCTTGTAAGTGGGTGTCGAGAATTAAGTCACATTTAATGTTATTTATCGGGTTTACATTAAAAAATACACTTAATTAAGTCTTATGAGTGAATAAAGGGGTCAAATAAAGCATACAAAAGGTGTAAATAGTGAAATTAATCCTAGAAAAGCATGAAACCTTGTTACAAGAGTTTACAACACTTCAAAATAGGACTTAATAAGTGATGAAAAGGTGATTTTTAGGTGAATTGTAATGAATAGAGTCTAGAAAAGTGAAGAAATGTTTTACAACACTTCACAACATCTTCACAAGATGCCATAATTTGAATTTTAAGGACCTAATGTGAATGTTTAAGGCACATTGCAACATTAAATCAAAGCAAAATGGACCAAGCATCATGAATAATGGCCTAAAAGACCATGACAATGTCAAGGGGCCATTTTTCTACGGCATAGGTGTATGTAAAGGGAAACCCAGCTTGGTTTTACAAAGCCTAAAGTGTTAAAGGATTTTTCAAATCCTTGTTTGTTTGGCCACTGACATAAATTTTCTTGATAATAAGAAGTAGTTTATTGTAAGACCTCGCCTTGAGTACAACTAATATAACCCTAATTTTCTATGATGCAATTCATTAATTAATAATTAGATAGGATGAAATCAATAAACGATGCAACCATAATTATTATGTGGTGATATCATGGGCTATATAGGTAAACCCTACGAAAATTATCTCTCTTGAACTAATTAGCAAGACATGAAAATGCTCAAGTAGCGAAAGAGTATAATAATGTTTCAAGGAAATTGTCTTAATAAAAGATTGACAAATCTTATATTGTAGTGCATGTTTTATTAACCAATATGGTCTCCCTACTTAAAGTATTGTGTGATGTATCCCTCAACTACCCAATGATACCTTATAAATCTAAGATAACCTAAGTGTGCAATATGGACAAAGATATACCAAATATCTAGTTAGCCAAAGCATACTAATTGAAATGGATTGTGATTCATAAAACACTAGTAAAAGATAATATGGGATGGACCTATCATTTACATTAGTTGAATTCAGTCAACTTGACACTTGTTGATAACTAGCATGTTTTATTAGTTAACGACTTTGAGTATGATTAAATGATAGGAATAGAGGATTTAAATATGTGTTTATAATCTCATGTGTTCAAAGGTAAAATTGATAAAGTAAGGTTGTTAGGTATGCTCTATCATTGCATGATTGAATACCCTTATATGCAAAGGGGTAAATTGAGAATGCAATGCTAGATAAAGTGTAATGAAATGATAATATAGAATAACTGGATGATTATTTAAAAATTAGTAATATTGTTTATATGCATTAAATGAAATATGCCTTATGAAATTGAAAATTGTGAATCTTGAAAATTAGGTTTAATTGGCAATTAGACAAATTGATAAATGTTAATATCATGAGACTATTGTTATTAGAATTGAGCTGTGAATATATGTACATATGGTTGGCTTATTTATGTTGCTTTGATTATGATGATTATTGAGCATATTAACATGTCTCTAATTATTTAACCATGAAACCAAGACCATAGTCCATTTGGAGGGACTATAGTCTCATTTGTAATGTGTTTTATTCCGCAATATTATGTGTGAATGATTGTGATGTATTTGATTTGTAAAGATAGATTTGAATGTCTACTTTTTTATTTATATTTGATTTAATGCGACTCCTAGGATGCAAGTTGGTATCCTAGGTGGAAAATATCGGATATCTTCTTTGATGGGGTTTTTGAAGGGCATTAAAAGCATATTTTAGTCAATAAGCTATATTAAGCTTGAGCTTCCTTCCACCTAGGAAGTTGTCTCCCGCTCGATTTTTTAGCCGGGAAACTTTACCAGAGAAATGTGATCGAAGAAATGTGATCGCCCGGAAACGTGATCGCCTGGAGGTAAAAGCAATGTTTGTTAAGGCGATTTTTTAGTGATGCTAGCGCATCCCTGTATATCCACTGTTCTAACTCATGCTCCCAAATCCTGCTACGGAGGTGCTTGTTTACTGCCTAGGAGTTGGGAGCTGCTTCGTCACGGCCAAGGCTTGCTATAAATATGCTTCAGACCTGCGTATCATTTATTGTGAATAGATTGAGGTACGAGCTCTGGCGTGATTGGTTTGGGTTCGTCTCATTTAAAAAAAAAAATTGTTTTGCTAGGGTTTCGTAATCCGTGATCAGGAGGAGGCAATTTCTACGGCCACCCTTCAGAGGAGGAGGCTTGTGCAGAATCTCGAGTCATTTGGTAGGGCTTCACTATTACCTTTGCTTGTAGAATGTCCATAAAAAAAAATCATGTTTCGTGATTCAGCATTTTCTAGTCATAAACATTCCAGCAGACAATTTCAATTTAAAATAAAATCTTGTGTACAATCGAATTAAATCAAAGAACTAAGAAATCTAATCAGATTTCTGCAAAAAAATTCAATAAACAAAATTTGATTCACATTCAATATGAGATCTCTCAATCAAATCGGATTGCAATCCGTGTTAAATATTGTCCCCCTAAACCCCTGATATTTTTAGATCTACTTTTGGTTTCCTGTGAATAGATTGAAGCAACAGCTTTAGGGGTTTTGGTTTGTCTCATTTAAAATAAAAATGTTGTGGTCTTCCTAATTTTTCCTACAAACTCTGCCCATTTTTTCTCATCGGCATCGTTGATAGCACTACATAATTTGTGCGCAATATATGAAGCCGCAGTACATAAAATTAGAGTGGGTTTTTACTTCCATTTATTTCTTCATTTTCAAGCACTGATTATTTTGGGAGCCGGTTTGCGATCCCACTCATCCTCTCGTTTGAAGCATTGACCCTGGTTTTAAATAATATATATATATTTGGATTACACAAATCTGTAGGTAAGGTTAAGCTAATATATTAGGTCACAGCCTAGCTAGCATGCCTCCTAAGCGTATGAGATTCCTTTGTGGGAACAAGAAGGTTTTACAGAAGTTCAAACATTGTACCTCTTATGTTTTGAATTTACGACCAAGCTTGAAATTGGGTCTTGCCAATCATTCTTTTGTGTGTGCATAGAATCGTGTATGTATTTTTAAGACATCTTTTTTTGTGGATCTTTATTGTTGCTCCAGTGTTTAATGTAAGGTGGATTTTTAATTCCACCTATTTCTTCATTTTGAAGCATTGGCCTAAAATAATCATTGAATTTTTTACCTCATCCATTTATTCATGATGAAGCGTTGGCCAGTTATATATAAGAAAGCATTTTGACGATGTTGTAAGCATATTTATTACAATCCATTTGTATCTTGTGAAGCATCATCTCTACTCCAGTGTTTAGCTTCAGATTGGGTTTTTTAATCCCACTTATTCAGAATATGTATATATATTGCATTTCACAGTTTTCCTTTAAAGCTAGCTGAATTGTTTTAGATATTTAAATCCTTTTAATATAGAAGTCAAAGATTGATAACTGTAAAATAATAGGGACATTCACTTGAATCTAGGGAACTTCTAAATAAATTCCGCCAAGGTTCAGGGTACCTTCTGAAGGGGTTTTATGCTTAAAATCAGGGTCTATGTGAAAATAAAAGGTTCTTGTATAACCCATAAAAAACATAACCAACATGAATGTTTTAGATTCAATACTTTAAATGTATCGCAACCAAATCAAAGCCAAATAAACATTGTGAAGAAGCAGAAAAATAGCCAAGAAAGTAATGATATGTTATAGAAGACAGAAAGATATTCATTTCTCACTTGATTAGCATAGTATTCAGAAATTAATACCTTTATACAGCCTACCTGCACTAATATTAGAAATATGGGCTAGTAGGGAGAGGGAGAGGGAAGAGCAACTTCCACATAACAAGTTATCATTGTAGGGACAAGTAAATAATGCTAAAGGGGTATAAATCATAATGGAATTCTACTTCTTGAATCCATAAGCCATAAAACAAAGAAGAAGCTTTTAGATGAAGAGTGACAACATAGGGATCTGCACCTTTAAGTAGTACTAACTCACCCTCTTTCAAGTAGATTCAATGCACCTTATGTTTCCTCAGCTTCACAGAATTTGTTTTCCAAACTGAGCTTTGCTGAACCATCAAATTGCAGTGGTGACAAGAATACAAAATCTTAAGACCATATTTTCATTTGCTGCAGCTTGGCAATGGGAAGTATAGAATATGTTTTTGTTAAGCTGAATAGGGCTTTGTTCAAGACCGCCTTGTTGAAAGGATTGCCTCCTTTCATGGAGGCATCATTATCAATCCATGGCCTTGGTTGTATCTTGAATGATTGTCCCAATTGTCACTGCATACCACACTTGGCTTGAAACAAATCTACCATCCTCTCAAAAATGGGTAAGGCAAAATAAATCATATATTCCTAAAATTTGTTAGAGGCATGATGTGCTTCCCTATATAAATATCAATTTAAATGCAATATATCACTCCCAATACTATACTTGAATCAGAGTGTATAAATGTTTATGAAATCAATGAGATCTCTCAAGGTGAACAAAGGAAAGAGGACCGTTGCTAGGAAACTATTTATGGACACTGCAGTCCTTTAAACTCTTAACATTCCACAGTATAATTTGTCTGCTAAACAATAGAGGATGAGCTAAATGCCAAACCTTCAGTATCTATTCAATAATGAAGTGGCAGTGGTCTGAAAACAGTGGTAATTTTCCTACCATTCACTTAATGTCTCATTCATTTTCACTTCTACAAAATCTTATCCTTCAGCCTCATATGGAGCTTGAACATTACCAGGATTCACATGCTCTAAAACATTTTCCAAAAACCATGTAGTCTCTTGCCCAGAATCACACCCTTTGTTCAAAACATTCAGAATATTTATACTTAGAGATGAAAATTTCCTTGGATACTCTATCCTACATCACTCAGTTAAAGTCTCATTAGCATCTATTTTTGTTAAATCTTTATTTTCAAGTCCCTTCACAACTTGAACATTGGGAGATTTTGCACTCTTCGTCACATATGCTGAAAGTCCTTTGTTCTCCTGCCTAGAATCACGCTGTACATTTATAACATCCAACTTGTTTGTACTTGGAGATAACACTTGACTGGGACACCTCTCTCCAAAGCAATCACTCAAAGCTCTATTCGCACTCAATTTAGTCAAATTTTTATTTTCATAAGTCAATAAAAATGAGCCATGAATTCTTCTTCCTATATGCCTCAATTTTGTAATCTAACCAAAGGTTCTTCTTCTCTCACCTAATATAGATAGAGATCCAATCAATATAGAAAACATGAATTCTTTATTATTATATTTTATATTAATAGACAATATTAAATATGTAAAACAATGACATTATATTCCTTTCTTGAAATGTAACACGTATGCTTTACAATGCTTGCTTGTCTTTCCTTTCATCAATTTGACTTCAAGTCATAGCATGGGTTTCTCACTTAATATGGTAAAAAGGTAGTAGCAAACTCGTTTTTGGATGACCTGCCAAGCATTATTAGAAATGATCCCTGTGTGTTCCACCATTGCCTTCTTGGACTTGCAATTTCAATGTTCTCATTCATTGGATGGGTTGCAGGTTACATTCTCATCAAGCTCTTTCATGCTACTCTTGCCCACTAAGCAATTTCAATGTGGACATCTACCTCATCTCTTGCCAAAATTTGTGTTCCCCTTGTCATTGTTTGTTCACTTTCACTCTACTTCATTTTAGAAGCAGCCCTCTTTGAAGTTTGTTTGTATCTTTTTTCTTTTATTATGTTCTTTCATATCATAAAATTTCACAATATTCTCATTATAAAGATTTGATTTTTACCATTTTCTTATGATAAATTGAACAAATTACAATTCAGTGGTATAAATATAATTTCGACACAGCTGAAAAAATTGAGCAGTAGAATGTACTATTTCATCACAATGGATGCATTGAAAAGCTTAAAATGGTATCGTTGCATCACAGTATTGATGCTCATGATCACCATAGCCATGTCATCTTCAATTTTAGGATTTTTTCCCTTAAGATTTCTGATTCGAAGCATCGATTGAAAAATAATATATAATAAAAATTCAAATTAATTATACAATTTGTATGTTATTAGAATATCTATGCTTATATTTGTTTGGCTCACAGATTGGTGGAAAGAAAGCATAAATTCAGAAGCTCTGAGAGCTACAATAATGGTGGCATGACGTTATTAGCAGACCCAAATTTGAAGACAAGTTTGAAAGCTGTTAAAAGATGAACGGTTTCCCCTCCATCTCCTACTTCTAATCAGCCTGGTTACTATCGATCTTCTCCATCTCAGCAGTCCCCTTCTTCATTGTAGTTGTATTTTAAATTTAAAATTGGGTTGTTTTGCTTATTCTTCTCCTTTAATTCTAAATAATCTTAGTGCTTTATAATCAATACACCAATTGTACAAACTTTTCCATTAACTTAATTTGATTAATATTTTTTGGCCAATAAACCATCAATCTCTGCATTTTCTTTGTAACTGACACAAAATTGATCATATAAAATTGCAGTTTTCAAATTTTTGGTGCAAGAATTTTGTGCATTTGAAAAGCCTAATGTGCAGCTTTGTGTATGCCATTGTTGGTATGGATTGTTTTGAGTAGTCATTGAATATTAGGTAACAGAGGAATATGCTCTTGACTGAGCTATGTTTACTGCAATTAAGGCCACCCTGATCTTTAGAACATATAGAGTGTTTTGTTGCAATGGAAACAATTTGGGTTGAATACTTTCCATCTTAACTATCACTTATAAAAGAGTAATATGGTGTGAATTTGAAGATTATATGGGGAGTTATTTAAATAGGAATAAAAGAAAATATTTAATTTTTGAGTGGGATTGTTTTAAGCTAATTGTAAGATTTGTTCCTTCTTAATTAATTATTATTTATTTTATTTTTAATAATTAATAAATATATAAATTTATTAAATTTTTTTTAATAAAAATGTATGTTTCATTGTAAATTATAAACATGGGAAATTAGGGTCTTGGTCCCTCACAAAAAGAAGTCAAGAAGAGAGAATATCGGTCAAGATAAATATTTAACTAACCAAGAATCAAACAAGTATCAACTAAATATCATGGTTTTATAATCTTTTTAATAAAATAATAGTCTTAAGCTATTAGAGTCACCAATCTACCAACTGAATTAAAAAATATGGCAAATCAAATAAAAGCTACCCTTGGACAATAGGAGGATAACACCAAAGCAACAAACGTTACACTCTATATTGAGCAGTTAAGTTCTTCCTGTCTTGCATAGGGAGTTAATTTATTTTCTCCTAGGGAATAGTGCCTGCATGTTCCTCCTCCATATCATCCTATTTCTGATTCTTTTTGTTCTTGCTCATATAATTGTCTTATGATTCTTTATCGAAATTTAACAAGGGATCAAAAATTCTACTACTCATTGGAGATTTTGCCATGTTCTGTTTAATTTCTTCTGGATTTGCTGAATTCTTTATACTTCCTGTCATTTGCCAACAACAGTACAAACTACAATGTCATAAAATTACTAAATAGGAGGTTTGTGCTATCACACTCGATGAAAGTATAATATCAAGATAAACTATCAAAGTTCATTTTATTGCTTCCATTTTTGAAAGAGAAGTATCATGAATTGGTGTTTTGGGTTGAATTATTTCAGTGCTCGGGATGCTCATAGGCAACATTATTTAAACATGGTTGTCTATCAGTCAAATTCACAGAGCTTTAAAATATGATTTTGATCATGTTATTTTGGAGGGATGATGAAGTCAATATTGAATTATTGTTATGCACAAATGCAAAATGGATTCATACAAATTGATATATCTCGGTGTTTCCTATGTAAATTACTTTCCATGGTCGCAGGGATTTTGACTTGTGAACTACCCTTTTGCCTCTGTCATGTGTTGACTATCCATTCCATTTTGTTGATGTTTGTCTTCTTAACTTTAATGCACTTACTCCTTATTGTTGAATAGCAAGCTTCTCACTGTCCTTTTAAACAGTATGCTAACTTCATCTCCTTCTGCCATGGAAGAAATGTCATTCAATTGCAATAACTTTGCATTCAAATCCATAGTACCTGTCTTATGACCTTGCTCAATTTTGGTTCCATCTCATGGCAGACCTCACTCTTGTTATGCACAGTCATATTTGTACAAGGCTGTCATTACAATCATCAACCACTTGATCAAAGGTCATATTCAAGGTCACAAGTCACTATCTTGGGGCCCTCTCAGTAGAACTCACCATCTGTCAAGGACTCGGTGTCTTTAACCACTGTTTTGGGATCCTCATTTAAGTCATAAAGACTGTGATTGTCCTTATAACCCTGATCACAAACACTATCCATGCCTTATATTACAGATCACAAGGACAAGGGCTATCATAACTTTGACTATCAACTTCCATCTTTGGATTTGTCACTTATTCATTATCATGACTAGGTTGTGCATTTTGATGAACTATTCTATGATGCCCTTCTAGATTTGAGCTGACTGTCACCATTCATTATCCTCACTTTCTTTTATGAGTTCTACCATACTCTTAGTCCTTCAACTCTGACACTACTGTTATCACCAATATGCAAGGGTGATCTATCATACTTACTGGTAAGACTGCTTTTAACTTTATGACCTTGAACAAACAGCATGATGACTATCCACCTAGTCCTTGATTAGGACTATCCTGTGATGTTTATTCATGACTTTGACTGCATTCATTTGTGGTTGTCTTCAATAAATGGCCTTAGTGAGCTTTCCCAGTGGGCTCAACAGGTTGAGATAATGAATGAATGTGCCCAGCATCATGGTTAGCTGGTTACACAAAATCAACACCTTATAGACCACCACAAGAATCAGAAATGAACATCTAGCTCTTTGCTTTTTTGAAATGAATGCTCCAATTGATTTCCACTTTGAATTTGAGGCATGGTTATGTATACAGCTCACAGGAAATCTTCCATTGTCTAATGCATGAACCAAAAAATTACTAACTCTTTTCTGGCACTTCATATACTTTAAAAGGTTTTTAGTGTTTCAATCCTGCACTGGCTCTGTGAAAATTTGAACAAAATTAGGAAATTGTAAAAGGTTTGCTATAACTGTTTTTATGGGCATCAGTATGCCCCTCAAAAAAATGTGCACCTATTCATCTACTATTACAGAGATTTCTGTTGATGTTCAATACTTAAATTTCTGGAATGGGGATTGCCTGGATTTATTTTTGTCTGGGCATGGTTATTGCTTGTCTATGCCAATGTTCTCTAAGGATGGTATAATAAAATTCCTACTATAATAGTCTAAAAAATAAAGCAATGACCGTCAGCATTTTATTGTTGTATAGCAAGATTGTGTGATACTCTGTCCATATGTTGTCGTTTTAACCTTAACATGCCCAGAGCTGTCAGCACGGGGATCGTAACAATTCCTTTGTGATTTGGAACTTTTCAATAAGCAAGCTCCTGGCTACTTTTTCAGGAGTGCATTTAATTTCCTCTTAATGTTTTGGATGTATTAGCTACACGGTTGTAGACAATAATGCAACTAAAAATACAAAAAATAGAATCCCCAACAGAGGAAGTCAAACTGCCTTGATGCCATCGATGGCAACGGTTTTGAATTTCAGGACCAGCTAGGTGACTCTACTTGCTTCTATAGCCAATCTTGATAATATTTTCAGGAAATTATATAAAACTATCGGCGTATTCCTTACAGCTCCCCCGGCTGCAAGTGCTAGTTTTAATTGTTTTCTTGGTTTTTGGGACCCTAGGGTAAGTACCTATGGGTATGGGTCCTTTTTCACCCAAAACTTGGTCAAAAACTTGGATTTGACCCTTTAAGAGAAGTGCCAAAAATCAAGTCTTGGGATGAGGGAAAGATGACTTGTCTTGTCTCAACCCCATTCCCCTAAGTTCATTAATGGATTTGAAGAAAAACACAAAGAACTCACACGTGTGAGCCTCCTTTGTAAGAGACCCTAGGAAGAGTGCCCAAGTGCATTCCCCATCTCCCAAGAAGTGTTCACACATGTGTGAGGACTTGTGGGAGAGTGTGTTTGAGGGAGGAATGAGAGAGTAACAAGTGTCACTCCCTCATTCATGGAACTCAAGTTGGGTTTTTTTTATTTTACACTCATTTGAAAATGAGAGAGGAGCCTCTTTTGTTTTAGGTTTCTTGATTTTTGATTTTGGAAAAGGCTTGCATAAAAGAGTTGGAGTTCAAGAAGATTTCAACACATTAAGTCCAAATTTGAAGAAGCTCAAGGAGGTAGGCCTTTGTGTCTCCTTGATTTATTTTGAAGCTATATGAATGTGGTTTAAATTTTATGGGTAGTGTTTCATTATTGAAAGCATGTGTTTATGTTTGAAATTGTGTTGGGATACTAGGGATAAACTCACCCTTATGGGTAGAGCATCCCTAGTTATGTGTATGAGAAATATGAAATTTTGGGATTTATGTATTGATGAGATTTTTCTTTGGGGTCAAGATAGAAAAATGGATTAAGAGAGGTATGTATGGTCATTGAAATTTTTAAACATTGTTTCATTGTGATTGAAAATGGATGTATGAGTTTGTGTGTGGAACACAATTTTTAGAAGGATCTCCTAGCTCTAGGGTGACCTATGAGTAGGTCAACGATTGGGAGGTGAGCACCCCATGAGTAGGTCAATGATTGGGAGGTGAGCACCCCATAGCCCATGGAAAAGTTTGTGTTAATGTGTAGGTAAAGAAGGCTTGAAGATGCAACTAAAGTATGAAGACATTTACTTTCATTTCATTATTGTAAAATGACGAACCATGTGTATGGATAGTACAAAAGAATGTTTCTTGAAGCTCATGAATGTGTGTAAAAATAATGAGATATTCACCATTATGAGCATAGGTTGGGAATAAGCATTAAATGAGAAAATGAGTGAATGTTTTGCTTCCTTGCATGTAATTGATTGAGTGGAGAGTAGGAATAAGAATATCATAATTTATCTCTAAGGTTAAATCTTCATTGTGTTTTCCCTTACCTCCACATTAGTCACTTCACAATATGTATATATATTTATGAGCACAAAATAAAACAAGAGTTTTGAAATCTCTTGATATAGATTGGTACTCGTATGTGTGAGTAAGCGTAAGCTACTTATCACATTTAGAAAATTGTAGAGTGCTTAAGAGGAAGAGGTATTATAAAAATTCATATTAAGGTAGGTTTTCTTATATGGCACACACCACATATATAGATATATGTAATAATTTTGTGTATGTTCATTTTAACATTTGGACCAGAAGGTTGAAATGTAAGGGAGTTTAATTTGATTTATGAAAAAAGGGATCTTAATGAAGAGTTTTATTTATTTTTAAATATCTCAAATAGATATAAACAAATTAACATATTTAACATCTAATTATAAAAGAGACTTTATTATACACACATATAGAGAGAGAGAATTGAAATTCTAATATATCTCTTTTTATTTAATTTAAAATGTAGCATATAAAATAAGAAATTTAATATATTATATATCACAAAAGAAAAATAATTTTTTAAAAAATTTAATAATGAAGGAAGTTAAAATTTAAACAACTATAAAACCAAGAAAAAATGAGAGGGAGGGCCGCGACCCCTTTCACAGGGAAGCTCGATCCCCTCAGGGAGGTACGCAGACAGTTTTGGGGGTTTTAAATATTATTTTTTACAAACTAAAATCTGCAGCAAAAACTCTACAGCCCGTGTGGATAAAAATAATACCGCTGAGTATGATATAAAAACAAATTAATACGCAAACGAATATCGATTCCATGCACAGGCGTATGTAAATGCATATGTAAAATACAGAGCACAGGTATGTATAAATATATGAATGCTGCATACACAAGTATATATTAACTGTACATTTTGCATATATTGCCTGCAAGTATATATATTGATTTTTAAATAAAAGAAAAACTAAATAAATATAACGCAGAAATTTCATAAGTATATTGTAAATAAAAAATAAAAATAAAACCAGATCAACGTACTGCAAAATACAGTGCAGGAAATATAATGTACACCTCTGTTAAGTAGAACAAAGGAGAAAGGATGAATGCTGAACAAATAACACAAACTCAGAGGAAAGAAATTCGTAGATTCGACAAGCTGAAGGGGGTTTGCCTTCGCCCTCTCATTACTCGCACCCCCCCGCCCACCACTCGAGCCGCTACCTGTCTGAAACCCCAACTCGCCACTGCCATTTTCCCTCCAGAAAAATGTTGTGAAGAGGGCATTAGGGTTTGAAGCGTAGGAATTAGGGCTGGAGAGAAAAGTATGTTAAAGTAAGTTAAATGCATAAAATAACAGAACGCCAATTCCCAATCACGCATGGCCAATTATCGTTGGGTTAATGTGAATTTAAAATTTAAGGGATATGCTTTTAAAGATTAAGTATATATTAATAAAGAATGTGACAAATAGGAATAAAATAAAATAAAAAATCTGTTGTGGGTGTCTGGGAGGGCGACCCTTCATGTTGGCGGAGGGATTTTGGTGGTGTATGGCATGGTTCATACGTGGATTTGGGCGCTGAGGTTGTTGCCGCCGGAATGAACGGTTGGAGTGGAGTTGACAGATGGTGCAAGTGTCGGTGCATTCCGTATAAGGCGAGTACATGCAATGAAGGTAGATGGCAGAGGGTTATCATTTCAAGGCATGCCTTGTGTTAAACGCTGGTGGTGAAGGACGGTTGTTCGTGCAAGGACAAGATTGCCTTGCATCAAAATTATGATTTGCTCGTGCAAGGTGAGTTCGGCTCTTTTGCTGTGGGCATTATTTATGGGAGTAGTCAATGGGTTGGTAGTGTGAGTTTGGCAGTGTTTATGTGGGCGAAATTGGGTGTGGGTTCTTTGGCCGCATTCGGCTTCCGGAGTCTTCCGCAGATGGCTTCGTCTAGTCGCTTTAAGTTCATAATTTTAGTTTCAGTGGAGGGATTGGAGTTGTTTGGTGCAGACACACCTATCTCTTTGCAGGCAACAGAGAGACAAGGTGCTTTTAGAGAGATAACAAACCAGCAGCTCAAGCGCATTCTGCTTGATACAGACCCCCTAGTTTTGGTTGTGGTTAAAATGGTCTTAGGGAAAGGCCACCTTGAGAGGAAGGAGTACGCGAGGAATACTGTGTATATCTCCTCGCATTTCTTGGCTACATTGCTGGATATTGACGTTACCAAGGCGGAGGCTAAAGGATTGTTGGTGTCCCTGTTTTGTGCAAACTTGTTGGGTGGCTTAGAAGAGTCTCTAAAAGCTGCAATTGTAGGTAAAGGAATACCATGTCCAACAGACTTGGAGTTGCTTTGGAAAACGGACGAGGCTATCAAATTTTTCCCTTTCCTCCTAGATTTGAAAGGGGCGGAGTTCACGAGGCATAGGATGGTATCGGCCGTGGCGGTGGAATTTTTGAAAAGGAAGTTAGGGTTTGTGGTGGAAGACGGCTTGGACTGGGTGGTGGATTTTGACACCTTTGCTAAATTAAATGGGTTTTTGTGAGACGTTATTTCTTGGGTGGTATAAATTTTTCTTCTTTTGACTGGGTGTTTAGTTAATGGGTTTATTGTTACTGGCTTGGACCCAACCATTTTTATAGGAATTTTGCTCCCATATCGGTCTAGTAGTTGTGTTCATAGCATTTTTTTGGCTGGTTAGGGTAATGGTTTATCCTACTATGGCAGAGGTTTTATATGGCTTTTAATTTTAATATAAAATATAAAATTCTTATGTATCAAAATAAAATAAAAAAACTGTTATTTATTAGAACATACATCTTATATGGATTTAATACGTGATATAGAAGGGAATATAAATGAATAAAAAGAGTAAATTCACAAATGAATGAAAATATATATATATATATATATATATATATATATATATATAATCTTTTATAACTAAGAAAAATTGAGAGTTGATTATATGTGTACTATAGGGTATATATGTATATATAGCTTTTACGATTTGTTCCAAATAATGAAGTAATGAATTTAATGTACTATATCCACTTTAAAGATACAAAAGAAATACTATAGCATAACTAATAGATAAGGATGTTATCTTGATCATGGGAGATTTAAATTTTGTAATACCCATGTGATATATGTGTTTAAAATGCATATTTGTTTTAACTATGGGTTGAATGTTAGAGACGTATTCAGTGGAGTTATTTTGTCATCAAGATGAGCAATGCTCCCCAACTTACTCCTTATATTATTGCATGATGAGAAAACTTACTATTTTATAGTTCCATTAACATTCAAAAATTCAGATAAAATTTATTAAAATCATTCATAACCTGTTGATATCCATGGATTTTTTAAATAATGGTCAAACTCCTAGAGGTATACATTGTTGGAATGGATTTATCCAATTAAAGGTATGATCCAATCAGCCTCGAAATAAAAAGAAGTTAGATATGCAAAGAAATCTATGTATGATGTAACCTAACCTTCAAATAATAATTTTATTAGTGAAAGAATAGACTTTAACCAAGAATGGAAAGATGATCTTGTTGGGGCATATTAACCAATGTTCGACATCTCATAATTGTTAGTTTAGATCAACAATAATTATTGTTAGGAGGTGTGACCGCATATACCGCTTACTGTGAATGCACGTCATTTGTTCCTGTTACCACTTGCACTCAAATCTTGAGCTAGCTCTGACAAGGTATATAGTTTCATATCAAGAGCGTGTAGATGTCCCACCAACACCTTGGGAAGAAAGAGTACATTTTCAATTGTTGGTTTAGTAAAAAAAATAGTTGAATTTTTCTTTAAAGTAAACTTTTGGGCATTACACCCTACCTTAGAGAAAATCAAAGGATCGGGCTAAAATAAAACACCGTAACAATTATAATTTTTTTTTTTTTGGTTTTGTCCTTATGGTTTTGACAAAAGTGTTAGATATTTACAATTAGAAGAAGAATGCTACACATTTTATTAAATTTGAGATGTATCAAAGGAATGCTACACATTTTATTTTCAATGGTTTTGTCTTTGTAATATCAAGTGAACTTAAAAGTATCACCTCAATCAAAAACAAGATTGAGATTAATCTAAGCACTCTATGTCAAGTAATAATTCCTTTAATTTTGAAGCATATAACATGAGAATTAGGATGCTAGGGAAACCACTATAAATAGTTAACCAACTTCAGCACAAAATTAAGCACAAACATAGATCTTAAATAAAATCTCAAACACAATTGTTCCTCCCCAAATTTAGTTTAAGCATAAGATAAGCAAACACAAAACTTGGAAGAGCATTTCACGCTGATTATTATGGAAGGTAGGTCTAAAATGCTTGTGTATAATTTTAACACCATTGTACAGCAGTAGATTTGAAAATGCTTGTCTACAATTTCTCATAATAAATTACATTCAAACTCTTTTAAGCCTTGTCCATGCTTCTACATTTCTTTTGTATTGATGTCTACTAGCACATTGTCAACTACAACACCTAAAAAAAAAAAATTCATAATCTTTTGTTTTGATGTGGATGTCCATAATCTAATCCAAAATTGTCGCTTTGGCATAGGTTAGAAATGCAATATGTCCACCAACAAATTGGTGGTGTTTGATGCATCAATAAATTTTAATATGCTATATAAATAAAAATAATTTAATTTATAAATAGATGTGCCTTAATTGGATGTAAGGCTTTTTAATTTTTTTAATGAAAACCAAAACTCTAACTAGCAATATTCTAATGGAGAAAATAATATTTAGACAATTATTCTCTAATTTAAGGAAATAAATGAGCAACCACAAATTTATGTATATAAATTTATATTATACGTGGTTGTACATATATATTATGATAAAAATGCATTTGTTTCAATGAACTAGAAATCAATTGTTCTTTTGCTCCTTATGCATGTGTCAATACTTTGCATGCATTTCTAGCGACACATTGGCAACCACAATATTTATGCTTTGATGCATGTGCATGTTCAATCTCACTATGGAATAGATAAGGAGCATGCCACTAAATGTGATGTGATTGGAGTCATTGCATATGGTTTTCGTGAATTTATGTTTTGATGCATGTGCATTTTTTAACTGATAATGGCATAGATAGGGAGCATGTCATTAAATGTGGGGTAATACGAGCAATTGCACATGGTTTTGGTGGCCTAGTTATAGCTTGTGCCGCGATGGGAGCATTAAGAATAGAAAGATCTAATCAAATGTTTTTATGTATGTGTCACAATTTTTTTGACATTCTAAGGCTTATTCTTAGGGCTTTTCATAACATGTTTTTGACATAACTATTAAATATTTACATATTTTTAAAATTTTGGAGGCTTGAACCTTTTGAGTCATATTGAACAGTAATTTGTCACATGCCTATTTAGCAAGTTTTTTAAATTTTAGATTATTTATGTTGTTTTGGATCATTTATATTGTTCATATGAAGTATTACTAAGCTAAGTCAATTAGAATTTCCATTCAAACTCCATTTTAAATGTGGACTTTCAACTCAATTTGTTTTGTAACATGAAGTGCATTTCAAATAACTAAACAGATAGTAAAGTCTCAAACCCTCAAAATTTTACTAGTAAATATAATTTTTTAACAATTCTTAAAAAAGCATACTACTGAAAGCACAAAGTCTATGCTACATCCAAGTCATGGTTGTAATAGTTGTGAAGCACAATAGAGAGAGTATTAGAATGCCCATAAAATTCACAAGGTTTTGCCTATGTTCAAGCCACCATTTCAAATCAGAAGCAAGAAAACCAAATTAGATAAAAGCCATTTTGAAAAGCAAAAAGTAATGTAGCAACACGTATCACCAAAAATAAATTGCACGTATCCACTTTTATATCGGAAACCATAGCATTTATCAAAAAGTAAGTCTTTTCGTTATGCTTTGATGGGCATCCATAGTCCATTTTAAAGCACTTGTCTGCACATAGGTTGCAAGAATGCTGCAAAGTTTGCAGAGGGAAGGTTTGCATTCATTCCTACAAAGGCATATCTAACTATATGGATGTGTTTAAATATCAAAAAGAAAGCATATACAAATATTATCATGTATCAATGTGAAACATATAGCTTGAGTCAAAACTTACACTTCTTTAAGCAATGTATTTTATTTTGTACTTCATGACTCTCTTGCAAGTCAATAGAAAATGGATGCAATGATTGTTTAATCTCATAGAGACAACATAAGCTACAAAGCAAGTCAACCACAAATGATTTTGAGAGCTATTTTGTACTATGACAAGTCACTTCAACAAGTGCAACAAAAAATTGCAAGGATCATATGGCTATGTTTCTATCTTTACAATTATAAAACAATCAATCTTGCATCATGTTTTTAGGTGTAGAAAATAACAAAATATAACTCCTAGATCTCTCATGCAAGAAATTTGAATACTGGTCATCTACTAGTTTAACCATAATGCAAATGGTCATAACATGTTTTCGTTGTATCGAGTTACTACTATTTCATATTAGTGTAGGGGAAGTTCCAACATTTGAAATGTGCACATGGGCATTATAGCACAATGCAAATATTATTTTTTGTGCCTAGGTTTTGTGTTATTGGATTTTGTGTGAAAGTTGTTGAAGATTGTAACGATTATAAGCATAGTTCTACAGAGTTTCCTGACAGGGGGACACGGGGATGTTGTTTCGGGGACAGGGGGACCAAGGGCCTAAGTTTGGGGACAGCGGGGAACGATGACAAGGTGGCAGCAGGGCGCTGAAATACATATAGTACTTGAAAAAATAGTTATAAAAAGATGTACAAGTATAAGAATTATACATCTTGGAGACAACTAGGAGTCCCCTAGACATCTTGAGGACACCCCGATGTCCTCAAAGTCCTAGCGGCATCTTGGAGATGACGACACTGGTGGGGGGATGGTGGCACTGGTGCCACTGGTGGCTGCAAAAAGAACACTTGCATCAAACAGAACCAAGTGAATTAAAAAATTGCCCATTTAGTTTTCTTGCTGAAAACTGATATGTTCCTCATTGAGAACTGGCGTACTATTAGGTTGAATTAAAGCTTCTATGTGCAGCAACCAGTTGTAGACCAAACACTCATTCTTCACATTCAAAATTTGCTAATTGTCTCTGAATAAGATTAAATTTCTTGATTAAGTCAAACAAACATTATTGTCTTTGCATTTCTTTGAGTCTGTCACCACTGATCTTCGATCTATCATCACAGTTCCAGCAAGATCTACAAAAATAAAGACATCCTTGGAGAATTACTCCAAAAAAATAGTCTGTTCCCTGCACATGTAGAATCAGGACACTGAGAATGGCTACCGTTCACATCAAACACAGTAGCATCTACACTCCGGTTACTCATTCCATTCTTTATCAAACCCAAGACATCTGTGATTGATTCAACAGGGAACATGCGAACATTAGGAACCATGAGTCTTTCAGACTGAGAGATGCTGCAAACTCCAAATCTTTCTCAGAAAGCCATAATTTATAAGTAGATAGTGTACTTGTTCATTATATTTTTCAATCATTTGAAGCCCAATTTCATATTTAAATGAATCTCTTCTCTCATGTTTTGGAAAAGAACACTTTACATTATGTTATAATCCCCCCAGATTTGATCAGATGATGTGTTTGTGCCAGTCATTGTAAAAATCTTTCCAAACCAGTTTGATCAGATGCTAAAATGCATACATTTCACCCATGTAATATAGACCTGATTAAGGTTCCCATGTCTAGAAACACTTGGTCTTGAATAGCAGAGTCATCAAAGACTTTGTTGAACTTATACATCCTTTTGTTATGTTTACCTTGGCTTTTGTGACTACCGATCAACAATTCTCCATCTTCAACAATATATTCAACTGTAGTTTCTTGTTCAAGGTTAGGAATTACTCTGCAACACACAGAAATACTTTGTTTCAGATATTGAACTTCACTGCTCAACTCCCTATTCTCTCCAAGAACCTTGAGATAGTTTGACACAGCATTTGCCAATCCCTTGTGTTGATCCTCCAACAATGTGATTTTCTCTCTATTTTTGTGCAACTCTAATCTAACTTCACCTTTTTAGAGCTTAAGTTGTTGGATCTGTTCCTGACAAACCTTTAATTCTTCCAAAACCAGGGGAGTGGCCTTTGTGTCCTCATTCTCTAATTTATTTAGATTTTCTAGTGACATGACCTTAAGTTCTCCTGCCACATGTGTTGACTACATGTATGAAGCTCTTGATGTGATTCCCTTCTCTTTGAAGATTTTCAAATAGTTTCATCTCTTTGCTCAGAAAAAATTCTACTAGAGACGAAAGAATTTCATTGTTTTTGTCACCAAGCATAATCCTAAAAGGGATTGTAGTGCTAAATTATGAAGACATTTTAACATTCTAGAATTCTGTACTACTTGAATGTCCGAAAACCTCATTGCTTTCACATGAATCTCATTGACTATTCAGGCAACATGTTGTACCCATGCTAAGGTGGAATCTGACATGATGGGACCGCATAAAAGACTTCCACCCTCGGACTTTGAATGCACATTAGCCCCTGACTCACCATCAGGCAAGTTCTCTGGTTTTTGACCATTCAGCTCTATAGATACTTTAGCAAGCTGATGGTCTGAACCTACACATATATCGACATCTGGTTGACTTGCACATTTATGAGTCCCGCTGGGGAGTTTCCCAGGAGAAGTATTTCCCGTTGTCGGACTAGCTAAAACAAATCTTTAATCAAAAACAAAAGTGAATTCCATAATGAGTATGTGTACAGCATTTTCAGATGCAATGGTTAACGATCAAGCACATACCACTGTCAGACTGCCAATAACAACTCTTCTAATAAAAAACATAAGGTACTTAATCAGTATATGTACAGCATCTTCAGAAGCAATGGTTAACAATAAAGCAAATACCCTCAAAGCTTATCTTTTTTATTGATGTCACACAATTAAATTTTCCAAGCCTGCAAATTTAAAATAAAAAATGGACATAATCAATGCCTAATGCATGCAGTAAAAAGCTAATAGCTGCTTATCAAAAATACTCTATGCTTTTAAGTTTTTAACCGCTGAATGGTTTTGAAGGCTTAAAACTCTAAAAAAGACTCTTCATCATTAGAAACAGACTACACATCCTCAAGGCTTCAGTTTACATCCTCTGAAAAAAACTAAGACTAGTAGTACTTCCTGAAAGCTTAGGTGAGACACCCTGTGAAAAAAATTTAATATCTCACTCTACAAAACCGCCCTTCCCCCACATGAAAAAGTTTGGTTTCAATGTGGGTGAAAATATGATGTTCAAGTTACAGACAGGCTATAGATTATGTACGATTGTTTGGCTGTAATTTGACGTCCCAAGTATGTAGAAGTGGATGAAGTGAAACTGCCAACTGAAGAACAGATTTGGCGAAGAACCTAAAATCATAAGACCCTAAAACAACAACAACAAAAAGATCCACAGACATAAAAGGATCAACATATTTAATTGGAGATTACCCAAGCAGATGTTTCATCGTCAATTGTTTGCAAGAGGCAAGGAATTCACTATTTGAAACAAAACTGTGACGGAGAAAGGGAAAAGACCCACAAACCCTTGTATTAAAGGCAACATGGCATGCTACTTATCCAATTGACTATTTTTGGGGGTCCCATCATGGGCACCTACATTCAAGTAATTACAATAGTTAGTAGGGTAGTTCATAGTTGAAGTTGATGGTAAAGAATGCTGCAGGTACTGAAATAATAAAAATAGACAAGAACTGATAGAAAGTAGCCACCATTTGAGACTCTGATTTTTGTTTATTTTGCTTAAGTAGTATAAAGTAGATGTCTGATATAATGCAGCTCTTAGATTTCTAACATGTTTTGCAATTTTAGAAAAAACATTGCTTTGAATCTCTGTAACCGGGTCCTACAGGAACCATCGCTGAACCTGAACTGATCTGGACCAGGTTCTGATCCTGGTCTGGATCCACCTTGGGTTCATCCAAGGTTCTCAACCCAGACCTTTGGATTCAACCCTCCAGAGACCCGGGGCAGGACTCTAAGCAAACCCAGGGATAATCAACATATAAACCAAAAATAATTCATGAGAAAAAATAAGAAAAACCTAACCCTAATTAGCAGCTTTCCTAAGTCCCAATCGAGAATGAGAGCCATGAAACTTCTCCACAGCATCCTTTGCATGGTGCAACTAGTGGGAGTAGTGTGTGGCTCGAACAAACCAGCTAATAACACTGATGCTCTTGTTGAAGAGCAATATGACAATTTGTATTGATTTTACATGCGATATCAATCATCAGCTGTGTTCTGTATTTAATTTTGTACATTTTGTGGGAGTGGTGTGTGTATCCAATAAACTAGCTGATGACACTGGTGCTCTTGTTGAAGAGCAATATAACAATTTCTATTGATTTTATATGTGATATCAATCATCAGCTGTGTTTTGTATTTAATTTTGTACATTTTGTGCAAATAACACACAAAGAGTCAGCATGCCCAAACCGACTGTATAAAACACTCGGGAAAAAATCAGTGAACCACTCAACCCAAACCCACAAATTCGAATTGAATAAATGAGAATAAAGTTTAAGTTTTGATTGAAGGTGTAGGAATGAATCTACATTAGCTAGTATCAAAGCAAATGAGACCTACAACATGTTGAGGAATTAGGTTGTTAAAAGAGTCGTGAGAAACCAGAGGAAGACTATGAAGGGTCAACCTTTTGTTTTGTCCGGAGCATTGATGCACAAAAAGTGCATTTGCAAAAGAGTCGAGTGCAATAGAAAAAACCTAGGTGAAATGATTAGAAGTAGTGTACGGCTGAGGGAGGTTAATTCATTCTTGCACTTAGCCCAGAAAGTAGCAAAGAGAGTTTGTGTTGGCCAAATGGAGCAATTATGGACAAGCCTGATGCAATTGGACGAGAAAGTGGCGCATAGAAGAATAAAAGTGCAGAATTGGAGTAACAAAAAAGTTTGAAGGTACCAAAATTGATAATTGAAGAGTCAAACAAAGGAGAAGAGTGAATTGTTACCATTGAAAGATGAGGTGCTAGCATTGTCATCAAACCCACACCAGAAAATAGAACTGAGATTAATATTGTAAAGAATAAAGTTGTATCAAAGGTTGTCCAAAAGGAAAAACAGAGATCAAAGGAGTTGACAATATTGATACTGTGCAAAGCAGAAGAACAATTTATTTTGTTAGACTGGACTTAGAACAATGAAAAATAGTGCAAGGTGATGTAGGAGAAGCATGCACTTGATGGAGAACCTCAAACTGCTATTTCTGAACTCTGAAACACATTATGATTATTGTGATAAGAAGGCAAGTAGGAACTGAGGGGTTATATACACAAGCACAAGATGCAACCAGAATCATTCCTGTTATTAATAACAAGACAAATATTTGCATTCGCTTGACATATTTTAATGAAAAAGTTGATTTAAATATAATAAAAATTAGTGGGAAAAATATTCAGTGAGCAACTCAAACATTCCAGAAACTCGTTGTAAGATCAAAGCAATAAACCCAATCAAGGAAAAAACCACCATAAACACATATGACACTAAAATTTAAATGAATATTTATTGAAATAAAGAGTAATTTATGAGACAGTAATGATCTGTAAGAAAAGATATGAAGCTACAAGACTCCACTCTCTTCAAGTTAAACACCTTACTATATAGAACCAAGTACATGAAGAAATGAAGAGGACAAAATGCGAAGATAAAGCTTTCACATTCCCTCATTTCAAGAGCCGGAAAACAAATAATAATAAGAAAAGAGGGGACATCGTGGGAGCTACCAAGCAGACCAAGAAGCCTGAAAAAATATTTATGAGGCATAGCCCCTCTTTCATAGGGAGGAAGACAGCAATTTAATGAGGGATGATGCGGGAGGAAACGGTGCCGCCATGCCATCAATAAGGCATGGTGTCCCTCACCATTACTGTCCAGCCTCCACAGAGGAAGAAAAGAAGAAATGGCAAGCAGGATATAAACAAAATGGATTTGTTGAAAAGGTTTAGAAACTTTCAATCAAACACAATTGGCAGGTATAAAAGCCAAACTCCACGACCTTGGTCGACATCCCCCCTGCCTGCACCCAAGGGAGAGCTTCCGAACAGCCTATGGACGTCCTTCAAAGCTTATGGATGGAGGAATTTCGACAGACACAGATGTGAACTGATTGAGCAAAGGATAATCTCTCTTCCTTTTCTGGCATTATTAACAAGCATGGCACTGCAGATATGAAAGATAGTAAGACTGATTCACAAAAGAGGCGTGGAGAGCGTAGATGAAAAGGAAAAGAGGCAGGAGATGGAAGGCGTGACGATGGCAACAGCGACCCTGTCAACAAGAAAAGCTCCTCAAATCAGCATGATTTTGTTGACCGCCCCCCCACCAACCCCCTTCCAAAAAAAACTGGCTGTGAGACGTGGATAAGACCAGCAGAAAGGCATGCAAAACAGAAGAGGGCTTAAGGTAAGACAGTGTTCTTTGGATCTTTTTCTGTTGATTTTGATCAGAAATTCCAGTGTTTAATATTCTTGCCTCTTAAGAGAATTCGAACATGGAGTCAACTTCAAGGGTGTATAGTTGACTAGCATCTTATTAATAATTATAAGCCAAGATCCCATGATCAGATGTTTCTCTGTTTCTTCCACACCTGTATACAATACAGAGATCTACTCTTCCCCATCCTCCTCAGGTGATGCCCATCTGACTCTCTCAAATTCAAGTTTATGCAACTTGAGTGATTATTTGGGCTATAAATATATTCTCCATCTATTCAATTTCTGCCATGATGTCTGACTTGTCCTAGCGTTTAAAAGTGTATGAGTAATTATTTAGTGCATCTGAAGTGGCAATATTAAATGAAAAGATAGAAGTGCCTAGCATCTTTAGGCAATACAATCAATGTTTGCATTAGTAGGCACCTAATACCCTTCAATGGCTGTGATACTTTTAAGTGGTTTCACAGAATCTTTTCTGTTTGATTTTATTATGAAATTATATGACAATCTCCTTGCATTCCAAGGGCGTTAACAGTGTTGCTATCATATTGTATTATTATAATCATATCATAAGGAACACTAGGCAGATAGGTGATTGAATTTTACCTTTTGGGAAAAGTAGAGTTTTCCTCTAGTTGAAGGCAAATCAAAATAGTATTATCTCATTAATGCTAAAATGCATATATTCAATCTAGAGTTCCACATCTAAAAGTTAAGGGTTATTCTTCTTGATATTTTACTACGCTACTGAGCAATATAATGATGCAGGGGTAAGGTATTTTACATTATCACTGTTCACTACATATTGATAAATAGATTCACTATGTAGGGAGCGGTAATCGTGTTTAGTACCTTTGTGCCTAGTAATGGGAGCATTGAATTTTGATATGATACAGCGAATCTTGTCATTTGATCATGATAAGTCTTAAATGCACAAGAAACATATTATCACATGTTATAGGGTGAAATTTATGAATTTATACCTTACAAGTTGGAAATGAAGTATCTATTTTAACAAATGGAGTATTCATGAGTAAACCTTCTGAAACTAATGCACTTATCATATAAATTAAAAGTTGATATCATTGAATTACTTGAAGTATATTGGAGTCACTCGTAAATTAAATCTTAATGGTATAAGTTACACCTAGTATCAAGTTACTATTGTATATAAGATTTGTTATCCTGTCATGAATATGGGTGCAAACACGATAATGGAAATTGGTAGAAGATGCTTGCTACTTGGAGGTTTTAACAATGACTGTCCACTATGTAAGAAGGATTTTTGGAAGTTTAACTTATAATGTTAATATGTTGCATTGATTATCCATGGTAAGTTGTGAACCAAAAAGGGGTGGATTTATAACAATGAGTTAGAAACAGTTTGTCGTAAGGATTCTTTCTTGTGGCCTTGTTGATGCAAATAGTATTCTGTCAAGAAGGATGTCATAATATAATGTGATTATGATAATTGATATCATTGAATCCTATTACAGTAAAACATCACTTGAGACCATTTTGGAGCTTTTGCATAATTGTTTCCTTACGACGAAATTCTGAACATTGCTTGCTTTGTTATGAATGGATGCATTTTGTATTGAGTAAACTGTTATGCATAAATTTTAGTTACGGACTGGATTTTGACAATTTGTCCTTATAAGATACTATTACAATCTAGGATGTATCATTTAAGAGGATGATATTTCAAATGCTTAGCTAAGTATATAGATGGTCGATACTTGGAACCGTCATGAGTAAAGGTAATTCAAGAACCTTGTCCTAAGTAATGTGCGATCTTAATCTACTAAACTAATTCGCTAGTATAAATCATATTAATATAAGTAATATTCCTCCCCTGACTGAAATGAGAAATAAAACACCATTTAAAGAAACTCGTTCTCAAATTTCGTAGTGGACAGATTTTCATTGGTGGCTTGTAGTTTGGATCCATTTGAATTTGTTAAAAGAGTAAACGGCAGTTTTGGTGAGTGATTTGATCATCATAAAAAGTAATCTAAATAAATATATAGAACGCACTGATAACTAATATGCAAGTAGGATGTTGCATGGTTGGAGAGAAGGATAATTAGGATGTTGATATCATTTGAGGCTACAAGATCAAAGTTTCTTATAGACAATTTTTATAATTTTTGTGTTGTATTATTTACGATTTGTAACGTTAATGTTATTTGTTATAGATAAATAAATTTTCAATTAAACTTAATATTTTATTGCATCATGGGTTTTATAAAATATATCTGAAGATTTTATTTGTGTTTACTGGTCTTTTAAAGATTTTAATATGATATTAGGCAAATAAAAATTAAAGTGGCCAACATGGGGCTAGAGGATATAGGAGGTTGGAAGAATCTTATCATCTCAAGCAGGCTTCTCAGTTAGAGATGGTACATTGCATGAGAATCACCAATTCTTCATTTGTGCCCCTTCTTCAAGCAAGGTAGGGGAAGGCGTGGGTGGAGCTTGGCAATAATTGAGGGTAGTATACACTCTAAAATAGGTGTGAATATATATATATAGCAGATGTGATTAGTGTATCTATACTGATTTTATTTCTGTTGTATGCAGGAGGGAGGATTTTGACACTCTCAAAGAGGGGTGGACTCTTAGAGAATGGTTATTCTCTCCTAATGTGTGGAGGTTAAAATTTATTCTTGTTGAACACACCAGGATATTGAAAGGGGGGAGGGGGGTTGAATTAGTGTCCTCAAAACTTAAACCCTTCAACACAAGGCAAATTCAGACTTTTCACAAGTTCAACAACCCTTAACCAAATCAACAACTCTTAATCAATTCAACAACAATGAACACACATGCACAAGATAACACTAGATAAATGTGGAAAACCCAAGAAGGGAAAAACCATGGTGAAAAATCTCACAATAATGAATGCTACTTACAAAATTACATTGTGTTTTAAGCCTCGCTGCCTAAGGAAGCACACTACTCCCTGAAGAACTTGCAGGCTAAGGTGTGCAAGCCTTAGGGCAAGATACAAAGGGACTTGCAAGCTAAGGCGCACAACCCCGGGGCAAGATACAAGGACTTGCTGAAGAGACTCAGTATCTGATAGCAAGATACATGAAGATTTATAATTACAACATATGTCAACAATACACTCTGTTGACTCATACGTTAAAGCGCATCTAAATTTTCTTTTCCACAACTTACTGCATCATCCCACATTCACACACCACCACTCATTTTCCAACTAGTTTATTCTTCCATTTTTATACTTAGCAAGATCATAAAACACCAATTAGGTCGGCTAGAACAAGATACAAACAATAACCTCAACAAGTTGGCCCAAAAAACACAATTGTGGTGTAAGCAGTCCTATCCAAGAGATATAGAAGACCAAAAACAACTTATTATGTCTTCCAATGTGATCCCAAACATTAAACACGGTGTGTGCAACATCCCAATTCGGCAACAAGGTAACATGTAGAAGAAGCATGTAGCACATTACTAGTCGGCCCAAAAACATACTTTCAACTGAATTTACTTAATGTGGTTCTCAACATGATAGGGTAGGACCCAAACACAACTTAATACAACCTCAATTGCTAGCACAAACCCCAAAGCACATAGTGCAAGCAAGAGAACAAGCTCTGTTGGCCAAACATCCACAAATTACCCAGAAAACCAACTCAAAACAATATGCTACACCAAAGAGATCAATCATTGATGTGTGAACCACAAAGAAACATTCCATGAACATCCAGCAACGCTCCCATATACTTTTTTCACACTGTCATGCCACAAACAACCATTGCAAACAAAATAGAAATAGAACACATCATCCTAGAAACCTAGAAGACCAGCCATGAGATAGAACATTAACATACCAACTTGCGGTAAACACCATCACATGAAAGATGAACTAAGATACTGCACAAACACTAACAACACGCCCACCAAGCCGCAAGAGCAAAAACAACAATGCAAAGACCAGTCCTAACAAGCAACAAAATTGCCAACCCACTACAATTACTAGAAACCTCCTCGGCAACACTAGTGACATGAAAAGATAAGAATGCAACATCCACAAAACAAAAACACTAAATCCCAAATCGTAAGACCATATCTTCAAAGGTGGAGGAATGTGGAGCATTTTCCCAAGTAGTCTTCAAAGCAACTTCCTATAACAAAATCTTTCACCAAAATCCAAAGACCAAAACTTCCTTATAGCAACACATACTTCCTCAAGAACAACAGGAGAGAGCATACAACATACTAGAGACCATCAGCAACAACTCGCCAACTTTAGCATTACTTCTAATCCTCATCTTAATATATCATCATGATATCATCTCTGCTGATAGCAAGCATACTCAATACTACTTTAATTGACAACAAACAAGGCATGACATCCAACCATAAACATCAATATCATCACTGTCAGCACAACATCATAGTGTACCATCAACATACACATGTAAGCATCAAGGACAACCCAAACTGGGTGTTGACACGAGCATCAAACTGAGTGTTGACATCAATGACAAACAATGCCAAGCATATGTGCAACAATTCTCTCATGTAGTATGGAGGATTCGTGGGGTTCAATAGTCAAGGCATTTGCTAATGCAATTAGTTTGGTGCGTTGGGTGAGTGGAAGATTTAGTAGATGCACTTCATCAAATTTCCAAATGAACTGTCCTATTCAATCCATATTGTGTTCCATCCTTTGTTCAGATTGATGTGATAGAGGGGAATGTTAGAATTATATTACATCTTAATTGGATTATTAAGTTAGTAAATGATAAATTAATATATTTGTATATTAATAAATAAATTAAAATATTTTTAGTAGTCAAAAATTTCTTACATGAGAAAACATAAAATTTATAGACTAATATAACATTAGAAAACAAGAATCGTAACCTATTTTGATATTATTTTCTCTCTACAATTATGATTTAATTTTTAATATTCTATAATCCTAATAATTTCAATAAATTTACATTCTTAAATGTATTAAATAATTTTACACTAACTTAAACAATTTCTATTGATAGATCATACAATACAAAATTTATTAGTGTTAGACATGAGCTTAAAATATAAGCTAACTCTATATTCAACCCAAAAAAAAAATGCATATTTTTAATTTTATTTTAAATGAAATACTTCATAAATTCTGAATAATATTACCAATGTTGGGTTCGTGAGAGGTAAGCCAATTCTATATTCCCTGGAAAGCCTTCATACATTATTTTTATTTCATTATAAATAAAGTACCTTAAAGCAATTTCCAAGAACATTACCATATGATTCAAAATTCATTGATTCTGTGCTCGATGTTGAGAGGTAAGCCAGATTTATATTCACCAAAAGTCTGCATACATTTTTTATTTAATTTTAAATATTTTTTAAAGCATTTTCCAGTCTACGGTTAGAAAGGAATAGGTTTCCACAGTCCATAGGAACAAAAATACAAATATTCCATAAACCCTAGGTACACTAAAGCACAGGAAATCTAGAAATTTTGTATTGTCACTCAGGTTGCTAGAGCAGTTAGGAGGATTGTCAATTTTCTTCAGCGAGTCCAGTGTATAAAGCTACGTAAAGATATTCAGATTACCACCTAGTATTCAATGTGTAACTGAGTTTGTCCCAATATTAAAAACATACTACCCAATACTAAAAAATATAAAAAAATTACGAATACAACATTTAACATAAAAGCATTTACCGTTACGAAGAATCGCGCGTTGTTGCATGGACAAATCTGTTTCCAGTGATATCGAAGACAGAATTCTTAGGGTCTATTTTGATACCAAGATCTTGACACCTCTGGAAAACTTGATCGAGGTCACTCATGTTATCCGGAATGCTATTTGAAAACACCAAGATATCGTCGACGTAATTTAGTACAAATTTGTTTTCCATTTCTTTGAATGCAGGGTCCATTGCTCTTTCAAATGTTTTCCCTGCATTAATCAATCAATCAAAACTACTGAGTAGATTTAAAAAGCTTTCACCCTTTACCCAAAACTAATTTCCCAATATTATTAACACATTCAAAAGCAACCCATTTATTATACAAACATATACCAGTAAGAGGAAATGATCAAGGCTGCCTAGACAAATTCAACTGCTCAAACAATGATTTGCAAGGCATTACTCCAATATTCGCGAGAACCGTAAACCTACCGAGGTTAAAGCAAGCTCTTTTGTAGGGAAAATTACATGGTATGTGCCTGATTGTTAATAAAACCTTAACCGTAGGGCGAGATTGGACAAAAGACGCACTTAGGGCTAACCTTACATATGTTGAATTATGAGTAGTCTCATGGAGGGGCTTCACGGGTTTATGAGACTTAAAAATTTGTCATTACGATAAATTAGAATTTTATTTATGTAATTAGGAGTCCTTATTAATATAGATTTTGAATGTCATAGGAAATTTTATTCATTGCGACCCCCGTGCCTCCGCGTATTTTTGCTACCAGATCTTCACTTCTTCCATCGAGTCTTTGTGATTATTGCTAATCTTTGCAAAAAAAAATTTACCTGTCGGTTTCCTACGGTCTGCTAACATCTTTGTCCTCTATTTTCCGAAAAAATTTCTGCAGTTCATGTCATTTCATTCACCGCGGGTACCATTTCATTTATATGTTTTTTTAATATTATTAAAAAACTTTGTATTAAAATTCAGGGTGACAGGTTATTTATTTTCCAGCGGGTATTGAGATTTTTTATTCAAAAAATTGGTCTAAACCCCCATGTACTTTGGCTGATGGGTTGTTTCTTAGCCGCTGGTCATTCCTTGTATTTTCCATGGTCATATGAAAATCCCCCTCGTGCTAATTTTTTTCACCGAATTAGTCTTGCAATGTACTTGATTTGCCGCCAAGTACCTTCAAATATGGCTTTTTTTTCAATTTTGCATAACTTTTTGCCACAATCTCCAAATTTTGCAAACAAGATATTGGCGGAAATCTCTCTTCAAGTAATTCGCAATGGTGCAGTTATTTTTTTTCCAGATTTTCCTGTAGATACAAATTATTCACAATTGAAGTCAGATCTCCCCTTTGGACCTCTAAGCTCATAGCTTTCTGCCAATTTATCTGATCTTGCTTATTCAAGTTGCATTTGGAAAGTATTCAGGATCTCTTTCATTGTGTTTGTGCACTTTTTTGAGATTTAGCCCCAATTATTATTTATTCAACACTTTGCATATTTGGAATTTTGACTAATTACTTGGACATCCTAACTCCTAGATAGGTTCTATTTGTTTGGGAAGACTTCATTTGCAGTATATATCATATTTGGGAGTTTCCAATTATTGTTGAAGGTCAAAGTCTTTGTAATCTTGGAGATATATCATAGTTCATTATGGAGTTTGCATATTATCCTTCTCTGATTATGTTGCAAAAGGGAAACTATAAACAATTGAGAAATGGAATCATAGACCATCTCCAATCTCTTGAAATGTTGTCACATTTGTATGGTATTGTTCCCAATCTAGGTCAAGGTATTCAAAAATTTGCTTAGAGTTGCAACAAATATAATGTTTTAAGGGTCATTGCAATGCATGTTGATGATGATATTTTGAAAGGTATTGATCATTGTGATTGTCCTCATACTCTTTGGACTAATCTTTGGGAGATATATGGAGATCTTGATACTCCACCATTCCCTAGTGATCATGATTCAAAATGTCATGACAGGATACCCCATGCTCATAGTACTATGCAAGAGTTTACATATTTAGAATGCCTCAAATCTTCAAATGAGGATGATGAGGGTTCTTTAGATGCTCATTCTCCATCAAAGATAGTTGATGTACCTTCACCTTAAGTGATTCATTATGCAGAGTCATTGATTGAGGGTTCCATCATTCCTGTTTAGCAGGACCATTTATCATATGTTGGTGAGTCATTGAGCACGTCCAGTGATTCATTACAAGTATTTGATTGTCTTCCTAATTGGGATTCCTATCTATCAAACATTGCATCTTTGTTTATGGATTCTCACATTTCAGATTTGGAGGACACATTTGAGGGGTTATCTCTCCTATTTGATGACAACCATTACACAACTACTGTCAAACCATCATGGTCTTTGGATATTATTCAGTATCAGTTTCCACATCCTGATTTGCCACCTTCTACATTGATTGGGCATGTACTTGATTTGATTGTGGCATCTTCATCTTTAGTGAAAAATGAGACACAAGCAACTTTCAAAGACATCATAATCCACATTCATGCTTCTTTCCTTCAATTCCTATCAGGAATGGGAAGCATACCTGCATTTGTACTTTTTTTTGTTTCTTCCAAAAGGGAGACAAGTTGTTTGTCGACATTGGATCATGTTTTGTCTTCACGCACTTACCATTTTTGTAGTTGATCACACATTGTGGGGGGCTACATAGTCTCTCTATTTCCATCTTATGGAGGGATATTGATTGTAATATATTTATGTGACAGATGGTGTACTTGAGGGTATCATGGAGTCCTCCATCCATCTTCACGTGATTTGTTTCTTTTATTTCTTTTTTCTGTTTTGGAGAGGAGTTTTTTCCCAATGGATTTTCCACTTTTATTCATTTGTGAGAGATTTATTTTTTGCATCTATACATGGGTACCTAACATGGCCTAGTAGTTGGGACCCATATTTGCATTTCTTGCATCATTTGCATAATAATCTTCTACCTAAGTTGCACTTAAGGGGGGTTGTTAAAGTGAATTAAAGTCTTGTACGTAGTTAATTCATTCACTAGGTAATAAGAAGACTTATTCGCATGATTAATTTTACTTAGGATATAAGATTCTTTCTAGAAGTTTCAATTGGTTTTTCTAGAACTTATCTAGCTATTTTGCCTGATTCTTAGGTAGTTAGTTTGTTAATTATCTCATGTCATAGGATTATGACATCTGTCAACATCTTGTTCATTACTACATTTCAACCTTGCCTATACAAGGAAGGTCATTGTACACATTTGTAATATACTTCATACCTCATCATTTGATAGGTCTTACTATCAAGCAAGCTGGTTTTCCTCCATATCCTCTTGTAGAAGGTTTTCATTTTTTTTGCAAGTGGTCTTGGGTATTGAGCTAATCTTCAGCTCTTACATTAGGAACAATTTTTAAACAGGAAAATATATGTTTTACTTATTTTTAATTTTTTATATAAATTTTATTATTAATTATTATCTCTTTGGAGTTTTTACCCCCTGTCCCTACGCTACTGCTTAAGTCTATTTTTTGCTTAAATTAAGTAGTTAGATGTCCCCATTCAAAATTTTATTTACAAGAATATGATCATTTAGAATCTTTTCCTATTTTGTGGAGTAGTGACTACTTAAAATTGAAAATAAGTTGTGAAAAAATATCGAGGCTGAAAAATAAGCAGTTGTTGCATATTAAAAAAAATGGCATGTGGCTCCACAAATCTCTTTTCCTCCCTTTTTATATTTGCCTCCAATTTTTCCCTTCAATTTTTTCTTGCACAAATTATTATTAGCACTGTTCATTTCATTATATAGTTAAAAAAAATAATTTTAAATGGACTACTTAAAAATAAGCAGAAAAAATACAATTATGGGGCCACTAGCTCCACAATATGTTTCTTAAAATGGTGAGCAATGGTGCTAGCCAAAATAAGCTAAGTAGACACATGGGGACTTGCCTTTAGATTCTCAAAACAAGTTTTTAGGATTTTTTTGTCATTTTTAATTTCTTTATTTGCAAATTTGTAAACCAAAAAAGCATAGTAAAGACCATTTAAAATCTTAATAAAGAACAACAATCACAAAAGAGGTAATTTATTTTATCATATTTACAATTGATTGTTAAAATTTATTTTATTTTTTCTAAAAATAGTCAATAAAATTGAACTTTTAATTGTATATCAATTTATCATATTTATATTTCAAACATCCAACTATAATTTTATACATACAATTTAACTTGGTCTCAACTTTTATTTTCCTTCTAACTCAATTTAAAAACTCCATAATCCTTAGCCACTATGCAATAAGTCAAGCTTGAGTTCTTCTTTGTAATTATTGCAATAGATATTCTCTTGTAGAACCCCTAGTTTCCTCTATAGCATACAAGATCAATTGTTGTTACTATTTTTTCACATTGTAGTGTTAGTCTTTAAAATCCTTGCTCTTATACAATAGTACCCATTAATTATTGTTAACTTATACATAGAATATTTGCATCTTACTAAAATGTGATTGTTGTGTGTACATACATACACCCTATGACAACAAATATTTTTATGGATTTATATTTCATCATCACCAACTTATGAACAACTCTATAATTTTTCTCTTTAAGTACTCATTTTTAGTATTACTTATGCATCCCTTGCAAAAACATTTGGTTGGGAAAAGCAATGATTGGTTGCTGGCATACAAAAAATAGATTATTGATTAGTAACTTTGTTAAGAGTGCATGATTTTATTTTTAACCTTGGATTAATTTAAGTGTATATAAAATGGGATTGGCAAGCCTCCCATCTTATTAGTTTTTCTTGCTCTTTAAAGTACAACCCTTTTCAATCTCATAAATCATATACATAGAAAACAATTTTAAGGAAACTTATAAATTGGAAAATAAATGTTAAAAGAAGTTACTTTATGAAATAGTTGCTACTTAATCCCGAGTAAATTTTGTTTCCTCTATGTTAGATATAATTTTCAATCTAATAATTTCATTTTTCTCTATGTATGATTTTGGTATTCCTCGTGTCACCACTTGACACCTCTTATATTGGGGATTTATAAGATTTCTTTGTAATTGCTCCCCCTAAATCCACTACTAGGTTTAGTTTTTAGAAGAAGTATCTACACCACATTCAGGTACAAATGCATTTGATTCATCATTATTCACACGTTCTTCCTTTTTCTTCCAATTTTTTTCATTTCCTTTTTAACTTCAATAGGATCAACTTTATTCACAATTTTATTCCTTTGTTATGAATTAGATTTATTCCTATTTTACTTTTGTAGAATTTTGAAATATGTCTTGGTTTATTACAGGTGTAACACAACATTTTTTTGACCAAACTATTTTGCATTTAACCTTGATCTGTACTAGTTAGCTTTATGTCTGAAAGAATAACATGTGTAGTGCTAATAACCTTGAAAAGATTGAATCATTCTACCAGTATTAAATCTACTCATCATTATCTAGCTTCTACACTCAATAGCTCTATGTACAAACTTATTGCAAGCAAAACATTGTCCAACAAAGAATCCAACATTCTGATTCATTCCATTTCTACATTCTATTGCTCTATGACCAAAGTTATTGCATGAAAAATAAATATCATTAAAAGATGGGTACCTTTGAGCATTAGATTTTCTAAAAGGAATCCTTCTAGTATTGCTTCTGTGATTATTGATCTATCTACCATTGCCTTGAGTTTTCCTTTAATTGTCAACCTTGTTAGGAGTCTAATTTTCCTTTGATCTTTGTCTTTCTTCAAGTCCCAAACCACCTTTATCCTTAGAGGGTTTCTGAAAAGCAATCAACTCATCAAGTATTGTAGAACTTGTTTTGAAATTTTCCTCATGAGCTCTTGCTTTCACCAAGCCAGACCTTAGGGTTACCACTTCTTGTTTAATCTTTGTACATTCATCAATTTTTCTCTAGAATTCAGCTTTTGGACTGTTACCTAATTTTGCTAAGTAGCTCAATCAAGTAGAGATTTTATGTTTTTCAAATGGAAAAAAGAATGGTACATTTTATTTTTCTACTATATTACATTCATGTGCATAAACAAAATAAAAAAGATTACATTATTGGATTGCATTGATGTAGATGCATATAACATAGGAGAAGATTTGCAAAAAATATTTTCAATAAAAGTAATCTTTATTGAAAATGTAAATGTATAAGGTCTCACACAAGCCATGAGAGCAATTGTTGTAATACAAATGAAAGAAAATATTATACATTTATAGATATTAATAAGAAGGAATGCACATATGAGGAAGGGTGACTTGTCATTGCCTAAATGACGAGTCTAGGTTGAGTTGTCCTACATCTTTGCTAGTATTTCACTTGTCCTACAACCAACTTCAACCTCTTTGCTGCTCCTAGTTTCCAGTATTTGAAAGAGAGAGAATTTTTTATAGCAATGAAAAGTCACTAATCCATACATGCACATACCTCTATAAACATATAATTTGACCTTCATTTGCATTTCAACAATCAAATCAAGCATATCAAAGATGTCTAGAAAGCAAGAATGATCAAACACATGAATCATATGCACATATTTTTCTAACATGTTTGCTTGCTATGCCGTTATAGGAAAAGTAATTTTGTTGTTTTGATTCATCCAATTTCAGCACGTGGAGTAAAATGTGGCTCCCACGAGGGTTGAGCCCAACATGTTGCCCTCATATGTTTAGAGGGATGAAATGTTATTGATCTAGATGTCTTATTGAGTCATTTCTACACATTTTGATAAGTATCAAAACATAAAAATATTCATCCATCTCATAAGCATATCCACCTCTTAAGTATTGTTATTTAGGTATTTGAACAACATTACCAAAGAGGTGAATATGCTTATGCTAAAGTCATCTATCATTATCCCTTTAAGGCTTTAGAAAAATATATCAGAAATGAGTCTACATAAGACAAATGAAAGTCAAGTAATATCTTTCAAATCATAAATGCAATAGGCTTGAAAGCATTTCAATCATATCTTACAAGTTATTCAACAATGACAACATTCATGTTTGGATAGAAAACCTCAATATCTTGACTGAAGGAAGCACAAAAGAGTCTTACACATGAATGGAGTGACTGTTACAGCAAGAATAGTGCCATAATATCCAAGGTCCAAGCCTTTATTAAATGGATGGCTATGCAATAAATGACTTCAAAGGCCAAATAAATAAATAGTCCTCTAATGAATTTATAGTGGCCAATTTCACAAATACAACCTATTATGTCATGGTGGCAAGGGTTAAAGGCATGAAGTGATTATGTGACAACATCAGTTTTCAAGTAATGAAATGAAATTATCAATAATTGCACAGAATGATTTTCTAAATCATACATGGTTGTAGGTGACTATCTTGCAATCAACATGCAAAGTAAGAAAGATTTCAAATAAAAGCTTTGCCATAGTGATCTAGTATAATGAAAGTATTAAACAATCATTTAGTGATAAAATTAATTCTTATATACGAGGTCATTGTAGATCTATGTGCACAATGAACAAGCTCCCAACTATGCATATATGCAAGGATAGGCTCCATCATATGGTAAAATGACAAAAGAGTTTGAGTGCTTCAAGAAGCAGTGAGGCATATAGTGTTAGCACTTTGTTAATATTATCATGCAAGTATTGTTCTTGTAGTCATATAAAAACAATGATCATTCAGAATAATTCAAAGAATAATGTGTGGAGTATTGTAGTGATAATGGCATCATGTGTAGTAAGATCATGACATATCAAAACAGTATTGAATGAAGTTGCATCAGAACTATTGAATAACTAGCTACATTAAAGGGCCAAAATGAGGGTTATTATGGTCAAGAAAAATGCAAAGATAGGCTTCAAAACCTTACTAATAATACATAAGCTCAATTATCTGTAGTTGGAAATAAAGATCTAGAATGGCTAAGAAAAGGAGAAAAATAAGGAGTGAAACCTAGTTATTCAAAATAAGAGAGATTCAACATGTTGAAGGTAAACTCCTAAATTTTTCATCATGGAGTTTCTCAAGGCACAATTGAGAAAGAAATACCTGTAGGGTACATGGCCGCAATCTTAAAGATTTTTCTTCTTATATCAAGACCCATCTTGGGTTTTCTAGAAATGAAAGCATTATCATTTTTGGAAAAGATTGAGAACATAACTATGGCCATAGCCATAAAAAAACATATCTCCTACAAGAAGGAACATGGTAGCCCTTGTTTTCTAGATTTGAGGCTAAATAAAAGGATAAAGCTCAAAGAAGCATGAATATAGCCACAACCATAATTTACAAAAGGTAAACAATGAAATAAAACTCAGGTTTATAGCCCATATAGATTTTTCTCTGTAAAAATTTAAAACCCATTTGGGTTTTCAAAAGAGAAAAGCAATCTACATAAGAGTTTATTTTTCCCATTAAATATAGACCCACTTGGGGTTTTTGAGCTTCAAGCCTAGAATAGTCTTCTACAGGACTGACCAATGATGAAAATGATGTCTCTTGTGCTTGCAGTGAGGAATATGGTTGTGGCTTGTATTGGCTTATGCTTCATTTTTTGTAGGAAATTCCATAGGTTCTTCAAAATAGATACATGAAACAACAATGAACTTGTGTGGAAATCTACAAAAAATATGCATTTTTTTTCAATATGGCTTGATTTAGAGCTTTTAGTTTTTCAAAAAATGAAATTCAAAGGGAAAGTGTTTCAAAACTCCTTACCCCTGTTGGTGTTTTTTGTTCTCCAAATATTTGCCTGAAGATGCTTTTACAAAGCTCGAAAGAGGCATACATATCGGCCAAATAAAGAAAGAGACACAAAAAATGGAACAAGTAAGAAAAACAAGAGGAAAAATTGTAGTATGTTGTGACCTAAAGGCCCAAAGTCATTTAAAAACTCAAAATGTTGCTTTCAAATCGGCTTACCAGTGTCACAATGAGAAAATTCTCAAGGTTTTTCCCAAAAGTGCCTCTAAAATCATAGAATTTCACCATGGTCGAGCTCCACAAACCCTTTGATGGTGACAGCCTAGCTTCTTCTTGAAGCTTTGAAATACAAAAAGAAATGATATTTAATTGTTTCCCTTATTTTTTTTGAGGGTTTGTAACCCTAAAGTGGTTGATGTAAAGACAATTTGGCATTTTTGCCACGTTTTTTAGAAAATGAAACTCAAGCAAATATGGTCACGGGCTAAGACTTATGTCTTATGCCTATTGAATATACTTTGCAGTATGAAAGTGAAGTCTTCATGACTTATGTTTTTCCAAAATCAAAGCTTGACCAAAAGTCATTCTCTTTTTTCCTTTGAGTGTAAATGTAAAACATATGATTTTTTTGATGATCCTATAAATCATTTAAATCATGTGTTATTATGAAAAGCTGGGATACACACCTTGTAGGTGCTTTGAATGACTTAGTTCAGATTTGATGCTTTTAGAGAGCATGTAGGGAGGTTAAAAATCAGTTTGCAAACATAGGCCAAGCATCTAGCAAGGAGTTAGGAGAGTTTTGCAAACATATGCCTAAGATATAGGGGTTGTTTCTGACTCAGATGGGAACATTGGAGAGCATCTTGGAGCATTTTTTACTTGCCTTTATGGTGGACTTGGTCAAGTTTGACATTTTCATGCATATTGAAGCCTTTTGGAGTGAATATGGATCTAGATATTAGGCTTTTTGGGGGCATCCGACCCCAACTATTTCTAGAACCTCTTTTGGTGGGGTTTTGGAGGGAGACATTGGATATAGTCACTTGAGTGAATCTTTTACACTTAGTTATTACTATGCAATATTTGGAGTTAGTGATTTTTTATAATCCTTTCTCATATTTGAGTATGTTTTGTAACTCTTTTGGAATATGATATACAAAGAATACCTTAGATACCATTGATTATGTTATTTTTCCTTCTTGTTCTTGCAGTGTTGTGTATTTCCAAATGATGGATCAGGTTGCTTGTGAGGTGTTTCTAACTTCCTTGTGATTTTGTCTCATGTTTTATAACTATTATGCAAAATTACGTTCATGCAGGTTGCAATCTGTGTCTTAAAGATGTATGTGGCTTTCTAATTGTGAAGTTTTCTTCCCTTTGAAGGTTAATGCATTGATGCCTCTTTATGAAATATTTATGCAAGAGCATACAAAAATAAGTTGTGCAAATTTGGTCTTCTGTCATTTTGTAACCAAGTGTAAGAAAATCTAAGTTTTTATAATCCTTATTAGTTTGGTGTATTAGTGTAGAGATAGTGTTTTATATTATTCATTTTAAAGAATTCCTTCTCCCTTTTCCTCTGCAAAATCAATAGGTTTAGGTGATAAACAGCTAGGAGCCATCCTTATCTAGAGTTCCACTCAATTTATTAGGTGACCCATAGCCTAGGATTGATTCCATGTTTCTTTGGGGTGCTAAGTCATGCAGCTTAACTTGTTAAATCCTATAGCTTAGTTAGGGTGCAACTCTAGAAGATAATAGTTTTCGGCATGCCCAGTGGGTTTGTCAAATTAGACAATTTAGAAATTACATGTTCATTGTTGGTTCTAATAGCCAACATTTTCAAGCCTTTAAGAGGTTGTTTTTGCATATCTAGTGACTTCCACTAAGAGTAGAGCAAGAAAACTAGTGTTGTTTCATTTTTATGAAAAAGATACAAACTAGGAGTTTGGGCCCATTTGAATATTTATAGTTGTCTCCACCTAGAAGGAAAAGTAGAACTGTGAAAAGAGATCCTATTTCAAAAAGAGTTTAGTAAATTCCACCAAATTTTAGTCTAGTAGTATCTACAAGTTCAATTGTACCTGCAATTCCTATTCCTATAGCGCCAACAATAACTTTTACTACTTTTTCTGTACCTATTGTTCTAGCTCAAGTTAATCCACCTCAAACTATCCAAATGGTAAGGAATCAACCATTTGTTGCTTTTAATGGAGGTAGTCTATTAAACCTTGCATAGCATGATGTTATACCAATGGCTACCTTAAAGAGTATATCATTTTTCATAGGAGAGAATCAAACAACCCCAATTGAGCATATACAAAATGTAGCCTCTTTGTGTACATAGGGTTCATCATATAACTCAAGAGAATGCAGTTGTTAGGTTACTAGTTGCTTCATTAAAAGGAAAAGCTTTACAATGGTTCAAGGGTTTGTAAGTTGGGTCTATTGCAACTTGGGATGAAATGAGAGACAAGCTACATAAGTAATTTTAAGACAAGTCAGACCATTTGTCATTGGTTAAATAGCTTGCAACTATCAAAAGGGCTCCTCAGGAGTAAATGATGGATTTTAATTTCCAGTTTCAAAAGACTTGGGATAGGATTCCTGTCACGGTAAGACCCTCTACTGAATATGCATTTTTATATTACTTGAAATCTATCCATAGTGAAATTATTGTCATGATTCAGTCCATGGGTGGGAATACATTACCTCAAGCATATGACATAGCAATTAGAGTTGAAAACAGTATTATCCAAGTTGGAAGAATAGCTCCCAGAACCCCAATGCTAATTTTTCCAGATATTCAACCTTCCATGCCTTTACAAATACCACCTTTTTCTCCTTTACCAATTGTACAAGCATTACCATTTGTTTCCCAAGTTGTTGTTAGCCAAGGAATCGTTGCTCTAGGCTCATCTCTCAAGAGTAGTAGGAGATTAAAAGTTTACTTCATACTTTTGGCAATAAGTTACTGAACATAAAGAAGCAACAGTCCCACAACAGACAACTTTTTTAATAGAATCAAGGTCAAGGTTAGGAATATCAGGTGAATAGGTAGCCTTATCAAGGTAATTATTAAGGTGCAAGACAAAATGTGAATCCAAGACCTTTTCAGCCATATAATCCTACTCTAATTAGTGCTGTAAAATATCTTGTTCTTGTTCAAAACAATCTGGCAAACAAAATTTGAGTGGTATTTTCCTTATAACCAGTAACATAATCAAGCCACATGCTCAAATGGTGTTATCAACCAGGCATTAATGGTGCAAAGTCTTTCAGGTTCACAACAAAGTGTACTTAATGATGGATCTCTACAGTAGCAAGAGCAACCTCCAAGTAATGCTACTCTTTTAAATTTGCAAGGAGAAGAGTTTTGTGGAGTTAATAGGGATGATTCTCCAATTGCAGCAAATACAAGAGCCAAAAAGAGAGCTTTTGAAGCTAAACAGTCATCAAACAAAGGAAAATAAACTGTGGAATCATCCACATTTCAAGTGCCTCACATAGTGCGAAGAAATACACAAGGTGTTGCCAAGGAACAACCACACTTACAAGTAGACCCTAATGTTGTAAGGACCCATCAAAAGTTAAATGTTATTGCACCTTTCAATATTGTTGAAAATATGAAAAAAATGAATGTGACAATGACCATGTGGGACTCTTTAGCTATCCCAAGTCAAACAAACTTGTTACAATCTACTTTATCTAAAAGGAGAGTGTCTAATGATGTTTTAGTTGATCTAGTTAAAGTTGTTTCTACAAATGCGCCCCAAGAAAATAGTAAACAACCAAGTAAAGAGATAGGTAAAGATGTCAAAACTCCCCCTTTCTATGTGTCTTTGATAGTAGGGGACAAGTTAGTGCATAGTTGTGTGGTTGATAGTGGAGCCAGTAGTTCAGTCATGCCAAAAAAGATTGCAGACCAATTAGGACTGAAATACTAGGCCCTTGAAAAGGGAGTACTCCAATTAGATGGGACAACAGTTAACACTGTGTGTGTTATTAAAGACTTAGGTCTCACATTACATGCCGGTCCAAATTTTTCAATCCCTCGGGATGTTTTTGTCATTGATTTACCTCCATTTTTGCCTTATGTTTTTCAAGAGATTTCACTGCAAAAATAGGAGTTATCTGTCCTCAGATTGGTCCCACATGATTTTTAGGACTAGGTATGTGACAAGGTAGCAATTAAATCAGAGTAACTGGCTAAGGATCACACTGAGCCTTATGTACCAAGTGTAGTTAATGCCAACTGTGTCATTTTTGAAGATAGTGAGCTTGTTATTGCTCAAGAACTGCAAGCTAAAAGTGTACCAGAGGTGTTGTTAAATGAGTGGGAAGCATTAAATATTGTAGAAAATCCTAATTACCACATTTAGGAAATTAGTTTTGGTGTTTATGTGTTGTATGAACCCAAAACAAAGATGTCAAATCTTGAAAAGAAGGTAGAGCAACAACTACAACAACAAGATGAGCTATGGAAAATGTATTTTGACGGTTCTAGAAGCAAAAATGGAGTTGGTGGGGGTGTAGTGCTTGTGTCCCCGCAAGGTGACAAGTATTACTTTGCTTTTCATTTTTCTTTTTGTTGCTCTAACAATACTATTGAGTATGAAGGTCTAATTCAAGGCTTGGAATGGGCAAGGAAAAGAGGAATAAGCTACTTGTAGGTATTTGGGGACGGTGAATTAATTGTCAATTAGGTAAGAGGCTTAAATGTTACTAAAAATGATACTTTGAGTTCCTATAAGAATAGAGTTTGGGATATGATAGATGATGTCAATGCTTTTAATCTAATTTCTATTCCTAGAAATCAAAACAAGCATGCAGATAGACTAGTTGCAATAGGTGCATAGTTTGACATTCCTAATGATATCAAGAAGAAGAAAGTGCAACAGTATGTTAAAGTTGTTGTTAGGCCCTCTATTCCTAAAAATAATTTTTATTGGAAAGTCTTTGAAAGTAATGAGAAGGTTTTGAGTTTTCTGCTTAAAGAAGATGAGTTTACTATTGTAAATCAAGAGAAGCTTAAGTAACAATATGACGATTAGATTATCTAGCTGAGAACTAATAAGCTTCCCAAGGGTCTAGTCACCTTGGAATCCATTTTTAGTATTGATGATAAGCTTAAGAAGAATAAAACTAGCATTCAGGTCAAAGAGGAGCATTATGAAGAGCTAGAAATCTTTGAAGGTAAGCTCCTTAAAATTGGTAAAATATGCTCACAAGATGATAGGCAAGCTTTTGTTGCTCTTTTTCAAGAATTTCATGATGTGTTTGCTTGGGATTATTTTGATTTAAAAGGATTTGATCCTAAAATTGCTTAGCATACAATAGAATTAGAGTCAAATGCAAAGCCTGTAAGGAAGAAATAGAGGCCTTTGAACCCAAAACTTGAGCCTCTTATGATTAAGGAGTTAACCAAGATGGTTGAAGGGGGTATCATTTTCCAAATCAAACAGACCTCCTAGGTTTCTAACCTTGTTCCAGTTAGAAATAAAAATGGAGAAATTAGGCTCTATGTAGATTTTAGAGACTTTAATAGAGCATCTTTAAAATACCATTACTCGTTGCCCTCTATGGAGTAGATCCTTCAAGTTGTTGTTGGTTTAGAGATATTTTCCTTGCTCAATGGTTATTTGGTTATAATCAGGTGTTAGTAAAAGAAGAGGATCAATTTAAGACTGCATTTACTACAAAATGGGGCATTATGGCCTACAAGAGAATGCCTTTTGGCCTATCCAATGTTGGAGCCACTTTTCACAGGGCTATGGACATGGCATTTCAAGGTTTGATTAATAAAATGGTGCTTATTTATCTTAATGATGTAACAATTTTTTCAAAAAGTGTTGATGAACATTTATCACATTTAAAGCAAGTATTCAAAAGGTGTAGGGAATATGGAATATCCCTCAATCCCAAAAAGAGCATCTTTTGTGTCTGTGAAGGAAAGCTTCTTGGACACATAGTGTCAAAAAAAGGGATCACCATTGATCCTGAAAGAGTTAAAGCTATTTTAGAGTTATCTTTGCCCAATCATAAAATGGGGTTGCAAAGCTTTCTTGGAAGAATATTTTTTTTGATAAGGTTTATACCTGATGCTGCAAATATTTTAAAGCCACTAATTGCCATGTTGAATAAAAATGTGAATTTCAACTAGACAAGAGAGGCCGAGCGTAGCTTTGAAGCTATTAAGGAGGCTTTATCAACAACTCCTACACTGGTAAATCCAAATTTTTCAAAAGACTTCATTTTGTATGCTTTTGGTAGTATAGATTCAATTTCTACAATGTTGGGACAACAAAATAATGATGGCTTAGAACAACCCATTGCCTTTTTTAGTCAAGGTTTAGAGGGTTATGAATAGAGGTATTCTTTTGTAGAGAAATATGTACTTGTTGTAATCAGAAGTTTGAAATTTTTTAAGCCTTTGATTTCTAATAATAAGATTCATTTAATGGTTGCTCATCCTAGTGTGAAGGAGTTTCTATTGAGCAAGGACTTGAATGAGAAGAGGGATAATTGGATTACAAATGTTATGGAGTATAATGTTGATATCAAAATAACCAAGCTTGTAAGAGGTAAAGGACTATGTGAAAAACTAGCTATAGGGTATGAAAATGAGGAGAAAATAGAAACAAAAGTTGCTTTGGTTACTAGTGATGAGTCTCAGAATGTTGCATCTACATTAAGTGCAAGCTAGGTAGGTGATATGACTCATTTCTTGCAAACTAGTGAGTGTCCATTGGGTTTAGATAAAGCAAAAAGGAGATATTTCATATTGTAGTTTATTCCTTATGTGTTGGTTAGCAATGTTCTTTTCAAAAAAGATACGAATTGGTGTTCTTCTAAGATGCATTGATTATGATCAAGTAGAAAAAGTGCTTCATGAGTTCCATCATGGAACTGCAGGGGGTCATTTTTCCCCAAGAACAACTTCTTCGAAGATAATGAGAAGTGGATACTATTGGCCAAACTTGTTTAAGGATTCTCATGCATGGGCAAGAAAATGTGTTAAATGTGCATTTTTTATAGGAAAAGAGAGGCTTCTAGCTTTACCTTTGTAGCCAATTCAAGTAGAAAAACCCTTCATGAGATGGGGGATTGATTTGATAGATGCCATTAACCCACCTTCTAGTGCACATCATAGGTGGGTACTTACTACAATTGATTACTTTACATGATGGACTAAAGCAGTGGCTTTGAAAGAAGCCAATGAAAATGTTGTTTTGAACTTTTATGATGATATAGTAACTAGGTTTGGAGTACCTGAATCAATCATTTCAGATAATGCCTTGGAATTTGTTGGATTGAGAGTAAGTAATTGGGCTATCAGGAATGGTATTTATATAAATACGTTATCAAACTATTACCCTCAAGGTAATGGTTTGGAAGAATAAAAAAATAAGAACCTGACAAGAATTATCAAAAGAACTATGGAGAAGAATCAGAGAACTTGGAACACCAAGTTAATATCTACCTTGTGGATAAATAGAATAACTCCCAAATAGTCCATTGGAAACTCTCCATATGTACTAGTTTATGGTAAAAAGGAAAGGTTACCTTATCTGTAGAGCTTCCAAATCTTGATATTATGCATTAGTTAGAAATGTTTGAAGAACAAGATCCAATGGTTGTTAGATATGCTCAGCTCATGGAGCTAGAAGAAACAAGAGACAAAGCAATGAAATCTTTAGAGTATCATCAGCTCCAAATAAAGAGATTATTTGATAAGAAAGCAACACCCAAAGTTTTCAAAGAGGGTGATATTTTTTTGAGTGGGATGAATTGAAAAGAAGGCCAAGAAAGCACACTAAGTTTGATAATTTTTGGAGTGGCCCATTTGTTATCATTGAGTGCAAGGAGCACAATGTATTCCAGTTATCAAAGATGGATGGAGAAATTATGCCTATCCTAGTCAATGGGATGCACCTCAAACAGTGTTTTAAGGTTTGATCTACCTTGTTTATGCTTTCAATAAGTGTTGTTGCACCTTATTTTAGTTTTTGTTTACTTTCTCTAAGTGCTTTTCAACATAGTTAGGTAGTTTCCCTTTTGCAGTTTTGTTTTTCAATAAGTTCTCGAGGTATTTTGCACTTATTTATTGAGTTATATTTTATTTTGATGACTTTTTACTTGGACGGGGTTTTCACTAGTTTGTCTAAGTTCTCTCCTTACCACCCAACTATCATTTACTTATTTTCTCAAAAGCAATGTTTTAAGGCATTATTGTAACTTCCTGAATACTCCAACCCCCCAATTTAAAAGTGGGTGGTTTGTACTTGAGGTTCATGAACCCATTGAAAAGACCATTGGTAATGATTTTTGAAGGCTTTTGAGTGCAAGTGGGAATTTAAGTGATTCCTAGAACTATCGACGGTGATTTATCCTATTGTGTGAACTCTCCATATTACTGTCTAAGTGCATTTTATAAAGGAAAATAAAGAAATCATCGTACGATTGATATTATTGAGGTGCATTCTAGTCATTGCTACAGTATTGAATAAGTACATGTCATTCAAATACAACAAATAAAATCAAAGTCAAGACAGATTCATCCATGAAGAGGAAGAGTGACTCTAAAAGTATAAAAAGATATATTTTACTATATATATGTGTAAACACCAAAATTTGGACACTTAATTTATCCAAATTTATCCCCTTTCGTCTAAGCATCCCCTTATCCACATTAATTAAGTAATATCGCTATTATTTAATTAATATCCTTAATTCTGCCAAATCCCTAAGGTATTTAATTAATAAATAAATACCTTATCTCTTTAATCCTCCTTTTCATCAAATTAATTAAATAAATATGTCATTTATTTAATTGGACTCACATTTCACATCCCTTAATCTTAATTATTCTCCTAATCTCATGATTAGGGATGTGCACATGCCTAATCCTTGATTAGGATGTGTCACATCCTCCAACTTTTGCAAGTTAGCCTCTAATATCTCTTAGCCACCTAACCCTCCTCTAATCCTTCATTAACTAGCCTAATCAACCTCTTAAAGAATTTTTAATTCATTTTATCCTTCCAAGGAATATTAAATTCTTTTTATTCTTCCCCATGTGATCTTTGACTTGTCATATCAAGTCACATGTGAAATCTAAACCTCTTATAATGGGTAAAAGTGCAAAGTTGTGTCACACTTTCAGCCAACTTATCAACACAACTGAATTTAAGTATTTCTAATTAAAAATCAATTTTGGTCAAACATATGATCTACTAGTAAGATTCATTCTAGCTAAGTTAAATACTTCCACAACTTTTTCAACTAAAATTGTTGGCTAAAAATATATGAAGCACCACTTTGAGTCCAACATACCAAAAAAAAAAAAATTTGAAAAACTTGAAGTTTCAATAACTCCTACTAATGTAAATAACATTTTCTTTTTAATATAAAAATACCCTTTTGTAGATCCATAAGTGTAGTTTTCAAATATATATTTATTTTAATAGTTTAATTATTATTTATATTTTATATTTTATTCTTACTAAAAGTAGGTTATCATCACAAAATATTAGGTTGATTACCATGCCAAGAAAAAATACTAAAACTTATTAAAAAAATAGAAAAAAATATGATTCACTAGATAAAAGAATCTATTTCAAGATGGTATATATTTTTTTTCATTTTAAATAAATATTTAATATGAAAATTAATGTCCCATAAAACAACTATTTTTTGATTTGCACACATTTTAATATTTATTTGAAAATATATATTTGTCAAAATTGGAAAAAAAAATTCATACACTAAAGTTTCAAGTTATAAATACACACAAAAATTTTGAAAGAAAAAAAATTAGTATAAAAAGTTTGACGTCTCATGCAACTTCATTTTTTCAGCATTTTATTAGCAACTAAATTCTAAGGTTAAAATATTAAAAACTAGTTTAAAATATTTGTTCAATTTTTTTTAAAAATAAAAACATAAAATATACTAAAAAAATACATACTTTACTAATTTACATCATTTTAAAATTAAAAAATAGATGCCACTTTTTAGTGATTCAAGTTTAAAAGTTGGATCAGTCTTGGTCATTTCTTTTATAAAGTGTGACATGGCTTTGTGATTTTACCCTAATATGTCATTAATTTGTCTAATCAAGTATTTGCACAATCTTAATCACTTAATTAGGTCAACCTAATCCCCATGTCATTTATGGAATGTGTCATAAGTCAACCTTATTAAAGGTTTTCTCCTTTTGGAGAAGGCATTCCATTCCCCATGTGAATTTTTAATTCACATTTAATCCCCCAATGCATTCCTTGGAATTTAAAATTCCTTTTCTCATCCCCATGTGGATATTTGAGGAATTTTTAATTCCTCACATGTCCTCTCACCCACATGGGAACAAGGACCTCCTTTATGAGGAGATCTTGTCCAATCCCAAGGTACTATGTAGTACCTCCATATCATGTACTCTCCTTCCAACTCATGTACACATCATCATTTTCAAGCCACTTCACATGCCACATGTCAAGATGCGAGGGCTTGTGAGTTCTCAGCTCACCTTAGCCCTAAATCTTGATCTTGGTGGCTCAATCTCAACCGTCGATTTCCCTAGAAAGTCCAAAATTCTCTATAAATGCCCCCTCTTTTCTCTCAATTTGAAAGAAATCATTCATGCTAGCCAAACTCTTGCAAAAATTTTCCTTGAGCCATAATTAGTCAATTTTTCACACTTGCATCCATTTTCACTAATCTCTTCATCCTCATCCCATCTGTAGCTTGCATCTCTTGCCATCCAAGGAGCATACAACATTGAAGATTGAAGGGCCAACCAAAGGGGAACTCAATAAGGTGAAATCTTCCATTTTTATTTGCTTAGTTAATCTTAAGGTGTAGGGTGTTTTTAGTGTTGTTTCACACTCTTTTGTTTGTTTCTCATTTTCTAACGCTCATTTTTACCCTATCACAATATGTATGCCAGTGGTAGTACAAAATTCACTAACCAATTACAAAAGCTAGAAAATTTATAAAAAAATGACTTTTTCAAGTATAGAGGGTGAACATTAGCAAACAGATTGCTTCCACTACCACCTGGAGGTGTTCTATCTAGGAAACTAAAAGTATATTCTCATGAGACTATAGGAATTGGTAAAATAGCCTCATGTCATTTCTTAAAAACCCAACACAAAGGAGGGTCATGGCTTCTTTTTTAGCCTCACTCTAAGTTGTTATTGCAATGCATATTGTGTCTCTAACCAGTCCGCTTTGTGGGTAGTTGCTAAGTCCGACAATAGCTACATCGATCCAGTGATGAAACTCTAGACGAACTAGGCATTCTGATGGCCTCATTCCCCAATCCCAACATCTAGAGGTACGAATGATGGTGTACAAAAAGTGCTCCAAGAGCATAAAATTATGCACATGTACTTGGTTTAGGAAAGTCTCTCCTATATATTGCACAACACCTCTTCCTCAATCTCACTCTAGATGATAAAACCTTCTCTCAGGTGGTCAGGTATATGCCTAAAGAGGGGACTACACTCAACCTCCCCTATAATGATGAAACCATTCATAGACATTTTGTCACTCTGAGACCTTGCCATGTTTGATATTTTAGGATGGAAAAGTGTGGTGGTACCTGTTGAATTTATAGAAGGTCTGTGAGACATTTGAGTTGTAAATTGATTAAGTTGATGGGATAGTAATGTGATCAAAATTAATTGTTGATACAACCAAGATTTAATTTATGTTCCCAATTGATCATCTCACTTGACAACTTACATGTGTATCCTCATTGCATCATTGCAATGGTTATTTAAAACTTAGCTTGTGAAGTATGCTATCTACACTAGAATTAATGGCCATGGGGAAAAATTAAGGTGATAAATATTTGGTTATCAACTAATGCCATATCATTTGTGATGCAATCATTCAAGTTACTTAAATTATTTTTTGAGTGTTTTTTCTAGGATTTGATAGTTAATGGAAAGAAAGCTCCACTATATTTAGTAACTAATTGATAACCATCAAGAAAAGGATAGTGCAATGGTAATATATGGTAGAGAAAATGACTTGAAAATGGTCTAATTTTTGAAATACACAGTGCTATAATTGAAGGAGTAACATTTAATTCTATTATCTTCATATTGTGATAATTCACAATCTGTGAGTTGGGAGTGTGAATGCAATGTTGATTTTATAGATTTGTGTGTCATGTAGGAAGTAGGATTATATTTTTTGTGTAAAATCTTCCTGCAACATTGACTTCATTTATCATAATTATGATGTTCCCTTATTTCATTTTCATAAGCTATTAATTGTTCTAGTCTATGTGCTAACTAATTAGTGACTTCATGAAGTTATTTCCGCATCAACTTCATTTTTATGAGCTAATGTTAGTTTCCTTTATTTCCTTCTAGTTAAAAGCATATTAATTATTTATCAAATCATACGAGGTATTTGTACCTCTTAATTTAGAGGAGAGTCACAAATGCAATTGTGACATTTCTAGAGTTGTTAGTGGCTTGGCCTCAATGCATGATGGGTGGGAGAGTTATTAAATTTAGATATAGTTATCAAAGGCCAGTCCATTTGCTAACACCAGGTTTAGACTGTAACTCAGACTACAAACTATCGAAGGACTTTAGCATGGAACACATAATCTAGCATGTCGTGCTAGGGTGTCAAGAATGTGATGGTGTCTGTACAGACAAAAAGTATAAAGTGTAGTGCAAAATTCTAGAGAACCTACTAACTTCATGATTACTAGAGTTTTATGCTACAAAAAAGATAGAAAATGCAAAATAATAGAAATAATAAGAAGAATACTTTAACAATGCTAAGCTAGAATTTGGTGAGAGAAGGATGGTAGAAACAAACCTTCAAATCCACGAGTTGAGGCCTTCAATAGCTTCACCTGATGAACAACCTACACACATAAGAATGGGTTAATGTTGGGGTTGTGTTTAGAGGACTGCCTCAGTTATTCCCTCACTTAGGGGTTTCCACCTCCATAGACAACTTGATAGAAACAATTGTAGAAAGATGATAAAGAAAGTATGGAATTGGAAATACCAAGCTATACACAAACAAAAATATGCTACTTCATAAGTAGATGATGCAAAAGTAAATGGAAATGGATGGATATCACCTTCTCAACCAAGTGCACTCAAGGAAAATGGAGGAATATGTGAGCTTGCAAGCTCTCCAAAACCAATATTACCACAACATTTAAGAGGAGGATCCAAAAAAATAGAAAATTTCAGCTACAAAGGTGGTGGTGAAGTATGAAGGAGCTAAAAGTGAGTGTGGTTGATTAAGAAGCTGTTAGGAATGAAGGAGGCAAAAACCTGTTTGAAGTTGGTCCTTGAAAGAGCAACAAACTTTACACTTCATGTCCAATGGAGGAGTGTAATGCCTCTACGAATTTCAAAGGTAGGAATCTTGTCAAGAGAAAAGCACATTTCCCAGACGTCCATGTGTTGCCCTAATAGAAATTCCCCTATCAACACACAAATGAGTTTCCAATTGGATGAAAAATGGAAGTGTATGTGGAAAATACATTATCAGGATCACATTTTCTAACATAAGGGGTGTGTAAATAGGGAATTTGCAATGGGTGCAAATTCACGCCATTACAACAAGATTAATTATTCAGGATCAACTGTTGATAGAGGAAATAGGTTTGTTGGCCCAAATAATGACAACACCACCAAAATTGTTCATTGTTCATCTTTATACCACTAGAGAGAGACCAAAACTTTCATGCAAACCAAGAAGCAAGCATTGAATCTCAAGCACAATATCTCATGAACCTTATCCTAAAGAAATTAATCATCATATGTTGGCACAAGAGGAGAAACCAACTGAATATACAAGAAAAAAGCATTTAAAAAAAACTATAGCAAACTATCATTTGAAAACTAAACTTGTGGACCACTAAATCACTTGATTCTGCTAAGTAGTATACTTTAGATTTAATATGTTTATAAAACCATAATGCATTTTCTTTAGTTCCCGATGAATGAAAATTATTCCAGTAAGCCTTCATCAACACATTACTCTTCTAGAGCACAAACTAGAACATTGTTATTTGTAACTTTCATTGTAGAAGGTGAGATAACTTGATTTATTGGATGTGGTAACTTCACAACTCAATCATCTTTCCTTCAAAACTGCAAGAAAAAATACTTCTTTGTGGAAGAATGTAGATCAACATACCATGACTTTGACTTAGAGTCCTCCTATGAGTGCTTTAGCAAAACTTTTTCAACTTATCTCTATATGCAGTACATAAAAATGTGATGATATCAATTTAAACATATTGTGGACATATCAGAACATGAGTATCATCCTCAACATCACACTTTGTTATCATATTGAACATTATTCTTTCTCATGCAACTCTGCAGACTTGCTCCGACATATTATTAGAGAGATGCAATCAGAAGACAACAAAACTCTACCTTGAAAATACATTCATTATTAAAGGGTTTCAAAAAGAATTTTAGATTTATTCAATTTGGTACAATGATTGACATTTAATGCCAATGGAAGAACATGATGGAATATAGGTTTTGTATATTTCTTTGGATTCTTTCAAGTACCTATTGACTTATTTTGAGATTTTTCTCATCTTCAAAATTTGATCTACTTAATTCCCTAAGCAAGGTATTGTTGCATTTTAGATTTTCCTAAGGGTATTTGACTTTCTCTTGGGTTGATATGAATTATGTCTTTTAGGAATCCTTGTCTAACATATTTGAGTAGGATTTTTAGCATTTTAGCTCATTACAACCTTAGATCCACTTAATTTTAAGAGAACATACATTTTATCCATCCATTAATCGACTATTCATAGAGGTAGAAATACCAAAATGAGGGTTTGACCTAGAAAAACTCCTATATAGCCACCCCTTTCCCCTCTTTGTTGTATTTTTGTAGGTTTGGATATGAAGATGAAGATTAAATAGCATATTTGTAGGAGGTAGATAGGGAGTTACAAACTTGTGAAATCAAATATGAAAAATAAGTAGCTCGGTCTAGGGCACACCACACCTTAAACTAGTCATTTTGACCCCAAATTCAAGTTATAGGCACACAATACATTTCCCTTCTCAGATCTTCTTCTTGTTTCAAAAAAAAAAAAAATTCATTACTATGGAAAATTTATTTTTTCAATTCAAGTTGCATAGTCAAGTTAATTTAATAAATGCAACAAAAATTCAATCAATTTCCAAGTCAATAACATAACCAAATCTAGGGAAAATTAGCTCTCCTTTTATGTTATTAGCCAATCTCCTACCCTTTTTTATTTGACTTATAATTTTATTTGGAAAATGATTGATATTAGTGAACTATCACTAGACATAGGATCCCTTTTTCAATTAAATAGTAGGTCAAACTAGAAAATAGGGAGAACTATGTGAGTTTGTCAATTTTGAGAGGAAAATCGCTACACACCTTTAATATGAGAGGACTAGAGGGTGTATGCTTGAGTATATCTCGTGAGGAGAAAGAAATGTCAAGAGGAATTTAGTTTGGCCCTTACGAGGTTGTTTTTTGAGAAACACAACCAGATCATCCATAAGACCTTGTGTACTAGTATTGATAGGACCTTGTTCAATAGTATCCATGTTTTCATCATTTGTGTCAACATTCATCACATCATTCTTCTTATTTTCACTAGCTTTGAAAAATGAAATTTTATGATTTGGAATGGGGTTGGTAAAGATTTGAAAGTTTTGGTTAGGAGGGGAAACAGATTTAGTTCCTTGATCATTAATACCTCCAATTTGAAGACGATTAGAATCAATGAGGTCTTGCATAAGATGTTTAAGAAACTTACAATGTTTTGTATCATGTCCATTTTTTGGTGATAGTGGTAATAAGAATTTGATCTAATTTTTGAAGGAAAAGGCTTGTTAGGATCAAATGTCCTTATGAGAGGTAAGGAGATCATAGTTTTTCTATAAGTCAAGTAACATGGTGTTATTGAGGGTATCAAGTACGAGAGTAAACTATCTATTCAGATCCCCAAATGTAAAAGGATTTTCCTTTTTTATAGAAACCACTTGGTTATTAATATGTTGAGTTGGTTGAGGGGGATTTAGTTACAAAAATACCTTATTTTATTTTTTGAAAGGTTGATAAGTGCTTTGATTTGTTGATTCGTCCTTTTTAGGACAACTAGAGGTGGGTTTTGTTTCATGACTACTAACCAAGTTTTGATAATCATGAAGGGCAGTCCACAAGTGTACAAAGGAAGGAAATTTCATCATGCCAATCTTGTCTTGTACCTTAGTTTGTAAGTTCTCTATGAACATCCATTGAAGGTGAGGATCAGGAATTTGCATGTCAATTTGGGAAGAAATCAATTGGTAGCGTGAAATGAAGTCAGTAACCTTTTCATCATCCTTTTTCTTGCATCTCATAAAATCAACTAAAATCATCTTAGGATTCATGTGCACTTGGAAATGGTTTATGAAGGCATCAACAAGCTCACTAAATGAATGAATTAAGTTATTCAGTAATGAGTAAAACTATTCTAAGGTGGTATCTTTCAAGGACCTAGGGAATAATTTAGCCAATATTTTATCTTCAAAGATGAAATCACTACATAGGGTAGTAAAAGTGGAAACATGGCTAACATGATCTCCTTTCCCACCATATTTCTCAAATTGAGGAACTTCTACACCTTGTGGCATTTATTCTCTCAATATCTCCAAGGATAATGGATTGGATTTGATGTATTGCAAAGGTTGTCCATTTTGTTTTGATTTAGGGTTACAAATTGTTGTTGAAGGGATGAAATTATTTGTAAAAGTAGGTTAATGATAGCATCATCATTGATGTAAGGTGGAGGGGTATAAGGTGGAGTGGGGTATGTATGCCGAGGACAAGTGAATTGTAAGTTTGTGATGGAGGATGTTTGATGGGATGTTGGATTTGAATGCACAATGCTAGAAGGATTCCTTGTGGAACTACCTAAGGTAGTGTTCACACTACTAGTAGGTTGAATTTTTGTTGTAGGTTAAGTACTAGTGTATGTAGAAATGGAAACAGGTGTTGTAAAGGAAGGGATTGAAGTTCCACTTTAGCTTTGAGTGCATCCCAAAGCTTGAGTAGAACTAGGGATGGTAGGGATAGTGCTGTTAACATTAAGCGCAATGGTTGTAGGCATGGTAGTCATGGGAAATGAGGTATGCATAGTATAATCCATAGAGAGTTGATTATCAACACTATCAGGAAGAGATCTAGAAAACCCAATATCCATGATGAATGGTGCATTGCAAGATGACATGAGTCTCGAACTATGTCTAACAATAGTATTGCTAATAGGGCACCAAGTTGTAAAGCTCATACAAGATTTCACAAACTTAGTGTGCAAACCTAAAATGGAAAGAGGGTAAAGTGCAATGTAATGACCTAAAATGAAATGTGCAAATGCAAGTTCCATATTCTAAACAAGGTAATTTATTGATTACACTATGTAACAATCTAAAAATGAAATGTTGTAAATGAAAATTTGAAATTAAGAAATGCATGAAATGGACCAAATTAAGCTAGATTCTAATGAAATGAATGAAATAGAAACTGAAAAATCTAAAACAGAAATCTAACAACAACAAATATAAGCACAGAAACAAGGTTTTTAATGTTGTAAAATTCAAATTAAGATTTGATATGGGACTAAATCACCTAGAGGGGCATATGAGTCCCAATTAGGGTTTTTGAAGGGTTCAAATACTGACAAATAGTCAACACATAATTCCCATAAATCTGGTGAAACCACTTATATCAGGACTAAATCGCCCAAAGGAGCATATGAGTCCTAGATTAGGGTTTTAACACTAAATTTAGAAAATTTTGAGTGAATATTAAGGTCTCTAGTTTGTATGTTGTCTACACTAATTGCAATTATAGATTTCAAATGAAATGTGATGATGCAAGATGCAAAAATGCAACCTATATGCACTTTCACTAGTGCAAGATTTAGAAGCCATAAATGCAAATTAACCAATACAAGACCTAATGCAAAGTTAATGTAAGCTAGATCTAGGATTATGATACACTCCAAATCAGAAAATAAGGTGTCCAAAGGCTAGGTTCACCAAAATGAACACTAGGAAATAGGGGTGCTCCACCTTTTAGGAGATGGAACACTAAAGAAAGGGGAACATAGTCCTTCCTCCTATTTATCTATAGTTCATTCAAGGAAACACTAGAGATCTCAATCTAGGGATGGAATTAGGATAAATAGATCTACTACAAGGTTTCCTAGGGGTGTAATTAAAGAAAAAAAGGGGTTCACCACTAAGAAAGTTCTTAGAAAGAAGGAAATGTAAATGAAATACAAATCTAACTATGTAACCTAGAATATGAAATTGAAAATAAAAATAATGAACCAAGAATGAATAGAGGGGCACTTGGAAAACTGGAGATTCTTGAAAAAAGGTCTTCAATCTTAAAATTATGATTTTTTTTCACACTAGGACTCATATGCTAGTTAGGGTGATTTAGTACTAGTTTAGGGTTTTGAGTTGAATCTAAAATCTAGAATTGCTAAACCAAGATCTACAGAAAATGCTTGAAAAGTGGTATATTAGGACTCATACGCCCAAGGTGGTGATTTAGTCCCAATATTAGGGTTTTTCCAAAACTTTGGTATCCTCTAGTGATCTCCTGTAGCTTCTCTCCTATCAAATATCTGAATTTGAAACTCTGAATTCTTCTTTGTAGGTGACTTTCGGTGATCTTGGAAGAAAGGTGAAAACTTTGAAAAATTTCTCCAACCTTTCTCTTCAATGGATCTTCAGCCTAAATCTAAAAAATCACACATCCAAGAGAGGGAAAAATGTTGTTTTTTTATTGGATAGGGATTTACCTTGGTCAAACCCTATTTTGGTAATTAAACCTTGAAATGAAATGAAATAGAAATAAGGAATGATGAATAAACAAATATATAATGTTGCAACTCACCAAACCCTTGGAATAAAGGATACAATCTTGTATGAAATGGATAGAATTAATGTCAATCTTGAATCTTGATTGTATGTAATGGATCTTGAATTGAATGCTTGCTTGAATCATAAAGCCCTACATCACAAATGTTAGCTCAAAAATATGCATGATGCATTAAGACTTTAACATGATGCTTGAATCTTGAAAGTAGCTCCAAATGTTTGATAATCAAGTCTTGAATTCTCTTGAATGATCTTGTAGACTCTTTTGATCATAAACTTTCCATAAGGATGCATGCATAAAACTTCTAGGAGAAAATATGTGAAATAATCTTGTATTTATACTTGTTTATGCCAAATTTCCCAAAATTACAACACTACAAGCTGACATTAGATCTAGGAGAATAAAATCCCACCAAGGATTTGAATTTAAACTAGGTCCAATCTAAGAAGGAATCATACACTAATTAGGGCATATGAGTCCCAGTAGCCTAGGCTTGGGACACAAATTTCAAGAAAAGTTAAGTTTAATGCCAAATTTAGGATTAGGTCCCAAAACATAGGTGGGACCCATACGCCCAATGTGGTGTATGAGTCCCATATCATTAAATATGGGACACATAACCCAAAAATACATGAAGTATGATGGGTTATTGATAAATGTCAAGATTATCCTTGAAAAAATGCATTAAATAAGGCTTGTGGATACAAAATAAGGCCAATTAAAGAATAAAGATTCAAAATTAATTAATGAAGCCCTAGATTAGTGTGAAAGTGTAAAGGCACACTTTACAACACCTTAAATAAGGCACAATTAGGTCCATTTAGTTTACAAGTTCCCTAGACTTAATGTGAATGTGCAAAACACATTACAACACTAAATCAATGTGACATTAGGCTCAATTTTAATCTTAATTACTCCCAAATTAAGTGTGAAAAGTGGATTTTTTTCCTACACTACAATAGATAGCTTGGGGGAAAACTAACTAGACCTATCTTTTTGGTGACTGTCCTACAACATATTTTTCAAGAACCATAGGCCTAAATTATCATCATATGGACTCTATCCATGCTAGCCATACCTAACAATGTTATCTTATATTTGATCAAATTATGTCTTATAATTATATCTATTACTTTTCTCTTTTTCACCTAATGTGATTGTCTACAACTAACATGTTTGTGGTGAGATTGCAACTAGCTTTGCAAGATCAAAGACCTATGTCCTCTTTGCATCTTGGTAGATATCCCTTTCATGTCAAGATATGTCAAATCGAAGGACTATTTCCTCTCCTTTTTGTTATATTCTCTTCAACATCTTTCTACTTTAGCTCACGTATGCTTTAACACATATGCTTGCTAAAGTGAGGGGAAAATGTTGAGGTGTAAATATTCACACTAGTACAAATTCCCACAACATCACCTTCGTCTTATCCTTATAAGATCAATAATGCAAAAAATTAGCACCTTTACCCTTCATTTTTTCATCGATGAGGGAATTTTAGTCATGGAAACCTCCACATCGTGCAAACACTTGTATGATGTGTTACTGTCCATATAAGATTCCTAGGTCAGTGGATTTGGGGATGTTATGATTCTCTCTCACCCTCTGAATGTAATGCTTCCTACGAACCTTGATTGATTCAAAACATATTTTTGCCTCCAAAACAAATTTTGAACTTACCTCTCCCCTTTCCATTTAGTCCATTCACTCAATCTTACTCACTTCTAGGTCATTCACTTTACATTGCCACTCCATCTTCATTCTACACCATTATTCTTTCTTCTACACCATTTATTCTCTCAAGTTTTCAAGCTCTACATCATTGGCACTATCATCTCACTCTTAAGGCTCTCTTTCTTTCTCTCTTAGTTTCTCCAAGCATGTAGAAGGGAGGGTAAAATTTAATTTTATTGCATTATCTTTCTTATCTATATTAGCATATAGATTATATTTAATTTATATAAGTTTCATCTATTAATTTTATTTATCATTATCTATCTATTGTGTTCTATTGGTTATCTATGGAGGTGGAAACACAACAAATGAGGGTTTGAATAAGGAAAGCTCCAAAACAAATCCCCAACATTTTTTCATATTTGTGTGTAGGTAATTCATTTGTGTTGAGCTTGTTAGAGGCTGGACCATCCACAAGTTGGATTTCTATTACCCCTTCTTGTCATTTCATTCATAATTAGTTTAACTTTTAAGTTATAGTATTCTTCTTATTGCAGTTAGTTTATTTCATGCATTAGCAACATTCTATCAATTTTATTTAAACTATCGAATTAAGGCTTTCAAGTCATTAGTAAGACCTACATGTTTCAAATTGTAAGACTCTATTTTCAGTCTTTACAAGATTCTAGTGTGTCCTTGAGATGAAAATTCACTATTTTATCATTTGAGTACCATGCTATCATCTTCTAGCTAAGAGCCAATTAGTTTGCAATCTAAAACCTTTATGGTCTATTCACCTGACATTTGAAATCCTCCATTCTTGAAAAAATAAAATAGATTTTGGTTTATCCTTCATTTTCCACCATGTTCTTCCATCTTTTTCATTTAAGTAGTTGAGGTAAATTTACTCCCTATTGACTCTTCTTTTTTCTAGAGACATGGGAGTAGAAAATCCCCTTCTCTACAAAATTTAAAACAAATGCAATTAATAAGCATAAAAATAATCAGTGCAACTTTTTCTAACATCCTCAAGACCTAGAGGTTTGGTAGGATAAGGGCATCTATCAAACCTCATAGACATGTGAGCATGTGAATATTAATAACTTTTAAGAACTTGCAACTAACCATTGAAACACCAAAATGCTCAACATTATCCATTCTTCATGAAGTTGGGTATTGTCGAAGGTTTTACAAATATGTATGAGTTATGCCTCAATTTTTGGCCATATACATTTTTGTTTCTTGCTCATTACTTTCTTTCTCTTCTTGTGTTAATATCTCCAATGGTTGCATATAGTAATGAAAATTAAGGGTGATTGGTTCAAGCTCCACTAGTTTATACATTGTTCTAATGAAATAGATAGAAAATAAAGACTATCATAGAGCATATATCATCCTTTTATTTTCCTTTATGAAAATAGGTGAAATCACAATATTGAGTCCTATTTTTTTTACCAAGATGGGCATTTATATCAACAGTTTTAACTGAATATTCACCTTCTATGACCTATATTAGCTAAATCGTTAAGAATTTGAAGATGATGCAAGCTAGTGATTTGTGGCAAGTAGATCCTAATTATTTTATTTTATTTTTAAATTCATAAATTAATTATGAATATTTCAATATCTCCTTTAATAACTAGTTTTAAATAGTAAACAACATTTTTAGAAAGTAACGTTTATGTCGTCAAACATAACTTTTTTTTATAGAAAAGATAAAATTATAATTTTAAAATATAGATTTTTAACATCAATATCTAGGGCAAGGATATATATATTTTTTGTTACATTTTTTAAATTAATTTTTGGTGTCACTATAACTATAATTTGGACATAGGTGTATGTCGTCAAAGATAATTAATATATATATATATATATATATATATATATATATATATCAAAATCATTTTTTTTTTGTTTTGGTGAAACAAGGACACCAATACCTAGGGAAAAGGTATTTTTTGATTTTTTTACAATGGTTTACTATTTTTCCACCTCTATAGAAATGGAGAACTTAATGTTCAGTGAAAAAACCTTGTTCAGTAAAAATTGAAGATTAAATACATGATAAAATGAAAATATATCAAAACTATACTTGTTGGTGAGATCATTTCAAGGGCTGCGATATTGAAAAATATAATTTCTAAATGAATTTATTTAATCCCTCAAAGATAAAGATAATTTTTTTTTTACTAAAATTTTGATAGGTGCAAAGGAGACTCCTTTGTGGGCATGATTTAATACTAGAGGGGTTCTATCTATGGGGGTTTGATCTAAGGAGGTCTTATCTAATCCACTTCAATTAAAATAAGTTAGATGGAACCTCTTAAGGCTTAAATCATTAATTTTTTCTAGAATAAGTGATTTCAGGAAAAAATAAAGATGTCCCAAAAGTGGGACACAATATTTTGGTAACACCCAAATACTAAGTCAAGCATGAAGAGATGTCAATACCCCATATTATGTTGATTACTAGCTCCCCTTTCTTCTAATAGGAGCTCATGAAAATATGCCTAAGAGAAATATCACTTTGGAGAGAAAGGGTGTGAGTGGGTCAAAAACTAAGAGAGGTAAACTAAAAAAAAAAATCTTATAATGATAGACCACCATTTATGTAGAATTTCCATGAACAAGTTGGTGGTGTCTCAAATTTTTTAAAGGCTCTTTCTTGATTTTATGTTAATTGATGGAAGTAAAGGAGTGTTGAGTATTATTTAAATGTTTGAAAATGATATGTGATATATGAGAAGGATTATGACTTATTTGAATTCGTACAAGTCCTTCAATGTTAAATAAGTGATATGAATGATCAAAACAATATGGCAATGAAAAATAGGAAATTCTTACCAATCTTTTTATTTTTACACAAGTCTATGTATGATATTTTAAATTTAAATTTTACTAATTTATAAACATTACAAAGAATGTTTCATTAGTTAGTAATTTATTTGTTGTTGATGGATTACATGATATTGTAGAGGGCATGAAGTTATAATAGGTGGAATTATACTCATCATTTTGATAATGCATATACCATGCATGATGTAATATATTGGAAGGTCTCATGAGTTACTAAGTACCCATTTAATACTTTTTTTTTTGGAAAGTTTAAAATCATTATTTTGAATTATTTTTGATTAGTGTCTTGTTTATCAATAATAATAGAATATAGAGAGTTATTTGATCATAGTGTTGTCACTAGGAGGAACATTTTTAGTTGCAATTTATCTTTAAAAAAATCTCTTAAATTTATCCTTATTCAATGCCAAAAATATGTTAATGGTTGTACACACTTCCAAAAATACTAATAGAAGAAATAAATGCCTCCTTTCCAAACTAGCTTCATGAAATATACTTACTTGAATGTGGAAATTTGAATTCATGAGTACTGTGAAGCTAGTTCATGATTTAACCTTGCATAACTATTGGTTAAGCATAAAGATGTTTCCCATCAAGTTTTGCATATCTTCTAGAATAACATGTAGATCTGATTAGTATAGCTTAACCTCCTTTGATACCATGTTAGAAATTAGAATCTTAGGATACTAATCATTATAAGAAAAATATTAAATACATAAAATGAGAACCATGCAATCATAGATTTTACATATTACACAAGGTATACATGGGAAAAATCTTTCACATTAAAAACTTCATAAAGCATCATTTTATTAAAACACTTACAATAATGGTCTATTATAACATAGATTGAACCTAGAGAACACTTCATACTTCCATATGGCCAATAATAACTCATGTGCATATTGATAGAATTCTTTATGAATCTATGAAATTACACTTCTCAAATGAGAGAGAAATTCCTTAAATATAAGAGAAAAAGTGGAAAAATACCTTAAGGGGTATTAGTCACACTTAAACAAAAGAACCATTGATAAATAACTAATAAACTAATATTTTTTAGATTATTAATTATTAAATATTATATGCTTTAAAACATAAGTTTTTATAACCTTATATTACAACAATATATAAATGTTATAAGGGTATGACCTCTAATAACATAATTTTTTAGCAATGGATGAAATGATTTTAAATGAATATTGGGATAGAGTGATAGAGTGAATATTAATTTTACATGATAAAAATATCATTTAATTAATTTAGTGATTGTGAATAAGATTAATTAAGAATAAAATTTGATGTAGGAGCATTTAGGGTGTAAGAGAAATTTTACATCAACCAAAAATAGTAGCATTGTTTCCTTTGGAATAAGGGCTAAGCTAGCTAGAGTTTCCTGAGCAGGAGAACGAAGTTAAGTATTGAAGATGTATAGAAGTTCGTGCTTCAGGCCTCAAACTTACAACTTATCGCATTCCAAAGAAGGAATGTAGAAATATTTAGTCATTTTTGGATCAAGTTGGCCTGGTTTCGGACTTCAATCTAGTTGCTTACTCTATGATGTGAATGGGCGACATTGGCACTTAGTGTTAAGGTGTATGAGGCATGGCGAAACTTTGACACCCAAAAAGAATAGAAGTTGGCAGGGATGAGTCTAGGCTTCACAAGTTGGGGATAGGGCTTATGCCTTACTCCAAAGATGGTATACAATCTGTGAGGGGGGACTACAATATGGTGTTATAGAAACCAAAACTCCACAATAGTTCAATGGAGTCTATGGTATGGTGGTACAAAACTCGCAATCTTGTGACATTCCATGAAGGAGACTATGGTATAGCAATAACCTACAGACACTACAATGGTCATTTGGATGGACCATGGTGGAGTGGTATCATGTGGTATGATGATAATTGGCAGGGTGATGAAGGTTAACTTCAACACCATGGTTGTTCAAGCTAGTGTTGGTGGTATTGTAGTGGAGAAACCGGTTAAGTTATGATGTGTGTAGAACTAATGTCAAAGGACAAACGAGTGAGGTTGCAACATGTGGCACAGTGGTATTTTTTGATTGCACATCATTGTTGTGAATCAACATGATCATTGGCTAAATGATTTCAAACATGAATCTAATGGTTGGAAGATGATTGCATAGAGCGAACAAATAGAATTGAAGTCATTGATAACTAGATAACTACCTGGGGAATCTCACTGCTTACTGGACAACAATGGTGGCACTAAGGAAAGATGAGTAAAAGCATTAAGTGAAGATTAGATTATATGGAATTCTAGATGGCTGACGAGGTTACAAGGAAAGAGATTTCTTGCTAGAGAAGATAAAGAGGAAAGGTTATATAAGTCCATCAGGAAAAAAGAAGTGAGGGGGGTTGGTTGGTGAGAAGAGAGCTAACAAAGAAGTGAGAGAGGCTAGACTAGAGAGATCCAACTATAATGGTATGGTTGCAAGACTTGAGAGCCTAGAACAAAATCTATTTCAAATTTTCAAATGATGTAGTGAGATAGCCCATGTAATAATATTGAAATGTTGTAATTTTATTTTCTTCTTGTAATAATATAAATTGTGGTTTCCTACTTGCATTTTTTGTGCTAGTATATGTGTTGTTGTGGTGAGTTTTAGTTTTTAAGGGGAGCACCCTTCATCAGTGGTATTATAGCCAGAAGATTTTGAGAGTGCAGAGTATGCACTAGGACCAGTGGGTGAAGAGTGGTGAAGAGAAATGTGATGAAGATACAAGAGAGAGTTGTGGGAAAGTATTTTTGTTGGAGGCATGAAGAGGGTCTATGACTACTATCATCCAATAGAGATAAAGCTAGGTAGAAGGTGTAGAGTTCCTCCACTGAGAGAAAGTGGGTAGAGGAAGCATCTTCCAGAGTCTTTGTTGGGTAGAGGATAGTTGTGTGAGTGAGATATTGTTGCAAGGAGCACTTGTAACTATAGAGGGACTTGTTAAAGAATTGAGAGTGTGTGGATTTGCAATACCATCTGAAGTTGTTGAAGATTTGTAAATAGATTACCGAACATGAGGCAGTTTATATATACAAAAGGTTTGAGGTTTTGAAGAATTTAGTTGTTATGTCATTGAGAGTGTACAAAACTTTCTTGTAGATGGAGGTGTAACTTTCAAGAAGATATTTTCAATAGATTAAGAAACTGAGGTTCCCTTTGGTTGTAAACAGATCATCGATTATGAGGCAGTTTACAGTAATATTGGTGAATGTTGGAAAAGGGTTTTGTAAATAGATTGTCGAAGGAGGCAATTTACATTTGTAAAACCTAAGGGCTGAAGATTTGTGTTGTTACAGCTTTGAGAGGCCTGCAAAATGGAAAAAAGAAAGGGAAAAAATACTTTTTCATTAGATGGATTTTGAGGATTTCTAGATTAGAGGAAATCAAAGAGAGATTTCCGAGGATAAACAAAGGAGAATGGATAAAGATACAATAGATAAAATAATTGGAGGATGAGATTAAAAGGATGAAAAAAAAGACTAAAATAGCCAAAGGTAATTTTTATTATCCTTCTAATGAAGTTTTGACTATAGGAGAGAAAGAGGATGCAACAGAATGGCATGCATGTGACATTGAGGAAGAGGATGAGTACAAATAGATTGAGGAACTTGAGCCTGAAGTTGAGGGATGTCTATTGGAAGAAATGAAGAGTGAAGATACAAATGTGGTAGCAATCACAAAAATATGTAGAGCAATGGAGGACCTTGAAAAAGAGGAAACCCAAGTGGTAGCAGTTGAAGAAAAGGTAAAACTTGCATCTTGTGAACTCATAGAAGATTTTGGTTTGCATGTGAATGATATGAATGGGATGGTTAGGAATGGGAAGGTTAAAAGTTTTTTAGGTTTTGGTAAGGTTAGGACCAAATATAGTTTGTGTTGGAATGACATGAAGAGTGATAATGAAGGAATAATTGCGGCAATGGAAGTTGCAATAGAGGGTGATGATGAACAAGTAGATCTATAGTGTTACCAGAGAAGGAGGTAATGTATAATGTTTTATTTTATTTTTGTGATGAAGATGAAACTGGGTTTTGTGTGGATGAAAAAGAGTATGATGCATTGGTTATAGGAAAAGAAGGTGATACAGTTGCATGTCTTATCAAAGGCATGAAAGAGGAGAGTGAAATTGAAGTGGCAATAGGTGATGAGAAGGTAAAATTTTTTCTTAATGAATTTAAGAAATATTATTTTCATGTTGAGATGGATGAGTTAGTGAATGCACATGAGATGGTTCAGTTAGAGCTTGTTAGGGATGATTGGTATGCAAAAAAATATTTTTATGGCATTGTATAGTTTAGTGTAGGTGAAAATTGGTGGAGGTGGATTGAATATGAAGGGATGAATCCCACAAGATTATAGGTGAATGGGAGATTCATTTGGAGGAGTTGATTCCACATCAAGGAAGAGGAGTGGTGTGGGGATCTAGGTCTTCATGTAAAAAGGGGTTAAGAGGTTGTGTTTTATGTTGGTTTAGTCATTATTGTTTGTAATAAGGTCTTTCAAGACCATGTATTATGTTTTTGGTTGGTTTGAGTCATGTGGGGTCAATTTTGTGAAAAGGTGTCAATGTTGCAAAAAGTTGCACAAGCAGTTTTTGCATTTTTGTGTCTAAAGGGAAGTTGAACTATTATGATTTGAAAAATAGTTGAGGAATGGTTGGTTTTGTTGGATAATGTTTAAATAGTCCTTGTTGAGGCTAGGACAAGGTTTTGGTGTTGAATTTTTAAGATTGAGTAATAAGAAACTCTATTTTTCATGTGTTTTCAAGGTGTTTTGCTGCTACACAGATTGGTATAGCCTCGTATGGCCTGGAAATGATCTAAAATTCATTGGAACTGATAATGTATTGAATATATTGTTATATAATTTTGATTTCATTTTCTTTCATCAAGTTTGGAGTGAATTAGAGCAATTTTTCTGTAAACAACAAGAAACCCTAGTTAGGGTGAGTTTTGATTGAATAAAATGGTTTTTGGCCCATTGCACTAGTGAAAAGGCCTCATAATCAGTGGAATGGATGTAGATAGGGTGTTTTTTTTGTTTTCAATGTTGTAGGAGTAGAGGATGGAGTTGGGTACAAGTTTAGTTGTTTCCCTAGCCTAATATTATCATGTATTGGGCTTAGGAGTTAAGTAGACATAGGGTTTTGTGGAAAGGCCATTTGGAAATTCTTCTAGTTATTGGGATTTGGTCATTCAGACTTCACATGACATGTTTTAAGCCTTGGAATGAAGATTCAAATCTTGGAGTTAAGAAACCCTACTGCTACTTAGCCAAGTCAAAGAATTAGGCCTAATTTGAGCATTAACAGTTCAAAATTGAGGGCTTCATTACAAAGTAATCCCATCTACAAATTGGATATGTTGTCAAATGGCATAAAGAGTATCTATAAAGGTGTTCATATTTTGGATGTTAGGTATGCCCTAAGATTTATGTTGGAAAACCCCTATTTGAAGTACTATTATAGGAATTGAAGGATTGTGAGGGAAACCCATCAAGCTATGTTCTAGGATTGCAAAGTTTGATTGTTTGAGTTGTTTTGAAGTTATCCAAACCCTACTCTACATCTAATTGGTATCAGAGCATAGGTCTAATCTGAAAAAGAAGAATTGTGTTGAAAGGAGGAAAAAATGCCTCCAAAGGGGAATGCCATTGTCAAAGAAGTGATTGAGTTGAAGGAAAAACATGTTAGAGAGAATGAAAAACATGCTAGAGAGATGAGAAAGTTGAAGGAGAGGCTTGCTACCTTGGAAACAAATCAAAAGAGAGGTATGGTCGCAAGAGACTTGAGTGACCAAGAAGAATGGGAAGAGGAAAGTTCCCAAGGGTCTAAGGAAGAGATGGATCTTGATGACTTGAGGATGGAAAAGCTCCTGAAAGGATTCAAGGGAGATGAACATAAGATCAAGATGGAATTACCTATGTATGGAGGAAATATGGATGGTGAAGAGCTCCTAGATTGGATAGGAGCATTAGATAACTATTTTGACTATGAAGATGTGCTAGAGGATCAAATGGTGAAATTGGCCAAGAAAAAATTGAAGGGCCATGCTTTGCTTTGGTAGGATTATGTACAAAGTGAAAGGAGAAAGAATGGAAAATCTAAAATCACCTCTTGGGATAGGATGGTGGCTAAACTCAATGGTAAGTTTCTACTTGCTCATTACACTATTCAATTTTTTAAGAGGCTTCAAAATCTCAAACAAAAGGAGATGGCTGTGAAAACCTATACAAAGGAATTCTATAAATTGAGTATAAGAGCAGGTCATATAGAATATTATGAAGAAACAATAGTAATATATATGAATGGGCTAAGATACAACCTCCAAGATGAATTAAGACTTACCACCCCATGAATAGTAGAAGAATGTTACCAATTAGCCATCAAGGCTAAGGAAAAGTTGAAGAAAAGGAAAGAGAAGCAAAGAAGGGGAAGAGGAAGAAGTTTCAAAGGTAGAGGAACATTTGGAGGAAGAGGGGAGTGATCCCACAAAGCTGGTTTACAGTTTTTGGGAGATTCTGATTTTTGTTGAAATCACATATTTTTAGAAATATATAATGATTTAAGCCTTAAAAAGTTCCATTTAAATCATTCCAATTGAAGAGTGTTTGATCAAACTACCTTAGATCAAACCCCCTTGGATAGAACCTCGCTAGTTTTAAACCATACCTATAACAGAGTCTCCTTTACACCTATCAAAATGTTGATAAAAAACCACTTTTGATTTACCTTTTGGGGGATCAAATGAATTCATTTAAAATTTATTTTTTGTATGTAGTCATTATAAGTTTCCCAAAAAGTATAATTTTAAATAAATTTAATTTAATTATTATATTTATTTTTTATTTCTTGTGAATGTAGGGTTTCCACCAAAAATCAAGCTCTATGTTTTGCACATGTGAAAAAATAGAAGATTATCAATTTTTTTTTTTGAAAAATATGAGTGTACCAGATATTGAAGTCTTTGATTCAACAAAAAAATTGAATTTCGATACATACAAATAAATTTATGTGTTATACAATCCGCCTATGTCTGAATTGTAATTGGTTTGACTTCAAAACTTGATTAAGGAAAAAAATTCAATAAAATACTATGAAACCAATTGGAAGCACTAGATATCATAGTTACAAATCTAAATTAAAAAAAAATAGAACTTTATCCTTCATAGAAAAAAAGTTGTGTTACACAGTGAACATCACTCCTTAAAAATGGTGTTTACTGGAAAAAAAACTAGTTTTCGAAGGAGATGGAAGCAATTTGATTCCAAAAATTTTGAAAAAAATATATTTAGAATCTACAGATGGGTATGTGCAGGATCATGATGGGCCAAAAATTGGTGATATGATGGGTATGTGTAGGGTATGTGGCTGATGACTTTTTTTTAATTCAAAATTGATGAAACGAAAAGGGTTTTTAAAGGAGGTTTTCAGTTTTCCACCAATATAAATTATGTTTTACTTTGAATTTAATAAATAATTATTATTCATTATCTATTTGAATTATGCCTAAATTCCTAATTGATAGGCTAATTGAAAAACATCTATAGCTTTCAAACAGTATCACATTTTTTGAATCTGAAACATGCATCATATTCTATGCTTCGCATACTATAGGATTAAAAAAAATGAATTTCATGAAGTTTTGACCAAGCTAAGGTGGTTAGACATACAAGTTTTTATATTTTTTAAAAGTTGTAATAAAAAAATCACAATTAATTATTTACTTGGAAAAAAATTACAAAAAATATGCATCACATCGAGACACGAGTCCTCTACTAATATGTTAAATCTTATAAAATAATATTATCATTTTATTGTGGTTAGGTTTGTCAGACATACACCTACTTATTTTTTCCCTGAAAATTAAGTGTTGCTGCATTGAAATTTCAAATTTTCACTAAATAGATTTTTCTTTAAAATAAACCTAGTAGTTTAGAAACTACATTCAATTTTCTACAGATTCTATTGTTACATATTTTTAAAATAATATAGATAACTTATTCAAATTTTTACATCAAATTTCCTAACTCTAACTTTTCTAAATTCTTCGCCACTTAAGGGCCTATTTTTTCCATGATGATCCTACACATACCTAGAAAAAATATCACAAATCACTAGTTTGCATCACCTTAGAATTCCTCATGCTTTAGCTACTATAGGTGCCTGAAAGTGAAGATTTAGTTTGAAAAAATTATTTCAGTGTCTAGTTTGGTCAAAAATTGTAAACCAGTATTGTGGGATTGCCCAAGGCAGTCCCAAAAACCACAAAGAGAGACAAGTCAACTTCATGAAAAAAAAATTGATACAAGGGGTAGTTTTAGGGGAAGGAGACCTAATAATAGGGACAAATTTGGAGGTCAAGGAAGATGATCAAATGCATTCACAAGAAAGTGTTACCAATGCAATAAGTTTGGCCATCAAGCATGGCAATGTCCTAAAAAGCAACCCTCTACTTCACATGGAGCAAAAAGAAGAAATCAATTGGTAGAAGAAGAGGACAATAAGAGTGTAAACTCTCCATCACAACATGTTGCTCTAAAAATTGGTGAATCTCTTGTGGTAAGGAGAACATTGATTAAAGTCCCTATGGTGAAAGAATCTCCACAAAGGAAATATCTCTTTATAACCACATTTTTAAGTCTCAAGGTAAGGTTTGCAAAGTTGTTGATTCGGGTAGCATAGATAATTTAGTTTCTCTTGAGATGGTAGAAAAGTTGAAAATGAAAAGAATACCACATCCCACTCCTTACAAGGTCTCCTGGTTGAATAAGGGACAATAGGTCCTAGTAAATGAACACACTTGGGTGGAATTTAACATAGGAGGGTACAAGGATAAGATTTTACATGTGATATCATCCATATGGATTTTTGTCATGTGCTTTTAGGGAGGCCCTGACAATATGATAAGAAGGAAAAACATGATGGAAAAAAGAACACTTATTTTATTGAAAAGGATGGGATCTCATTCACTCTCACACCATTTCAAGATGAAGGTCTAGATACACAAGAAGGGTCCATTGTAATGCTGGTAGGAGAAAAGGAGCTTTTGAAAACCATGAAGGAAGAGGGAGGAGAATGTTTTTCCATTGTGATCAGACCAAAAACTATGATGACAACATCAAAGGTTAATGATGTGCCTAGAGAGGTCCAAGAATTGTTGAACAAGTATAAGGACATTGCGGTAGATGAAATCCCTAACTCTTTACCTCCAATAAGAGATGTGAGCCACCATATAGACTTCATACCAGGGGAAAACCTACCTAACAAAGAAGCATATAAAATCACCCCCAAAAAAAATGAAGAGATTAGGAAACAAATCCAAGAGTTGCTTGACAAGGGCCTAATAAGAGAGAGTCTTAGCCCATGTGTTGTTCCCACAATTTTAGCACCAAGGAAGGGAGGAGATTGGAGAATGTGCACCGACTCAAGGGCCATTAACAAGATTACCATAAGGTATAGGTTTACAAACCAAGAATGGAAGACTTGATGGATTGTCTAGGAGGGGCATGTTATTTTTCTAAGATAGACCTCAAGAGTGGCTACCATCAAATCAGAATTAGAGAGGGGGGTGAATGGAAAACTTCCTTCAAGAAAAATGAGGGGTTGTATGAATGGATTGTAACGCCTTTTGGACTCTCAAATGCACCAAGTACCTTTATGATATTGATGAATGAAGTTCTAAAAACCTTCATTGGTAAGTTTATGGTTGTCTATTTGCATGATATTCTTTTTTTTAGCAAAACTAAAGAAGAACATTTGTAGCATTTAGAATTGGTTTTGAAAAGATTGAATGAAGAAAAGTTGATGATAAACCTGAAGAAATGTGAATTTATGAAGGAAGAATTGGTGTATTTTGGCTTTGTAATCTCAAATGGATCTTTGAAGATGGATCCTAGTAAGGTGGAAGCTATCCTAAGCTGGCCTACACCAACATCAATAAGTGAGGTAAGAAGTTTGCACAATGGACTAGTTAGTTTCTATAGAAAATTTGTTAACAATTTTAGTCACATATGTACTCCAATAATTGACACAATAAAATGGGACAAAAGAAAGAAGTTTGTATGGTCTAACGAGGTAGAAAAAAGTTTCCAATATCTGAAACAAAGCTTAGCACAACACCTATCTTAGCATTTCCTGATTTTAACATATTTTTCACCATTGCATGTGATGCTAGTGGGTATGCCATTGGGGAAATATTGAGCCAAGAGAGTAGACCTGTTGCCTTCTTCAGTGAAAAACTCAATGAAGCAAAGAAAAAATATTCATCTTATGATTTGGAGTTGCATGTTATGGTGTAATTTCACTGAAGAAGTGGAGACACTATCTCCTTCCTAAAGAATTCATTTTTTTATTGATAATTATGATCTGTAGTTCCTAAATAGCCAGGAGAAACTCATCCATAGACATGTGAAATGGGTGAAGTACCTACAAAGTTTCACCTTTACCATCAAGCATAAGAATGGGCAGTCAAAAAAGGTGGCATATGCATTGAGCAAGAGGACATTGTTGGTCCAAGAAATTCAATTACAAAGTGTAGGGATTGATGCTCTAAAAGGTATGTCTGTAGAGGATGATGATTTCAAAGAGATTTATGCTTCTTGTAATCAACTCAATGGAACTTTTCATGAAGGGAATTTTTATTTTCTTATTCAAGAAGGTTTACTATTTAATGGGGCCCAACTTTTTATTCCCAAATGCTCTATGATAGATAATTTGATAAGGAAAACCACAATGGAATCCTTGCAAGTCATTTTGGTGTTGAAAAGACTTTGGAATAGGTAAGAAGGCACTATTATTGGTTGAGGATGCAAAGTGATGTGAGAAGGATTGTAGAAAAGTGTGTTGTTTTTCAAAGGGCCAAAGGTTGTAGTACTAATGTAGGTCTATACCAACCACATCCAATCCCAAATGGGCCTTGGGAGTCCATAAGCATGGATTTTGTGATGGGGTTGCCTAGAACCCAAAGAGGCTTTGATTCAGTGTTTGTTGTGGTAGAAAAATTTAGTAAGATGGCACACTTTATACCATGTAAGAGTACTAATGATGCCTCATACATTGGAGGCTTGTTCTTCGAAGAGGTGGTCAGGATGGATGGATTACCTTTGACCATTGTTTCAAATAGGGATAGCAAGCTTGTGGGTCACTTTTGGAGAACCCTATGGAAGAAACTAGGCACAAATCTAACTTTTAGTTCTTCCTATCGCCCCCAAACTGATGAGCAGATTGAATTAGTGAATAGGAGCCTTGGAAACTTCCTTAGATACTTGAAAAAAGAACACTCAACATAATGGGATCTGATCCTAATTGAAGCTTTGTTTGCATACAATGATGATGTGAACAGGAGTGTTGGTAAAAGCCCTTTTGAGATTGTGTATGGGTTGCAGCCTAGAGGGTTGTTTAAACTAAGAGATGTGAGTGGAATGGAAAGGAGGAGTGCTGAGGGTGAGGATTTTGTAGTAGCCATACAAGGAATAGACCAGCAGGTCAAGGAAAATCTTCAAAAGAGTGTAGACAAATACAAGTATAATGTTGATAATAAAAGGAGAGAAGTTTAATTTAAAGTTGGAGATCTAGTCTTGGCTCATATGAGGAAGAAGAGGTTCCCTATAGGATAGTATTCAAAGCTACACATGAAGAATATTAGCCCATGCAAAGTGGTGCACAAGTTTGGAGACAATGCCTATGAAATTAAACTTCCTCTGAATGTTGTCATTTCTCATATTTTTAGTGTTTCTAACCCTTACCCTTATAAAGGGGATGTGATTGTAGCTGAGAATGCAGGTTCATCAACACATTCAGATGAAGAATGGATCATAGATTTTCAACCAAGTTAACCTTTGAAGTTGGAATGCATTTTGGATACCAAAGAAGCCAAAAGGACAAGGAACAAGGTGTACTATTAGTACTTATTCAAGTGGCAAGGCCTTACAATGGAGGATTCCACTTGGATAACTGAGGAGGACATCCTAAAGCATGGTGCTACAATTGCAGATTTTCTCTCAAGTGGAACTTGAGATTTGTTTTTCCTAGGAGTATGGTGCAGGGCGCCTAGGTCTTCATGTCAAATGGGGTTAAGAGTTGGTGTTTTGTGTTGGTTAAGTCATTTTTTTTTTATAATAAGGTCTTTCAAGACCATTTCTTATTTTTTGTGTCAGTTTGAGTCATGTGGGACCAGTTTTGTAAAAATGTGTCAATGTTGCAAAAAGATGCAAAACGTTGCACAAGCAATTTTTGCATTTTTGTCTCTAAAGGGAAGTTGAATCGTTAGGATTTGAAAAATAGTTGAAGAATGGTTGGTTTTGTTGGAAAATATTTAAATAATATTTTTTGAGGTTGGGACAAGGTTCTGGTTTTGAATTTTGAAGATTGAGCAATAAGAAACTCTATTTTTCCTATGTTTTCAAGCTGTTTTGTTGCTACATAGATTGGTACGGCTCCGTACGGCCTAGAAATGATCTAAAATTCATTGGAAATGATAATGTGCTGAATCTATTATTAGAGTCTTTTGATTTCATTTGCTTTCATCAAGTTTCGAGTGAATTAGAGCATTTTTTCTATAAACAGTTGGAAACCCTAGTTAGGGTGAGTTTTGATTGAATAAAATGGTTTTTGGCCCATTCCACTAGTGGAAAGGCCTCATAATTGATGGAATGGATGTAGGTAGGGTATATTTTGTGTTTTTAATGTTGCAGGAGTAGGGGATGGAGTTGGGTACAAGTTTAGTTGCTACCCTAGCCTAATATCATCATGTATTAAGCTTAGGAGTTAAATAGACTTAGGGTTTTGTGGAAAGGCCATTTGGAAATTGTTCTAGCTATTGGGATTTGGTTATTCAGACCTCACATGACATTTTTTAAGCCTTGGAATGAAGATTCAAATCTTGGAGTTAAGAAATCCTACTGCTACCTAGCCAAGTCAAAGAATTAGGCCTAATTTGAGCATTAGTAGTCCAAAATTGAGGGCTTCATTACAAAGTAATCCCATCTACAAATTAGATATGTTGTCAAATGACATAAAGAGTATCTGTAAATGTGTTCATATTTTTCATGTTAGGTCTTCCTTGAGAGTTATGTTGGAAAACCTCTGTTTGAAGTAGTACTAGAGGAATTGAAGGATTGTGAGGGAAACCCACCAAGTTATGTTCTAGGATTGCAAAGTTTGATTTTTTGAGTTGTGTTGAAGTTATCCAAACCCTGCTCTATATCAAGGAGTAAAGAAAAGATATTTCAAAGGAGGAGGGTGCTTATTCCAGCTATGTGTTGAAAGAAAAGAGAGAAGAAGCAATTACATGTACCAGTTGCAGCAATGGGGTTAGTTGAGGATTGCTTGCAGTCTGAGAGGGTGGTACTACCACTCAACCCCATTTTGTGAATCCATATTTACAAAATTCTCCTTACCTCAGGTGTTTGATGAATGAGCATCTAGGGTTTAAGAGAAATCTTACATCAACCAAAAATAGTATTATTGTTTCTTTTGGAATAAGGGCTAAGCTGGCTAGAGTTTGTTGAGTAGGAGAATAGGGTTTAGTCTTGAAGATGTGTAGAAGTTTTGGCTTAAGGCCTTGGGATTACAACTTATTGCATGCCAAAGAAGGAATGAAGAAAGAGTTAGTAATTTTTGAATCAGGTTGGTCTAGTTTTGGGCTTTGAGCTAGTGGCCTACTCTGTGATGTGAATGGGCGACATTGGCACTCAGTGTTAAGGTGTATGAGGCATGGTGAAACTCTAACACTCAAAAAGAATAAAAGTTAGCAAGGATGATTTTAGGCTTCCCAAGTCGAGGATAGGCTTACACCTTACTCCAAAGATGGTAGATAGTCTATGAGAGGGGATTGTTGTATAGGGGTATTGAAATCACAACCCTATGATAGTTCGATGGAGTCTGCGGTATGATGATATAGAACCCACAATCCTGCGATAGTCCATGAAGGAGGCTACAGTATAGCGATAACCTGTGAACATCACAATGGTCATTTGGATGGATTGTGATGGAGCAGTAGAGTGTGGTATAGCGGTAACCCGTGGACACTACAATGGTCATTTGGATGGACCATGGTGGAGCAGTATCGTGCAATACAATGGTAACTGGCAAGGTGATGAAGGTTAAGTGCAACACCATGATTGTTCAAGTTGGTGTCGGTGATATTGTTGTAGAGAAATCGGTTAAGTTATGGCATGTGCAAAATAGATGGAAAAGGAAGAACAAGTAAGGTGGTGACACATGGCACAATGTTATTTGTTTATTTCACATCATTGTTGTGAATCAATGTGCTCATTGGCCATACAATTTCAAACATGAAGTCGATGGTTGGAAGATGATTGCCTGGCATGGATGAATAGAAGTGAATTCACTGATAACTAGGTAACTGCCTACAGGATCTCGTTGCTTATTGGACAACAATGGTGGTACTAAGACAAGACGAGTAAAAGCATTAAATGAAGATCAGATTATAGGAAACCCTAGATGGCCCATAGGGTTATAGGGAAATAGATTTCTTGTTGTAGATGATAAAGAGGAAAGGATATATAAACCCATCAGGAACAAAGGGAGGGGGGTTGGTTGGTGAGAAAAGAGTTTACAAGGAAGTGAGAGAAGCTAGACTAAAGAGAGTCAATTGTAACGGTCTAGTTGCAAGACCTGAGAGCCTAGAACATAATTTGTTTCAGATTTGCCAATGATGTAGTGAGATAACCCACGTGTTAAGATTGAAATATTGTAATTTCATTTTCTTCTAGTAATAATAGAAATTGTGATTTCTGGCTTGCATTTTTTGTGTTATTCTTTGTGTTGTGTTGAGTTTTAGCTTGTAAGGGGAACACCCTTCGTCAAAATTGATCGAATGCAATGGTCAGTTTTAGGTGTCTAAACCTTCTATGTATAGAATCTGTTCTATAATGTCAAAAAATAGTTGTACCATATAATATATGTGTTAGGAATGATTTAAGTCGTGGATTCAAGTGATCAATCTTGACTTTAGAATCTATTTATTAAAGTATAGAAATCCTAGAAATGAAAAATACATAACATTACAATTAAAATATTAATAGATTACTCTATATTATGCAAATTTAAAACATGAAACAAAAATACTAATTGTACATAAATCTAAAATGAATACATAAATTATGAGGATGAATAATGACTTCTAAAGAATCTCTTAACTACATCATATTTCCTAACATCCTATTTAATATATTGTCCTATAATTCATATGCAAATGAACCTTATTATATGTCCACTTTCTCATTTTTTGACAAGAGCAACTACAAACGATTAAATATATTTTAAATAATATTTTAATTGTAAATATTTTTTATAAACATTTATAATAATTTAAAACGTTGCCCACTATTGTTTAAACTCACCAAAGATTTATTTAGTACAATTCAAAATATAATTTTGTTAAGTCAAAGTATCGTTATCCCTTACAACTCAGCACCGAAAAATACTTTGAAAAGCGTCGTTGTCTTGAAAGATGTCTTTTATTTATTGATAAAAGTCGCTCAAAAGAAAGTCAGTCTACGTTAGGTGGCCGACAATGACTGAAAATGAACACCTAGATTTTGTTTGGCTGTGAATGGTTGAAGTCGCTACCTCGTAAACGTTCGGAATACGCGTTTGAAAATTCACTGCTTAAATCGAGTTTTTCGTTTGCCGTGTTGAACAAGGAAAAGTTTGCATTGAATTCTTACACTCAACTTTCTGAATGTCGTGATCTTTTGAAAACTGCGGTTACATCTCTAACCATTGATATTGAAAGAATAGTTTAGTTTACCCGTGAGAAGCATCGGTGATATTTCTTCTAAATGTAAATCTTAGGGCAAGTCAGACGATATAATGGCAAAAAATAATTATTAATATTAAAAGGATAAAGGTGTGTAGCATAGTGGTCCTTAATGATCTGCGTGATGGGATGAAAACTTTGGGAGGCCATGCTCAAATCTATATCATTGTTTGGGTTATTTATGTAACATCAGCTTTATTTAATAAAAAAACCAAGCATTCTATATTTTTAATGACATTTTTGTTCATGTATCTTAGCTATCTTTTTTAATGATATTTTATATAACATTTTATTTCTTTTATTATCACGTTTAATTATAAAATTTAAATAGGTTTACATCTTTTCTATATTATAATAATTGTATATTAATTTGTAATGAAAAATATTATTGAAATCAAGATAATGTTAATTATTTGTTGTGTATTAGTGATCATTCTCAATTTCTTTTATATGTACGAATTTATAAAATTATAAAGATAGATAAATCATTACTTGAAACATCGCTAAATCTGAATGGTATCATAGTTGACAAGTTTACCAAGTATAGATTGTGACTTTTGTGATTGTTTAAGTAAGGTTACATCTAGGGGAGAGGGGCCCATAGTGGAGCGGGGTTCAATAGTGGAGATAGAAGTAGTCCTCTATGGGCCCCATAGAAAATTATAAAGATAGATAAATCATTACTTGAAACATTGCTAAATCTGAATGGTATCATAGTTGACAAGTTTACCAAGTATAGATTGTGACTTTTGTGATTGTTTAAGTAAGGTTACATCTAGGGGAGAGGGGCCCATAGTGGAGCGGGGTTCAATATTGGAGATAGAAGTAGTCCTCTGTGGGCCCCATAGTGGAGCACCTTAATATCCAATTGCATAACTCTTTTTATCCATAAAATACACAAGCAAACAAATCATGTGATGCCATATTAGCACACCAATAAAACATGACTAAGTGCACCACTATCGGTCTCACTTTTTTGGGGGGCCTTTTTGGATGCCTCAACAAAAAGCATGCTAATGTGGCATCATATTTGATGATGTGGCTCTAAAACAAAATATAGAAGCACATGAGTTGCCAAATAAAGTATTGTACAAAATTGGCAGTGATTTGAAATTTCCACGTAGAATTTTAAGAAATGTGAAGTTAGGGTGCTCCACTATAGACCCCTCTCTCCTAGTATCATGATAATAAGACTTGTCTGATGGTAAGAAGTCATACACAGGGTAGTTGTAAGTTGATACATTATTTATAGATCAATTTTAGTTCACTCAATACTTTGTAGAATTCCAAAACAACTCATCTAGACTCAATTATTAAGGAAAAAATGCCATATGTTACATTCATTTCTTCAAATAATGGGATTGCATAATTTTAAGGAGCTTATTGAAGATTTCTTTGAACATAGTTCACTCAAATTTTCCAATTTTTTAGTTAGTGATTTGTATTTTAAAAAATATCTAAAAGGTACAATGTTGAAAGAAATAAAACAAATCCAATTGAATTTAATGGTCAAAAGTTTAGACATCCAACCTATATATACCTTGTTCTTTTTTAAGAAGTTCATAGATGAAAATCTAAAGATTTCTTCCATGTTCATTTTCCTTATATTGATATGTAATTAGAAAGTTACAAATTATTGCACTTAGCTCCTAATTATAGAATTTTTCCGATCCAATGCAAAATTGCGTGATTATGTTTTTCCACACTCATAGACACTAGATGTAGAACTTGGCAACAAACTATAGTTTCACAATCTAGATGAATTTGTACATTTTATAATAAATTTGCTACTTGTTTCAACTTTACTCTATTATTGGAAAATCAATATATTTTCTAATATTTTTGTTTCTTAATTCACTTATTTTCAAGATGTATTTATTGTAGTGTGGTGGAAGATGTATATATAAAGGTCACTAAACTCTATTTTTACTCCATCTATTTTTTCTTAAGGAGTCATTTACCCCAAGGGTTCCTAAAACTTTTTACATTATGAAAACCATATTAATGACAATTGGTTACAATTTGGTTTTTCAATTATTGAATATATATTAAAAAATAGTTCTACATTCCAGGAGTTAGATGTTTCTAAAAGGATGATCCCACAAATAGGGTTCCCTACTTGTGGGACATATTAATTTTTTCTTGAAATCACATATTATTTAAACTACTTCCTAATATGATCCTATAGGGGTTTGATTAAAGAGGGTTAGCTCAAACCACCTCGGATAGAACCCCTTCAGCTTAAATCAAACCATTGAAGATCTCCTCCACAAGTATCAAAATGTTAATGAAAAGAAAATATTTCTTCATCTTTTGTAGATCAAATAAAATCATCTGGAAATACCATTTTGATTATATATCTTGTAGAACCCCTCCATTTTGGCTCTTTGATCAGAAAGTGTTTTCTTTGTTATGCTTTGTTCTGCTATTACTTGACTATGGTACTTGGTTCTATTTGATTGCAACTGTTAAGCGATGTGCATGTTATATTTTAATGTGATGGAATTTTACTTTGATGATATCATTATGGCATGTTTTTGAATTAGCTTAGCAAATATTTAATTAATGATGCTTATGCTTTTGATTATATTGTACATGTTAGACTCGTTAGTTAGAAAGTCTATATTGGTGAAGGGGAAAAAATTGTATCACTCACTTGCGAGCGCCCTACGATTCTGAGATTTCCTCTTCATGGTGTGTTTTATTATATCATATATATGCATGTTCAATATACTCTTTGCTCGTAGGTTGATAGGTATAGGACATCGAATCCACCTAATTTCATATGTTTGAGCATGTCCATTGACCAACGATAATCGATTGGGAGATAGTAGCTAGGTTTTTTGTGCCAAGTCATCACCCTGGTCATAATATGTCGTCAGGTTGTGGTCGGGTTTTGTTGTTTTAATGTTGTCCATTTCACCTTGGGTTTTATTTAATTTCAAAATTATAAAGATAAATAAATGGCTTGTGTAGTTAAATTGATGATTAAATATATCTGGTTGTAATGTTAAAAATGTCAGTTATTTTATTAATTAATTTAATTTAATTAATAAAATAATATAATCTTGGATTATATTTATGTTATTGATTAATTAAGTTATCAATCTTGGAATTAAAAGTGTTATATTCTTTTTTTGAAAAGAACAAAAAACTTTAAAAGTTTTAAATTCTTTTTGTGAAAAGAAATTTTTAAATGTATGAAATTCTTTTGGAAATGAAAATGTTTAAAAGCATTTAAATTCTTTTGAAATAGAAATTTAGAAAAATGAAATAATAAAATAAAGTCATGTTGAAAGAAATTTTGAGTTTTAAATTTTTAAAAAATAAAAATAAAATCAAATATCTCCAAATTTGCAATAACTATGGTGGATGGGATATTTTAGGGTATTTGACTAAATTTGGGGAAAAAGCTTAGGGAACCATTCCATTTGGATTTTGGAATTTTTGAATTTCAATTTTGGATAAAGAAAAAATTGCTGCAAAAAGAAAGAGGAGGGTTTTGTTCTTGTGGGATTCAATCTTGGATTTGCAAGGGGAGGCTTGGAAGGAGATCTAAATTTTTAATTTGGCAAGAAGCTCAACACCAAATTGTTTCTTCAAACATTAGATCACATCACATGTTCTTTTTTGTTTAATTGTTTTGAAATTATTTTGGATTTTCCATTGTAAACTTGTTTTGAACAAATTTGAAACCCTTTGTTTAGATCATGAAAGAAAAAGAAAGCAAAGAAAGATTCAAACAATGGAAAATTGAAAGTTGCACAAAAGAAATTTTCATTTCAAATTTGAAATTTAAACCCAGTTATTGTGTTGATAAATTAGTTTTATTGGAAAAAATTTTTGTTGAGAAGTTGCATAATTTGATTGTAAATGGGAATTTTAGGTATATATATATATTCTTTCTATATATATATATACAAACATATTGTATAAATATATATTTTTTTCATTCTGAAAATTTTGTTTCAAAAATTTTAATACACAAGAAATTTCCTGTGCAAAGAAAACAAGGGAGGGTTTTTATTTTTATTTTAAAAATAAATTATAAAAATAAAAGTTTATTGTGTTGGTGGGGAGGCTGCAGCCATGGCTGCACATCCGCCCCATGGAGGGGCGCTGCTGTGGTAGCACTCCCCACAACATGTGGGGAAGGCACTACCATAGGCAGCACCGACTTCCACAGGGGAGGTTGGGCGTAGCCTTGGCTATGTCCATTCTCCCCTATGGAGGCCCGTGGGGCCAGGGGAAGCACCTTTTATTTTTTTTATTTAAGGGGTAAACACTTTTGACCAGAGCTATGAACTGGAATACAACTATTCAACAATACCACCCCAATGGGGTTTGAACCTTGGTGGCAAGAACAAAAATGACACCTTTAAACCATCACACCATGCAAATACCGGCAGGGGAAGCACCTTTTAATTTTTTTTATTTTTTATTAAAAGAAATTTTAAATTTCATTTTTTAATATTATTATTATTTATTAAAATCATTTTATATTATATATATTTTATAATATATATATATTATATTATAATATTTATATATTATATTATAATATTTATATATTATATATTATAAATATATAATATGTCTAAATTATATATATAATATATTATAATTTAAATAAATAATTTATTATTATTATTATTTATATATATAATATATATATATATATATTTAAATAATAGAGAATTATTTTTATTTAGTTGGAATATATAAAATAATTTTTTTTTTGTTTAAGTACAAAAACATGCAAGTTCACTACCCATTTCCAACAACCCCTAAGGTTACAAGACTGAGTTTACTTAAACCCCCACAAGAGACATGAATTAAAACCATAGCATTTAATTACTTACTAAATTAAATACACATACATTCCATACATGATAAAATTACATCCAAGCATAAGAGATACCACATGTTTCCAATAACAATAATGTATGATACAATTATAACTCTCATTCCCTGAATGATGTAAATCCAATAAACATGGTTACAAATTACATCTTCTACCTCGATACAAATGAGGGATAATAAAATTACAATAATAACTGTAACAAATAAAGCATGAAAGTAACTAGATCCCATGAGCTCTCCAGCTAGAAATCTCGTCCACACAAACAAGAAGATGACCCAACGGATTAAGGTGCATGTTCCACCCAACCATGTGATACTCGAAGGCTCACCGCCTGTGCTAGGAGATAATAACAAGGATTCCTAGGCAAGACCATCTACCTCTAGACACAGGCTACTCAAAACTAAATTGAATTAAATATAAGTACAACATCACATAGCACAAAGGTTACAATGCTTCTAGAGTTAAGTAATCAATTGCATCACTGATACAAACATACTGCAGACTTAGGAGAAGTGTCATCACAATGTCACATGGGATATCCTAGTAAGTCTTCCTAGGTCCCGACACCCATCTTGGGATATCTGAGAAACCTCTAACGACTCCTGACCCCTCATGCAACCAATACGAAATCAGTTATCTCTCGTAGAGATGAGACAATGATCTTGCCATTCCAGGCCTTCTCGTCTCATCCCAAGTCTATACAAGCCCTTGTGTCCATGAGTGAGGAAAAAATAATCTTATTAAGTGTTTGATGCAACCTAAACCTCTAATAAGTTTATTTACATTATCACGGAATTAACTAACTTGCAAAGAGTTACCCTGACACCACTTTGTGTGTCGGCCCTCATTGCAAGCCACTCCTCTAAGACAACACGTGGAATAACTCCACACCCAAGGGTACACAAGTGCGACCTAAGGAAAATGACTCCCTATCCACGACATAAAGTCAACCCACATCCCATTCATGATAATCGGGTATCTAACTAGATCCAACAAGGCACACTACCCAAGACAAAACAAGGTTGACTAACATATTATGACAACCCCCAAACTAAAAGGGAACCCAATTTGGAAGACTTACATAACATTTAACTCTACTTGCCTAGCATCATGGGAGAGGGAGATTACATAACGAAAGGGCAATTTGACGATTTAATCACTTACTTTAGGATTTCCTAAATCCAAGCCAAATAATGACGTATTGCATGTAATTAAATACAAATAATTGAAATTGTTCACAACTACTCAAAAGTAATTAAGATTACAATTGCAATAATGAGGAATTTAAAACCAATAGTTTATCTCCCTGTTTTCCAATTACCCATAATAATCAAAATTAACTTTTCAAGTAAAATCATTTATTATAATATCAATTTTTTCTCTCTCTATGATTATAGAATAATCATTTTAAAAAGAATCCATATATTTAAATATTTAAAAAAATTATTAAAATATATGTCTAAAACAAAATAAATATTATTTTATATATTCCAACTAAATAAAAATTATTCTCTATTATTTAAAATATATACACCGGCTTGGGTAGTGTAATACCCCCGCCACGCAACCCTAGGGGAAGTTGCAATTCACTAACCAAATGCAATAAATTTTTTTTTTTTAAAAGGAACATTAACTTACAAGTTCACTATACTTGCCAACATCCCCTAAGGCTACGAGACAAAGATTACTTAAACCCAAAATAAAAATCCAAGGGAAGAAAACATAACATCATTCAATTAAGGAATTAAAGTACATACATTCCATACATGATATAACATGAAAGACAACTCGATACATCACGATATCCAATAAATTTTTTTTACAATATAATTACATCACTCATTCCCCGAATGAGGTAAATCAAATAAACATGATAATTTATTACAATTTCCACCTCGATACAAATGAGGGGTAATGAAATACAAAAATAACAGAAATGAAAGAAACTAGAGGAGCAATTGGATCCAACGAGCTCTCCAACATGAAAGTCTCATCCACAATATCACGAACAAAGCCAACAGTGTAAGGTGCACGTTCCACCCAACCAAGTGAAACCCAAAGGATCACCCCCATGCTAGGAGATAGTAACAAGGATCTCAGGTTAAAACCAACAACCTCTATACCAAGACAAAACATAACTGAACCGACTCAAATACCAACATCACTTATCATAGTATGAAAACTCACAAGACAATACATTACTTACAGGTTACATAGAATGAGCATGCCATTGTACAACACACAATAACTGACTATTTGTTGACGTAGGGAGAGTGTCATACATAAATTTCCATGAGTTACCCTAGCTCAACCTTCCTAGGCTACCGGACCCCCATCATGGGTTACCCAGGCTTGCCTCTACCGGCGCCGGACCCTCATGCAAAACTATGCATCTCATCTCATCTCGAGTCTTAACAATGAATGATCCATGAGAGAGGCATACTTTAAATTTATTAGTGTGAAGTTTCCCATTAATTCTTTTAGATTATCACTTGATTAAACCCTAGGTGAGTTACCCTGACACCACTTTGGGCGTCAGACCCCCACCAAGGGCTACTCTCCTACTGACAACACGGGGACACAACACCCCCATCTAAGGGTAGACAACTTGCACAAACTGGAGACCAATTTTGACCTTAACACGTAAGGTCATACCACACATTCTTAGTACTTGGGTATCCATGACATACCACATATCTCGATTATGATAACAGGGTGTTAACACAACTACCACCACGTGCACTACCCAAAACAAATATAAGGTTGATGGACATAACGACAACCCTTAATTTAAAAATGACAACCTCAATGAAAGACTTACATAAACAAATGATTTAAAGGCCCAACATCGGGAATACTAGAACAACACTAAGGGAGTATTACAGGCAACTTTTAGAAAAAACAACTAATATTAGGATTTTGTAAATCCAATTCACTCATTGACATGGTGCATGTAACAAATTGATTAAGTCATATTCCTTTCGCACTCACATGAACGAGAATTCAAATCATGCTTTGAAACATTACGAAATCTCAAATTAAACATTTAATTTTCATTTAATCAAACAAACAAACGGATTTAAATACAATAACTTTTAATGAAACAAGCCTTTTATTTCAAACCATTTCTTTTTCATCTAATCCTTACAAAACTTATAAAATACCCATAGTTAAATACAAATATATAATGACCTACATATATATCCTTGTGTATATATAACTACATATATATATATAATAAATATATATATATCTAAAAAGTTTAACTACAAGTATAAACTAATAATTTTATTTTCTTTATTTTAAATACTCTTATTATTTAATATTCAAAAGTATATATATCATATATATAATATTTAATATTATATATATAATACATATTTTAAATAATAAAATAATAAAAATAAAATAAAATAAAATAACACCAAACCAAAATAATACATATTATATTATATCTATATATTATATATAATATATATAATTTATATTATATATAATATATATATGATAATATATATCTAAAAAAAGAATTTAAACCCAAGATAGCCGAGCCCTGTTTACACAGGGGACGTGGCTCTGTCCGCGATAGGCACGGCCTCCTGTGCTAGGGGCTGCAGCCTGAGAGGGCAGCGCTCCCCAGCACTAGGGGCGCCATGGGGGCCGAACCCCCATCCAAAGCCCTAAAACCAATGCTTAAATGAAAAAAATAAAAAATAAAATAAAATGAAATAATTTTAGCTAAAATTTTGAACGCGTTTTCTGGTAAAAGCAGACCCAGACGCGAAAATCAAAATCCGAACCAGGGTTTTGTTGAAAACATACAAGCATATATATATGGATATATATATATATATTATCAAATATATATATATATATATATATATATGTGTGTGTGTGTGTGTGTGTGTGTGTATATATTACATATAAAAGCTTAGTTTGCTAAAAAAAATAGTCAAATTGAAGAAATTTTCTTCATAAGCAAGATATCCAGCAGATTTTAATTTTTTAAGCACAATTTTTTTTTGATTTCTAAAAAAATAAACAAACAATAGGAACCCTCTTTTGTTCATGTTTTCAAATTCAAAGTAAGATTTTGGCATGGGTTTTTGATTTAAGTTTTGAATTCATAAACCAAGTGGGTTTTCCTTTCAATCACAATTTTGAATCTTTCAAACAATCTTGAACAATTTCTAAATTATTTCCAAAATAAAATTTGCAAAAGTTTAAACAATGAACCTTTTGTTTTCTCCACAATTTGCAAGCTTCAACAATGGAGATCTTCCCTTTTCTTTTCCAATTTAGCTCCACCCAAATCCTCAATCTTCTCTTCTCAATTTCTTCCAAGAATTTTTTATTTTTTTTGCAAGTTTGCTCTCCACATTTTTTAAATTAAAAATTTTCAAAATAAACATGAATTTCCTTATGCTATTCCTTCCCCAAATTTGTCAAAGCCTTAAAATGGACTCACCCAACAACATTTATTGCTAAATTAGATATTTTTATTTTTGAAATTTAGTAAAACAATTTCATTTTCCAAATGCATTTTGCAACAATATTCTTCTAAATAAAATTCATTACAACCCAAATAACAATTTGAATTTTCTTTAACCAAATGATTTTCACAATTCACAAATAAAATTATTTTCAACTTTTATTTCTAAAGATAAAATATAAGCTTATTTCTAATTTCTGATTTAATCCAGATATCTAATAATACCCACACAACTAAATTGATTTAATTTATCCCTATTAATTTAATTAGTCAATAAAATAAATCTAATTCAAAATTAGATTATTTTATTAATTAAACTAAATTAATTAATTAATCACTAATTTCCCAACAATTCAATAAGATAAAACAATCATCAATATAAATTCCAAATGCCATTTAATCTCTTTTAACTTGAAACTTAAATATAAAGCCAAGGAGAAAACTAACAACATAAAACATTGAACTCGACTAAGACCAATGACACACTATGGCTAGGGTGATGGTTTGACATAGAAACCCAAGTTACTATCTCCCAATCGATATCGTTGGTCAAGGGACACACTCAGACCTATGAAACCAGGTGGAGTCGATGTCCTGTACCTGCATCCTGCACACAATACGAGTGTCAAAACATGCATATAATATATTAAAACACACCGTGAAGAGGAAATCGCGGAATCCCAGGGCACTCGCATGCGAGTGATGTGATCCTGTTCCCCTTCATCAATACAATATCACTAACCGATGCATCTAATTATCCATGATATAATTAAAACATAAAGCATCAGTAATTCATATACATGCTAATTTAATCCATAACATGAAATAATAGTAACATCAGAATAAAGTACCACCACATAAAAACATAATGTTTACATCGCTTAACAGATACCAGTTAAAATAACTAAGTTCCATAGTCACAATGCAACAGAAATAAAACATATCATAAAAGAACACTGTTCAATCAACAAGCAAAATGGAGGGGTGTTACAGGTAGCGGGATTGGCTTGAGGCTGTGGGATGGCTCTTCATGGTCTCGGGTTCAATTCCAATCTCGGTACTTACCTGGTGGATGTGGTGGTCGGCGCTGCAAACACTCGCAGGGACTAGTCTCGCCCCCCCGCTCGCCTCTAGGTGATGCTGGGCGGGGGGCTGCGGGGACACCCTTTTGTAACAAAAAATATATATATATATACATAATATATATATATATATACATAATATATATATTATATATATATATATACATAATATATATATATATATATATATATATATTTAAATAATAATAATAATAAATTATTTATTTAAATTATAATATATTATATATATATATAATTTATACATATTATATATTTATAATATTTAAATATTATAATATATAATATATATTATAAAATATATATAATATAAAATGATTTTAATAAATAATAATGATAATAAATGAAATTTAAAATTTCTTTAAAAAAAACTTTTTTTAAAAAAAGTTAAAAGGCGCTTCCCCTGGCCCCACAGGTCCCCAAAGGGGAGAATGGACACAGCCAAGGTTGCGCCCAGCCTCCCCTCTGGAGGTCGGCGCTACTTGTGGCAGCGCCTTCCCCACATGATGTGGAGAGCGCTGCCACAATAGCACCCCTCCATGGGGCGGCTGTGCAGCCATGGCTGTGGCCTCCCCACCAACATAATAAACTCTTATTTTTATAATTTATTTTTAAAACAAAAATAAAAACCCTCCCCTATTTTCTTTGCACAAGAAATTTCTTCTGTATTAAAATTTTTGAAACAAAATTTCTAGAATGAAAAAAAATACATTTATACAATATGTTTGTATATATATATATATAGAAGAATATATATATATATATACCTAAAATTCCCATTTATAGTCAAATTGTGCAACTTTTTAATGAAATTATTTTACAATAAAACTAATTTATCAACACAATAACTGAGTTTAAATTTCAAATTTGAAATGAAAATTTCTTTTGTGCAACTTTCAATTTTCCATTGTTTGAATCTTTCTTTTCTTTCTTTTTCTTTCATGATCTCAACAAAGGGTTTCAAAATTGTTTAAAACAAGTTTTCAATGGAAAATCCAAAATAATTAAACAAAAAAGAACCTGTGATGTGATTTGAAGTTTAAAGAAACAATTTGGTGTTGAGCTTCCTGCCAATTTAAAATTTTAGATCTCCTTCCAAGCCTCCCCTTGCAAATCCAAGATTAAATCCCACAAGAACAAAACCCTCCTCTTTCTTTTTGCAGCAATTTTTTTCTTTCTCCAAAATTGAAATTCAAAAATCCTAAAATCCAAATGGAATGGTTGCCTAAGATTTTTCCCCAAATTTAGTCAAATACCCTAAAATATCCCATCCACCATAGTTATTGTAAATTTGGAGATATTTGATTTTCTTTTTCTTTAAAAAAAATAAAAAATTAAAACTCAAAATTTCTTTCAACATGACTTTATTTTATTATTTCATTTTTCTAAATTTCTATTTCAAAAGAATTTAAATGCTTTTAAACATTTTCATTTCCAAAAGAATTTCATACATTTAAAAATTTCTTTACACAAAAAGAATTTAAAACTTTAAAAAAAAAAAAAATCTTTTCAAAAAAAAGAATCTAACACTTTTAATTCCAAGATGGATAACTTAATTCAATTACTAATAATAAATTTAATTAATCAATAACATAAATATAATGCAAGATTATATTAATTTATTAATTAAATTAAATTATTTAATAAAATAACTAACATTTTTAACATTACAACTAGATATATTTAATAATCAATTTAACTACACAAGCCATTTATTTACCTTTATAATTTTGAAATTAAATAAAACCCAAGGTGAAATGGAAAACATTAAAACAACTGAACTCGACCACAACCCAACAACACACTATGACCAGGATGATGACTTGGCACATAAAACCTAGCTACTATCTCCTAATCGATTACCGTTGGTCAATGGACACGCTGAAACCTATGAAATTAGGTGGAGTTGATGTCCTGTACCTGTCCACTTGCGAGAAAGGAGTATATCGAACATGCATATATATGATATAATAAAACACACCGTGAAGAGGAAATCTCAGAATCGTAGGGCGCTCGCAAGCGAGTGATACAATCTTGTCCCCTTCACCAATACAGACTTTCTAACTGACAAGTCTAACATCCACAATATAATCAAAAGCATAAGCATCATTAATTAAACATCTGCTAAGCTAATTCAAAAATATGGCATAATGATATCATCAGAGTAAAATTCCATCACATTAAAATATAACATACGCATCGCTTAACAGTTGCAATCAAATAGAACCAAGTACCATAGTCAAGTAATAGCATAACAAAGCATAACAAAGAAAACATTGTCCAATCAAAGAGCCAAAATGGATGGGTGCTACATATCCCTTAGTATTAGATTTCAAATACTATAATACATATATATATATATATATATTTTGATACGCAAGGTGGTGTTAATATTGATAATATAGAAATTTACAAACATCTGCTAAGCAAGAAAAAAAAGGTCCGTCCAGGACTCAAAGCCAAACAAAAAACATAACTAACCAGTACAGACATCAAGATTTTCACCATATAGACCTATTGCGAGAAAAAATGAGCCACTATGAAGCTTTGAAGAAAAGTATTAAAAACAAAGGCCGAGACTCATCAAGCAAAAAACAAATTACATATTGCTAATACTTGAGTCTACCAGAATTTAACAAGTTGAAAGTAAAAAAGAAACCAAGAGCAAACATCAACCAACACAAGCTGGGATTCACATGAAGCCATTTAACTCTGCAAACCTAGTGAAACCATCCAACCACTCCATCCCTTCCTCTGGCACCAGCTTTAGCTTTCTCTTCAGGAAATCCACTGCCACATCTGCAATCTTTCTGTGCCTTGATAATGCTGGCCCTTTAATGTCTAAGAGAAAGGGGAAAACTTTGACAGCCTCATCCGATTCCCATAGAAGAGCCAAGTCAGCAGGGTGCAAAATACCTTTACCTATAAAGGCTGCCTTTAGTGTCATCTCAAGACCTCCAAGCAAGTCATCCTAAAACAAACAAACCATCATCTCCTTGGCCTCTGCCTTAGGGGTGTTCAGGTCCAGAAGCACTGCTAGAAACCGAGAGGAGATATGTGCATTGTCTCTGGAAAATTCTTTCCTTTCCAAGTGTCCTTTGCCTAGGACCATTTTAACAACAACAATTGACACCGGATTGTCCATGAGAAAAATGTGCTTTAACCTCTGGTCCGTAACTTCTCGAAAGGCAATCTACCTCTCTGTGGCCTCCAAAGAAACTGGTGTGTCAATGCCAAAACATTCCAAACCTTCTGCCGAGATATGGATGATGAATTTTGACTTTGACGTCTGAGCCATTTACAAGTCTTTGACAGCCGTTCCCTGCAAAAAAATAGAAGACAATACCAAAATTCAAAACCCATGCTTTAGAAATGACTTCATTAGTTTATTTAATACACCCGAATGATGATCAGACAAGCCTTCACACACAAATCTAGATAATGGTGATGCGATCAAATCATCCTTGCCATGAATAAAAGCTACGGCCTCCATCCTTCCAACTTCAAACCATTATCAATACGATTGACATGAGTTGCCACTCGACCCTTCAACTTACGTTTCTATGAGTGTCGTGCCCAACGTGTCACACTGATGGCGCTATGAGAGCTGTGCCATGCATACCCCCTGTCCTTCTCCATAAATTCTACAAATTTCAAGAGCGTCTGACTTAACAAGAAAACAACTCCTTCCTTCGGCTAAATTTAGAAAACTGAAAGTTACAAGACCATGCCACATCCACTAGCTTCATGTCTGTCCCATCCGCCACCTCATGTACACCCTGGACTCCGAGTGTCCAAGTGAGGGGCGAGGGGGAGCCAACCCTACCACCCACAAATCCTATAATACATATATATTATTTTACATTTACATTAATATATTTTTAATTTCATAATGAATTTAGTTCCAATACAATAAACAATAGCCTCTATTCAAGACATTAGAAAAAATAACACATATTGCTAAGAAAATCTAAAAAATATGTATTGCATTCTACATCTAAGTCCTTGTTGCAACATGAAAAGATTTTGTTTACTTAAATTAAGAGAATTTTTTTATGAGATAATATGCCTTTTTTTTATATTGATTCAAAAATTAATAATAAATACAATATTTAATTAAAAATTATTTTAAAATATTCAAGTACAAGATATTGGAGTCGATGATAGGATTCTAAGAAATCATGGTAAATATTTTTTTGTAGTGAAAGATATGTAAAATGAAATGTTACTACTCAAAAAATGAATAAAAAATAAAATATAGTTGATAAAAGAATTCTCTTAAAATATTTAAAATTAGAGCTAGAGTATACATAGAAAATGCCACAACTTGTTAGTTTATATTATCCTTAAAGTATTGACCATTTATTTTTTATAATTTACACAAATTGAAATATACTAAGGAATGCATATTTTAACCATCTCACTTAGGAAAAAAAGTGGGATACACTATTATCTATTCATAAAGATGTTAGGATTTGGTGTTGTGCACCATTTCATAAAATGTTATATTATAATATTGTATTTAAATAATTATTTAATTGTGGTGCACCTAGGAGGTGTGTTTACCCACATTAGATAATAATTTGGGACCACTTGTAAAGTTATATTGTAACATTGATTTATTATTTTGTGTGGGAGACATAAGATAATAATTTAATATTTGGTGAAAGTATTTAATAAAGTGAAAATTTTATTGCCCAATATTAGATGAGGGATCAATGGTTTTGTGTTTACATGGTTTTGTGCTCAATATAAATGACGAATGTAAGGGAGTTAAATGATTTAATGGATTTTTCAAACTTTACTTAACTTTGCATTTTACTCTTCACATTGATTTTTTTATTTATTCATTGAATTGTGTGTTCAACTTATATAACATAATGCATGATCATAGATTGTTAAAGGTAAACAAAAAGATAGGGGAATTGAAGAATATTTATTGAATGATTTCAATGAAAGGTGATTTACATGGATAATATGTTTTTACTAAAGATAATTTTTTTAAAAAATATATGAAATAATTTTCTATGATTTTTTGTTAACATGCTCATTACTAAAAAATGTCTATATTTACAATCATAATATGTTTCGTCCCTAAAATCATATGATCTTAAAATTATATTTCATAAAAAAAAATTTGAAAAATAATAATTTATAATATTAACTAATATTTAATTTTCAACTTAATTAATGTACAGAATCAAAATAATATTTTAATAAAATTATTATCTTATAAATGATTATTTTTTAACTATAAATTTATATTTTTAAATTGTGTAATTTTTTTTTACTTAAATATCTATATTTTACACTAGTAATTATTAATTAACTTTTAAACTAGAAATTAAAAAGAAACATTAAGAAATATTTGAAGGTATTTTTAATTGGTTTGATATATTTTAAATAATATTTTAATTGTAATTAATTTTTATAGACATTTATCATATTTTAAAATGTCGCCTATTATTGTCTAAACTCATCAAAGATCTATAAAGCACAAGATGCATGTACATTTTTTGAAGCTATGTTTATTTTGATGTTAGAAATGTAACCGGCATGCAAATTCATTTTCTATATATACTAGCACATAAATATTATTTATTAATAATATTTATAAAAAAGGTTGAGAGATATTCGTCTCGAGGTGCCTATGCACTTTGTGTGATAAATTGATTAAAAATTAAGCACATCAAAAAGGATATCTCTAGGTGTTTTTATAAATATTATTAATAATATATATATATATATATATATATATATATATATATATATATATATATATATATATATATATATATATATATATATATATATATATATATATATATATATATATATATATATATATACTAGTTCATAAATTTTAAATTATCATATTTTGTTAAGTCAAATTAATGCTATCACTTACAACTCAGCACCAAATAATACTTTGAAAAGAGTCATACGATGTTAGGTTGTCAAAAATGAGTGAATCTGAAAACTTTAAGTTGCTACCTAGAGCACCAAATAATACTTTGAAAAGAGTCATACGATGTTAGGTTGTCAAAAATGAGTGAATCTGAAAACTTTAAGTTGCTACCTAGAACACATTTAGAATACGCAATTGAACATCCAATTTGCATTTAAGGGCTAAATCGAGTTGTCGTTTGTCATGTTGAAGAAGGAAAAGCTTGATTTTCCTTGTGACTGTAAAAAATGAATTACACAATGAATTCTTACCCTCTCAATTCTCTTATTGATTTCATCTGTTTGAAAATTATGTTAACATCTCAAAGCCTTGATTTTGAAAGAATACTATAGTTTTCCTGTGAAAAATGTTGGTCGTATTTCTTCTAAATATAACCGTTGATTGTTATATGTTTTAAGTGAACTTTGTATTCATAGAAGATTATAAAAATAAAATATGTTAAAAATATTTTATATTATAATATAATTGTATATTGATTTGTAATGAAAAATATTATTGAAAAAGAAATAAGGTTAATTATTTGATGTGAATATGTGGTCATTTTTTAATTTTTTTTACATGTATGAATTCAGAAAATTAAAAAGATAGATAAATCTTTAATTAAGACATAGTTGACAAGCTTACCAAGTAAAGTCGAGATTATGACTTTTGTGATTGTTAAGTTAGGTTGCATCTAACATCATGATGATAAGATCTATGTAAAGGTAAGAAGTCATAGGAAAGAGGGTTACAAGTTGATATAGTATCTATAGAGCACTTTTAGTTCACTCGATACTTTGTTGTATTCCAAAAAAATTCATCAAGGCTCAATTATTATGGAAAAAATGTCATCGATTACATCTATTTCATAAAATATAATGGGAATACATGATTGTAATGAGGTTATTGATTTTATTTTAAGATAGCTCATTCAAATTTCTCAATGTTTCAATTAATGATTTATATTTTTAAAAATGCCTAAAAGGTAAAATGTTAAAAGCAACAAAACGAATCCAAGTAAATTTAATGGTCAAAATTTTAAGCATTTTTAATATCCCAAATTAAATAATTTTAAATTTTTCCTCTAACATAAAAAAGAATATAAAATATAAACAAAAAAATTTATTTTTCAAACCCTATTCAACAAAACAAAGAAATATTAAAATACCCACAATATTGAGCAATTTCTTCATAAAAAATGAACCTAAATTTACCCAAACTTAGCATTAAAACTCTAGCAACTCCTAATTAATAAAATATGAATTTTCTTAAATACAAATTTTGTTATTACAAGAAAATATCTATCACATATAGCAAGAACAAAATTGAAAATTATTCAAAACAAACAAACACTTGACTCACACACACTACAAACATTGATCATTACCTAATTCAAGAATTTGATTCCTCAACTCCTAGGTTTATCTAAATGACCATGAGATAATAGAAATCTAATACACTACAATAAAAAACTAATTATGAAGAACATCCAAAAATCCACACCAAAACTTGGACTACAATCCATAGAAATTTCACCAATAAACTCAACACACCCATTTCACCTACAACTTACAAACAAAAACAATACACAAAATACTAAACTATCTACAAATCCTTAAGCTCCCATGTAACTCTTGAGTGAAATTACCTCCAAGAAGCTAATTTATTTTCATCCACAACTCCAACCTTCATTTGGATTTCATCCAAGAAGGAAATTGTAAAGTAAAAGATTCATACAAGGAAGTGTTCTATAAAATGATCTGATGAAACCCAAATGAAAAATGAAATGATTTATTATACCCAACTTGGTCCAGCAAAACCAATGGCCATCTTGGAGGGAAAATAATTAAAAACTATTATTTCAATTCCCTTCATAATGACAAACCCACAAATTCCTACCAAGTCATGCCTAATTAATGAATTCACATACCACTATGATAACCATCATGAAATCCACTATTTTTAGCACCTGGCCACCAAATGAGTATTCTAAGGAAACTAAAGCCTCATTTGGAGTTGCAAAATATGTAATTTTAATATTGAAATGTTCTAAAATGGATTTAAAATTATATTAAATTCTATTGTGTACATGAATATATATTAAAATTATCATTTCTCTTTTAATTTACCTTAGTCTAAGAAATATTTGAATTGGGCTAAGAATTTATTGCATTAAATAATTTTGAAAAGGCATATGACAATTCCCCCCTTCCAAATTGCTTATTCTCAAGTAATTAAAATTTAGGTGCTTATAAATTTTAACCCCTTCCCATCAAGCATCCTCAATAGGTAGATCCCTCTATGGATTAGATACCTTGTTATGATTATATTCCTCAATTCATTCACCCTAGTATCAAGCATAGCTTCTATAATTAAGATTAGCCTGTGCAAACCCATTTCTTCCTTCAAGTAAGAGACATGAAAAAAATAATAAATTTTGTAACCTTCATGAATTTCTAAGTCATATACTATTTCACCTACTTTCTTGATAACTTTGTAAGGTCCATAGAATTTAGGCTTGAGATTTTCTTTCCCACTCCTCTTGATGGATATTTCTTATTTGGTTGCAATGTTAAGTACATCATGTCTCCCACTTCAAAATTTCTATCTATACTTTTCCTATCTACATAAACCTTTTGTTGATTATGTCCTTGATACAAAAATTATTTTAGGAATCTCAATCTATCTTGGCTTTGTTTAACCAATTAATTTGCTACAAGTACTCAACTGTCCAAAAATATCAAATCATAAAATTTTAATGCATGATCATTGTAACGCCTCATCGCACAAACCCCAAAGGACAACTAAAAATGCAATAGATTTTTTTGTTTGAAAAACTAAAGTATAAACACTATGTTTACTAATGTAACTAACATAACTATTATTACAAGTTAAATACCTAAGTCCCTTGGGGTACACTAGGTGACATTACGTAATCTAACCATTAACATATTTGATAAGAGTAATTATAAATACTTCTAACATAACCCGTCCATTCACATGTCATCATTTAAAAAATTATTAAAGATAAGAATTAATACAAAAATGTACCATATATACCATATATATAACATACACATATTCATAGAAAATTTAACTTGGAAATATAAATAACTTATTTACTCAAACATAATACAACATCAAGAATATTTTAACAATTATGAATAAAACATGAATTACAAATGTGATTATACAATTCATCATTCTACAAATAAATCCCATTGAGCAATTATCCAAGGTTACAACATAAGTCTACCCAATACATGGGAGAGTAACATATCAATATACAAAGTATGACAGAAGTACAAAAAATACATCAGGAAGTATATAACTCTAGATCAAGATGTCTCAACAAACTCTACACTGAAACATACATTTGCAAAATAGGGAACCCAACGGGGTGCATAGCACATTCCACCTGACCACCCCTATGCTAGGGGTAGATAAGAAAGGATCCCCGACCAAGAAAATCTAAAGAAACACACAAGACTAAACTCCAAGAATGGAATGATAAATCACACATAGAGGAAAACATAACATCAAAGAGCAATTCCTAAAATTGACAAAAATGAAACACCAAATCATAATCATAGACCACTTCCAAAACATAACAACAATAAATCACTAAACTTATCAATAGACCACTTCCAGAGGATTTTAATAGAACAACTCAAAGGTAATGTTAGAGGAGAGTGTCATTGCATGGCCTCACATCGATTATCCATACAACCTATCACAAGGTGCCACCTCCATCTATGGTTATCCTGACTGCATGTGTCAAGGCGCCGCTCCATAGGGTGATTCATGCAGAATCATTAACCTCTCATGAAGACAAGGTCACAATTATGCCAACCATGGCCTTCTTGGCCACCTTTAGTCTATGAAAGCCCTAACAGGTAGATGAGGCATCCATAATTATCTTATTAATGTTTAACTACCCACCCCCTAATTAATTAGTTAGGTTATCACTTATTATTCAAACTCTCTAACATGGGTTATCCTGACAGCCCCTTTGTGCGTCGGCGCCCACATAGAGCACCCTCTCTAGAACCCTAAACACAAAAAAAAATTCCAAGGGGTTGTACCCATAAGGATTCTAAACACAAAATAGAACATACGCAAGGAAAAACCTTCTCGCCCAAAAATCATATAAATCAACTCCCATAACAAAATGGTACAACCCAATGTAAACTCAAGTTAACATTTGTAGTTAAAATTGAGACAAGTATCAAATAGAAAGGTCACATAATAAACCACCATTTTCCCATACCTCTAGAAGTTTTAACAATAACCTTATTTTCTATTAAAGGGTCGACTAACTTAAGGGTCCCCACATGGTTTATAACCGAACTCAAGAAAATCAAAGACCAAATATTTATTCAACAAGAAAATATTATTTAAGAATGCAAGTTTACTATACTTAACAATCACATTTCAAGATATAACTCATTGCATGAAATCCACCATGGAAGTTAAACTATCAGTTTACTCGATTTATTTCATTAACTAAAAACACTCAAATGGATTTGATAAAATTCTTTCTTCAAATTGTCCAATAACAAAAAGAAGACATTATAAATAACCTATGTAATATTTTCCCATAATTTTGACCAAATATATATATATATATATATATATATATATATATATATTAGCATAATAATTATAATCCACATAATTATATATATATATACATATACATATATACATACACACACACACACATATATATATATATATTAATATATATATACATATATACATACATACATATATATATTATATTTATTATTTTAAAATAACAAATTTATTAAGAATTAAATTTTAATATATTAAAATCTTTAAATAATAATTAAAAAAATGAATTAAAATCGAATTAAAATCAAAGTAAAGGTTTTTAAGGCAAGTTCGCAACCCCACCAAGGCTACGCCTAGCAGCCTTTAGCTACTGTGCGTAGCCATGGTGGTTGCGCACCATCCCATGGGTGTGGGGAGGTACGACAACAACTAGCCCTCCCCCTCCCTTAAATAATTTAAAAAAAAAAAATAAATTTTTTTTTTAAAAATATTTTCTTTAAAACATTTTAAATATCTTTTATTTTTTTATTTTTATTTTTTAAAAAGAAAGCTCTAGTAAAACAAAATAAAAACTACTTAGTATGCTTCAGAATAACCAGAGATTTTTATTTTCTAAATAAATAAATTTAAATTGGGGAAATCTTGATAATAATCTATAGGAAAATATTTCACAGAGGTTTCAATTTCACAATTTTGACAGAGGTTTCTTATTGTTTTCTTTTTGTATTTCCCCTATTGTTTAACAATAATTTTATTTCATGAGGCTCTCTAATTTTACTGTAAAAATTCTACAAAGGCAACAAAATAATAATGGCAACACTTCAGTAGCTAGGAACACAGTTTTCACAAAATAATAACGGTAACACTTCAGTAGCCCGGAGCATAGTTTTCTACAGAGGAACTTTTAATAAATTTAACTATAGAGGATTACAAGGTTAGTTCACAAAAAATTCCTCTTACACAGACAATAACAAACAATCTTTTCAAAACAAGAAAGCATTTAAACAAAAAAGTAAAGAACCTATTTTCTGAAGCTTGAAGAAGCGAGAGTTGTGCAAAGCTTTGCCTCCAAAACTGCCCACTTTTAAATTCTTCCCAGAGACTTCACCTTCAACTTGAAGCAAAATATAAGTCTAGAATCTACTGTAGATCTTCTCAAACTATTTTTTTAAAACTAGAAAACCCCCAAAAACCCACACACCATTCTACAGCCAAAAATTCTTTCCATGAAGAAATTTTTGTTACCCCATGCCAATATTCTCTCCGAGAATATTTTTCCAATAAGAATTTCATTAAGTTCTCCACTTATTCTCATAAATCCTCTAATAAAATAATTAACTAATTTTTAATTATTTTATTTTATTTATTTATTTTTCTTTTAATAATAATACAACATTATGAGCTATTTGATTAACTTAAAAATTCACCCATCAATACTGTTACCTTAAGTAAATTAAAAATTCTAATTTACATCATTTGAAGCAACTAATATTTTATTTAAAGTATCCAATTAATCAAGAACGTTAATCAATTAACTCAACCACAATTATCTATAAATAACTATATCAATTAAATACATTAATTAATCACACATAAATAAAAATTAATTAAATCACAAATATTTACATACTAAAATAAATAATCAACACTAACACAAACACAAACAAAGATGAGTTTGAGACAAGGACAACATTAGACTCACAACAAGGTGACGAACTTGGGATGGGAACACTTTCTTAACCACTCCCTTTTCAACATCAAACCCGTTGAGTTTATGGGACATGCTCAAACCTGACAAGGAGGTGGATTCAATGTACAGTACCTACATCCCGCATAGAAACAAACGTCAAGTAGCATGTAAATCTCCATTACAGACACACCGTGAAAGGTAATCGCAAGGTAGTAGGGCACTTCCAAGCAAGTGATGCCACTCCATCCTTTCACCAAGACACACTAGCAAACACATCAGAAACCATAGTAGCATAAAATCACATCTCCACATATACTCTTAAAGAAATCCATAACGTAGCCATATAACATAATTACCATGAAATGTATCATTTAGCATCATATGTAATATCAAGAGTAGTAAACCAACCAAACTATGAATCCACACACAACCAAAATGGTGAATTGATCACCCACACAAACCAAGTACAAAATCTAGACATAAGAGTATCAACAACATAAGGGGTATTACATCCTCCCCCCCTAAAACATGGATTACTCCTGGAAGCCACTAAATAAATATGGTTAAGCCTCTCTAATATGGAATACATCCTCCCATGACACAAAAGTCTTAGCATATGTCTTTTAGGCTACTCAAAACCTCTACAGAACTAGTCTCTATATCTCACGCGAGTCTCAAACATGATACTTATGTATTTGGAGCTACTTAACCATGATAGCATTATGATATTTTAAGTAACAAGGGACAATCTAATTATCTCATTTACTTGACTGATTAATTATTAGGGTAAAATCAACTTTTAATTTAATTCCTTCCTACTTGTCTCCCCTTATCAAATAAATCATCCTATTTATTAATAAACTAGAACCTATACCATAGTATTATTATTAGTATAAATAAAATATATCTACACATTAAAACATATTATAATTTATTTCCCTTGCTCTCACTACCCGTTATAAAATAAAGTTAATCATTTACCCAACAACCTTACAACTTGAATCTATAACTAAGAAATAACATTTATCATTAAATGGAAATTATGAACTATCAAATTATAAAGCTACACAACCCAAAAATGATCATGATGGAATACCTTATATGTTGATTAAATGAGAAAATCTAAGCCATTTGTTTCAGCATAAATCTTAATCAGAAATTACTATTACCACAATACCTAATATGTAAATCTATACTATTCAAAAAATTACAATTTCTAATGCATTAAACCAATTCATACAAAGAAAACAAACTCCCTCAAAAGAAACAAGTGAAAACAAGCAAGAAACTATGATAGATATGCCTTGAACATAGGAAGGGCTAATTTCACATAAAATGAGAATAACCGTTACTGATTATGGATTGCAATGAAAGAATTAAAAACCAGATGAACCCAAACACATTCCTAGCAGTCATCAGTGAAAGTCCAGGGAAAAGAAGAGAACACAAACACAAATGCAACTATAAACCAATGCAACATAAAATGCAAATGTCAATACAATAGAAAGTCACGTGTGTTACACACAAAAGATTTAGCAATGATTGAGTACAATGGAAAACCAAGCAGAGAGAAGTTAATTTCCAACCATAAGGAAATTCCAGCTAACCCAAACATAAGCATTTGAATCAAATTTTCAGATCAATGTATTACTCCATTGAATACCAATTATAGCAAATGTAGTTCTAGTTCATGGGTTGTATTGTCAATCTTCACCTAACTTAAACCATCGAATTACAAAATGCCCTCCAAAATGAATTTCCAACTCCAATGAATATGCAAAGATAACTCAAAAATCACTATGCAAGAACAATAAGCACAAGAAGACCACAATGCAAAAGCCTACCAATGAGTAAATGTAGGGTTAATGGTTAAGGGAAATTCCTTCTTCACACAATAGAACTCCCTTAGTTCTTTACATATATGATTTTCATCATGTGTGCATAAACTAGTGATGGCGAAGGATCATATACTATTGTAGGCTGAGTATCACAAAAAAAACCAAAAGAGGATAGGCTATTTAGATCTAGTGACATTTAACGTGGTATGCTGGAAATTTCATGATATGCTATGCTTTAAAAGATTTACCACAATGGTTTGACATATTTAGCAGCTATCTATACTCAGGCAAACATACATGCATCAAGGAAAAAATTGAAAACTATGACAAATCATGACTATGCGGTTGGAAAGAAAAGAGTGCAACCAGTGAAGGTTAAAGGCATGATGTCTAATAAAGGGGCATAAAATTTAAAGATACAACAAGGACCATGATATACTTACAAAGATCAAATATTAATGTAGAGTACCATAGTTATAACATAAAGAATAGGAACACAAAATTGAATACCAAGCTCAGTCTACATTCTAAAATGCAACCATACTACCAAGATGGAGTCCACACAGTAAATCAAAGGGTTCACTATTGATGACAAACTAACATATAATGAACTTCAAGCTTTTAGTAGCGAGCTAGAAAAGCAAGTAAAGAAGTATACACTGAAGCTTAGAAACTTTAAAACAAATACCAATAGCAATAAGACTAGGGTATCAAATTCTGTAATAGAGTACAAAGTTCTTCATTGAACATCAAGCAGTAAAATAAGTAATCAATTGTTTACAACCAAAAATAAAAAGATCAAATTACTTTTTCATAAAATGGTTAAACGAATGAAAAATCCAACTATCAAGAAATCACCAACTAAGATAGGACATAACACATTAGTGTCAAAAGTTCAAACTTCATCTTAACCTCAAAATACTATAAAATCCTAGCATAACTATTCACATCAATAAATAAATATTTTTCAACTTCTCCATTTACACACCAATTTTTTTTACTTTATTCACTTTTCAACACAAGTTACAACACATTTACACCCAAAAGGCCAAGATTCCACACCGCAACATTTAAGAAAACACCACTCTTCAGTACATAACACAAACATTATAATAGAGTATCACACATACTAGTAATTCATACTGTTAACTAGTTGAAACTAAAGGGTGCTCCTGCACCAACAAAAACTTATAGTATCAAGTACATTATTAAAAAGGGTTCACAAAACAAAGGTGCCTACTCGTGATTCCCCAGAGGACACTCTTTTGGATCCTCATCCAAGTCCCTCATGGTCGTCTTAGAGGAGGGGTGATGTGCTCGTAGGCATTCTACCTCCTCTTTTGCCAGCTTGGTGGTATGGGGTCCACACCCCAATGACCAGTCTTGGTCCTAGTAACAAGTTTAGATTCAACATTTTTTCTACTTTCTTCTATCTTGATCTAGACTAGAGCATGTGCCAGGGTTTCATCATTAGAGATTTCTTCTAATGGTTGACCTACTTGCACTTTCTTTGTGCCTGGCTACTTTGGGTTCCTGTCGTATTGCTTTGGGAACTTTGTAGTTCCTCACACTCTGAATTGTGAGAACTTGGTGGAGATGGAATTTGGCGGTTGGCTCCACAACCACCACCCTAACCTCTTCTTTGGCCATGACCTCTACTCTGAGGCATAATCCTACACAACAATTGGGGTTATAAGAGATCAAGAGTTAACGCAAAGGTTTCCTAACAGACTCAAACTACCCAGAGTATCTAGTGTTTGCAAACCCTGGTTCTGATACCAAGTTGTAATGCCCCGTTGCGCAAACCCAAAAGGACAACTAAAAATGTAACAATTTTTTTTTTGAAAACCTAAAGTATAAACACTATGTTTACTAATGCAACTAACAGGTATGTGCAAGATCATGATGGGCCAAAAAGTGGCAATATGTAAGTGATATGATGGCCCATGTGGCTAACGAATTTTTGTTTACCCAAAATTGATGAAGTGAAAAGGGTTTTTAAAAGAAATTCTCAGCTTTCCACCAATATAAATTATGCTTTACTTTGAATTTAATAAATAATAATTATTAATTTTTTATTTCAATTACAACTAAAGTCCTGATTGATAGGTTGATTGAAAAAAATCTATAGCTTTCAAACAGTATCACATTTTTTGAATTCAAGACATGTGTCATATTCTATGCTTCGTATACTATAGGATTAAAAAAAGAAAATTTGAATTTCATAATTTTTTTACTAAGTTAAGGTGATTAGACATACGAGTTTTTATATTTTTTAAAAGTTGTAATAAAAAATTCATAATTAATTATTGACTTGGAAAATAATTACAAAAAAATATGCATCACATCTGGACATGAGTCCTCTACTTATATCTAAATTATTACAAAATAATATTATACTTTTATTGTGGTTAGGGTGGTTAGACAAATACCTACTTATTTTTTCCTTGAAATTTAAGTACTACTGCATTGAAATTTCAAATTTTTACCAAATAGATTTTAAAAATAAAAAATAAACCTAGTAGTTTAGAAACTACATTCAATTTGCTACAAATTCTATTCTTACATATTTTTTAAATAATATAGATAACTTATTCAGATTTTTATGTCAAGTTTCCCAACTCTGATTTTTTTGAATTTTTTACCACTCAAGTGCCTATTTTTTCCATGATGATCCTGCACATACCCTAAGATAACTATGATTACAATTTAAACACCTAATTCCCTTGGGGCATACGAGGTGACATTACGTAATCTAACCATTAACAAATTTGATAAGAGTAATTATCAATACTTCTAACGTAACCCCTCCATTCACATGTCATTGTTTAAACATTTATTAAAGATACTTGCACTAATACAAAATTGTACCATATAGATAACATGCACATATTCATAGAAAATTTAACTTGGAAATATAAAGAACTTATTTACTCAAAAATAATACAACATCAAGAATATTTTAACAATTATGAATAAAACATGAATTACAAATGTGACTATACAATTTATCATTCTACCAATAAATTTCACTGAGAAATTATCCAAGGTTGCAGCTGACATAAGTCTACCCAATACATGGGAGAGTAACATATCAATATACAAAGTATGACAGGAGTACAAAAAATACATCTGGAAGTATATAACTCTAGATCAAGCTGTCTCAACAAACTCTGCACTAAAAGGTATATTTACAAAATAGGGAACCCAACGAGGTGCATAGCACGTTCCACCCAACCACCCCTATGCTAGGGGTAGATAAGAAAGGATCCTCGACCAAGAACATCTAAAGAAACACACAAGATAAAATCCAAACATGGAATGATAAATCACACATAAAGGAAAACATATCATCAAAGAGCACTTCCTAAAGATGACAACAATGAAACACCAAATCATAATCCTAGACCACTTCCAAAACATAACAAAAATAAATCACCAAACATATCAATAGACCACTTCTAGAGGATTTTAATAAAACAACTCAAAGGGAATTATAGAGGAGAGTGTCATCACATGGTCTTACATGGATTATCTAGACAACCTATCACAAGGTGACAACTCCATCTATGGTTATCCTGGCTGCCTATCTCAAGGCGCTGCTCCATAGGATGACTCATGCGAAATCGTTAACCTCTTGCGAAGACAGGGTCACAATTATGCCAACCATGACCTTCTTAGCTGCTTTTATTCTATGAAAAACCTAACAAGCAGATGATGCATCCATAATGATCTTATTAATGTTTAACTACCCATCCCCTAATTAATTAGTTAGGTTGTTACTTATTATTCAAACTCTAACGTGGGTTATCCTGACAGCCCCTTTGTGCGCAGACACCCACGTAGAGCCACTCTCCCTAGAACCCAAAACACAATAAAAAATTCCAAGGGGTTGTACCCACAAGGACTCTAAACACAAAATAGAACATTTGCAAGGCTAAACCTTCTCGTCCAAAATCATATAAATCAACTCCCATAACAAAATGGTACAACCCAATGAAAACTCAAGTTAACAACTGTAGTTAAAATCGAGACAAGTATCAAATAGAAAGGTCACATAATAAACCACCATTTTCCCATACATCTGGAGGTTTTAACAATAACCTTATTTCCTATTAAAGGTTTGACTAACTTAAGGGTCCCCACATGGTTTATAACCAAACTCGAGAAAATCAAAGAACTAAATATTTATTCAACAACAAGATATTATTTAAGAATGCAAGTTTACTATACTTAACAATTACATTTCAAGACAACTCATTGTATGAAATCCACCATGGAAGTTAAACTATTAGTTTACTCAATTTATTTTATTAACTAAAAACACAAATGGATTTGATAAAATTCTTTCTTTAAATTGTCCAATAACAATGTGAAGACATTATAAATAACCTATGTAATATTTTTCCATAATTTCGACCAAATGTATATATGTATATATTTCATCTATTACCATAATTTAAATTAACATAATAATTATAATCCACATAATTTTATATATATATACATATACATATACATATATATATTATATATTTATTAATTTAAAATAACAAATTTATTTAGAATTAAATTTTAATATATTAAAATCTTTAAATAATAATTAAAAAAATGAATTAAAATCGAAGTAAAATTGAAGTAAAGGCTTTTAAGGAAAGTTCACAGCCCCACCAATGCTGTGCACCATCCCATGGGTGTGGGGAGGTATGACAACAATCTGCCCTCCCCATCCCTTAGATACTTTTTTTTAATATTTTTATTATTTAAAAAAAAAATATTTTCTTTAAAACAATTTAAATATCTTTTTAAAAAAGAAAAGAAAAAAAAGAAAGCTCTGGTAAAACAAAATAAACACTACCCAGTATGCTTCAGAATAACCAGAGATTTTTATTTTCCAAATAAATTAAATTAAATTAGGGAAATCTTGATAATAATCTATAGAAAATATTTCACAAAGGTTTCAATTTCACAATTTTGATAGAGGTTTCCTATTGTTTTCTTTTTGTAGTTCCCCTATTGTTTAACAATAATTTTATTTTATGAGGCTCTATGATTTTACTGTAAAAATTTATACAAAGGCAAAAAAATAATAACGCTAACACTTCAACAGCCGGGAACACGGTTTTCACAAAATAATAATGGCAACACTTCAGCAGCCGGGAACACAGTTTTCTATAGAGGACCTTTTAATAAAATTTATTACAGAGGATTAAAAGCAATTCATAGCAATTTCCTCTTATATAGACAATAACATACAATCTTTTCAAAACAAGAAAGCATTTAAACAAAAAAGTAAAGAAACTATTTTCTGAAGCTTGAAGAAGCAAGAGTTGTGCAAAGCTTTGCCTCTGAAACTTCCCACTTTTAAATTCTTCCCAAAGACTTCAGCTTCAGCCTGAAACAAAATATGAGTCTAGAATCTACTATAGATCTTCTAAAACTTTTTTTTTAAAAAACCAGAAAACCCCCAAAAACCCACACACCATTCTATAGCCAAAAATTCTTTCCATGAAGAAATTTTTGTTACCCCATGCCAATATTCTCTTCGAGAATATTTTTCCAACAAGAATTTTATTAAATTCCCCACTTATTCTCGTAAATCCTCTAATACAAGAATTAAAACTAATTTTTAATTATTTTATTTATTTATTTATTTTTCTTTTAATAATAATACAACATTATGATCTATTTGATTAACTTAAAAATTCACCCATCAATATTGCTACCTTAAGTAAATTAAAAATTCTAATTTACATCAAAGCAACTAATATTTTATTTAAACTATCTAATTAATCAAGAACATTAATCAATTAACTCAACCACTATTATCTGCAAATAACTATATCAATTAAATACATTAATTAATCACACATAAATAAAAATTAATTAAATCACAAATATTTACATAGTAAAATAAATAATCAACACTAACACAAACATAAACAAAGACGAGTTTGAGACAAGGACAACATTGGACTCACAACAAGGTGACGAACTTGGGATGGGAACACTTTCTTAACCACTCCCTTTTCAACATCAAACATGTTGAGTTTATGGGACATGCTCAAACCTAACAAGCAGGTGGAGTCGATGTCTAGGACCTGCATCCTGCATAAAAAAAAAGTCAAGTAGCATTTAAATCTCCATTACAGACACACCATGAAAAGTAATCGTAGGGTAGCAGGGCACTTGCAAGCAAGTGATGCCACTCTGTCCTTTCACTAAGACATAGTAGCAAACACATCAGAAACCATAGTAGCATAAAATCACATCTCCACATATACTCTTAAAGAAATCCATAACGTAACCATATACCATAATTACCATTAAATGTACATCATCTAGCATCATATGTAATATCAAGAGCAGCAAACCAACCAAACTATGAATCCACACACAACCAAAATGGTGAACTGATCACCCACACAAACCAAATACAAAATCTAGACATAAGAGTATCAACAACATGAGGGGTATTACAATCATAACCATATAATTCCTTGAATGGAGACATACCAATAGACATGTGATGAGTTGTGTTGTACCATTATTATCCCAAATGAAGATATTTGATCTAAGTTTTTTGTTTGTTAGAATCATAGTTTCTCAAATATACTTCCACCCACTTGTTCATTTTTTGTGTCCATATAGTTTTTGATGGTAACTAGTGCTTGGAGTAATCTTGGTGCATGTTAGATGAAATATCTCTTGTCAAAAATTATTGAGAAATATACTATCTCTATCACTAAAAAATATTTTTGGAAAACAATGTAATCTAAACACTTTCTTGAAAAATAAATTAACAAATTGAGGTACTTTGCACTCAATATATATATCAAGGAAGTGTACATATATAGCTTATATATCTACTACAAGATAAATGTATTCTTTCCCATGTACCCTAGGTAGAATTGTAATGAATTCCATGTAGATACTTTCTCATTTTTTGGGAAGGGGAAGTGGTTGTAGTAACTCTACAAGAAACTATTGCTCTCCCTTATTTTTCAGCATGCTAGACATTCTCTAATATATACAAGAACATCCTCTTTGATACAAGGCCATGCAAATATCTCTCTAATTTTTTTACATGTTTTGAATAAAATTAGATATCCTACAAATTATGCATCAGGAAATGCTTCTAATATCTTTATCTTTATCTTTGATTCAACAAAAATAAACACTATGATTGAATACTATCAATTTATTTGCTACTTTGAACCTATCATCCTTCTCTAATTCATCAAGAATGTTAGTACAAAATGCATTCTTAGTATACTCAATTGTCATAGAAATTTTCCAGTGTGTAGAGATAGAATAAAGAGAACATAGAGTAGGCTTTCTAGAGAGAGCGTCAACTAAAACATTTTTCTTTCCCTTCATATAATCTATGTCAAAACAATATGCACATGTATCTTACTTACCCTATTTTTTGGTGATCTTTTAAATCCTTTTGGGTTAAAAGGAATCTCAAACTATTATAATCAATTTTAGTAACAAATATTCAACAAACCAAATATTATCTAAATGTCTCCAATGAATGCATGGAATCTAATACTTCTTCATCATAAATAGAATAGCCTCTTTCCAATATTTTTCAACTTCTTTCTCTCAAATTGTATAGGACATCCCGTCTAAGTTAGAACAGCCCTAATACCTTCCCCAAATGCATCACACTCAACAAAAGATGGTAATTAAAAATCATGAATTACAAGTAATAGGCATGAACTCATTACCTCCTTTTTTTTTAAAGTTGCTTGGGCTGATTTAGAGCATTCAAAAATTCATTTCTTTGTCAAATATATGTGGGGTATCCAACTAAGAAAAACCTTGTACACACCTTCTATAATAATTGTATAGCCCCAAAAAACCTCTCAATTGTATCAAAGTAGTAGACGGTGACCAATATATAGCTCGGATCTTTTGTTGATCCACTTGTACACCCTCGAAAGTTATGACATTTCCCAAATATAAGAAAAAAATTGGAACCGCATTTGGAAAACTTAGTAAGGAAATATTACTATGTTGGGATATCCAAAAATATATTCAAATGTTTCATGTTATTCTCCTATGTTTTACTATAAATTAAAATATCATCAAAGAAGACTAACACACATTTTCTTAAATTCTTTCCAACTACCTAGTTCATGAAAGACTGAAAGTCATGCTAGATAATTCATAAATCCAAATGGAAATAACCAAGAACTCAAAGTTTTAATAATGACATTGAAAAGTTATATTTTCACATATTTTTCTCTCATTTGGATTTGGTGGTATGCTAATCTCAAATCAATTTTTAAGAAGTAGAAAAATCCATGCAACTCACCTATCAACTCATTTATCCTAGAGATAGGATATTTTTTCTTAATGTTCTTATTTAGAGCTTTATAATCAATACACATTCACGGGGTACCATATTTATTTTTAACAAGGACAACAAAATATGTAAACAGATTGGAACTAGGCATTATATAACCCATATCAAGAAGATCTTGTATGGCTTTCTCCATCTATTTTTTATACCCTCATGGGTTCATTTTTGGAGTTTTTATAAAAAAAATTTGCACCGAATTCCAACTCAATTACATGTTCAAAACCCTTATCTAGTGGTAGTCCTAGAGGAAAATCACTAAATACCACACTATGCTTGTCTAATTTTTTTTGAATATCAGCATGATGGGTTTGTTTCCTACCTATGGAAATATGTGTGGGAATTATCACATAGCTTGTTGTCCATGCAACTTGGAATATTCTAAAACATCTTCTTCATCCTTTTTTTAGTACTTGTGAAATTCCATTTTATATCCCTCTAAGAACAAAATTTTTGTTATTTGTTGTAGTTGAGCTCCATAGTCTAGTAATTCTTTGAATACTCCCCTATAGAATGTAACCATTATACACCCAAAACCACATCAATTTCTCCAATACCAATGACACATGCCTCATGATATCCAAATGTTATGGTGAGTTGCTTGATCATTTTTGTACAAGGCACTTGAGGTGAATCCATTAGCTACTATGATATTAATTCCTTAGAATTAGTCTATATTTAAAAATATCTTTGTTACCAAATCCTCATCAATAAAATTATGGGTGGACCCACTATCTATCAACATACTAACTCTTTTTTGGAAATAATTATTCAAACTCTTAAAGAATAGTATTTGGGTGCTCCTAAAAGAGTTGCAAGTGTACAACCAATAGTTTCATATTTTTCTTTCTTCTCTTGCAAATACTCTTATGAATCTATAAATTCTTCAATCTTATTTGAATCAAAATATTTTTTTGAAACAACCTCAGTATAATTTACCTTTCATTTTGTAATGAATTTGTGTCGTAGAGTCCATGGCTCCCCATGAGAAAAATTCAGCTTCTTCCTTCCAAGTCCATTATTTCTATCCTCATCAATCTTCTTTGCTAGAGAATGATTTGTGGTCTTCTATGTCAGTGTTGGGAATTATTTATGTTTTATATTCCCCTTGGACTTATTCTAGAATGGTGACCAAGAATAAGTTTTATTTAGGGGAACTATCACCTCTAAATCAAATGACTTCCTACTAGCTTCTTATAGAGATATAGGATTTAAATCTCTCACCAAACCCCTAAGATGCTCAAATAATACTTCTATAAAAGGGTATGTGCAAGATCATCGTATGCCAAAAAGTGGCAATATTTGTAGGGTATGTGGCTGACGACTTTTTTTTCACCCAAAATTAATGAAATGAAAAGGGTTTTTAGAGGAGATTCTCAGATTTCCAAAAATATAAATTATGATTTAATTTGAATTTAATAAATAATTATTATTCATTTTCTATTAGAATTACGACTAAAGTCTCGATCGATAGGCTAATTGAAAAACATCTATAACTTTCAAATGGTATCATATTTTTGAATCCAAAACATGCGTCACATTCTATGCTTTACATACTATAGGATTGAAAAAAGAAAAATTAAATTTCATGAATTTTGACCAAGTTAAGGTGGTCAGAAGACAGTTTTATATTTTCTAAAAGTTGTAATAAAAATTCAAATTAATTATTTACTTGGAAAAAATTATAAAAAATATGCATCACATTTGGACATGAGTCCTCTACTTATATATAAAATCTTACAAAAAATATTATTATTTTATTATGGTTAGGTGGTCGATAGACCTACTTCTTATTTTTTTCCACGAAATTTAAGTACTCTTGCATTGAAATTTCAAATTTTCACCAAATAGATTTTATTTATTTTTAAATAAACCTAGTATTTTAGAAACTACATTCAATTTTCTATAAATTCTATTCTTACATATTTTTGAAATAATATAGATAACTTATTCAAATATTTACGTCAAGTTGCCTAACACTAATTTTTCTGAATTTTTTGCCACTTAAGGGCCTGTTTGGCATACCATGATCCTACACATGCCCAAAAGCACAATAATACTTTCTATACAATATTAGTTACCATTATAGAGAGTTCCTAAAAATCAAGAACATAATTTTCCATATTATCTATTTTCTTGAGTTGGGCTAACTATCTGAAATGTACTTCATAATCCATTTGATCGAATCTCTTAATTAGTCACTTACAAAACTATTCATATGAGTGGATGATATCATGTCCTTAGGTAATCAACCTTTGATATCACAAATCATGAGTTATACCCTTAAGATGGAGGATAGAAATTTTAATATCTTCATCTTTTTCCATTGGTTTGAAAGAAAGATAAGTATCTAAATTTTGTAACCAAGGTCTTGTGGTAGTTTTCTTTGATCTATCAATGTTAGAGAGAGTCAATTTTCACAAAGTTTGCTCCAAATCCTTGGGCATCATTGGTTGCAATATTTGTCTTTTTCTTTGTTGTGCCCTTGGTCTTCCTCATTCTCATGTATTTTTTGAATGACATAGCCTCTTCAATCTATGGTGGAAGAGCTTTGTATTTTGCATAAAAAGTTGAAACATCATCATGTAGAGTAGTTTCAATATCTAGAACTTCTTGTATTATTTGAATGAACTTGGATTTGATCATTCCAAATCTCAATATTTGTGTAACTACTTCTTTTCCTTTCCTTTTTCCATTATTAATTTCATTTTTAGTATTGAATTATCCATTACTATTTCCACTATTGGTATTATTCTTCATATTTTGGACTAAATGATTGCTTGTGTCCACAAGGAATTTTTTCCTTTAACCATATCCTTCATCAGATCTTATATGCTCTCTAAATTATTTTTCATGATCTTCCATTTCCACTCCTTTGTGAAACTTCTTGAATTCTCTCTTCTAGTATCTAAGTTCCCTATCACTTGGAAACATAAATCATTAGAAGAAACTTCAAGATGGAACAATTACAACTTTGTGTAGTGCAAAAAAATGTATCCCTTTACATTTTCACTTGTTTGGGTCCTCCCTATTAAATTTTGGCTTGTTTATGCCTTAATTGGTCCTATTTTGCATCCACAAGCCTAGTTAAATGTATTTTTCTAAGGATAATCTTGACATGTAATAAATGGAAAATCATAATTTAATGTTTTTGGCTATGTGTTCTAGATTTAAGGATTTGGGACCCATATGCCCATCTAGGTGTACATGGGTCCTCCCTAGGTCTTCAGCCTTGATTTAAAATGTCACATTGAACATAACACTTCCTGAAGTATGTATCTCGGGTATAAGCCTCTAGGAACTCATATGCCCAATTGGGCATATGAGTCCTTGTTTTAACCTAGGACCTATTTTAATTTAAATTCTTGATGGGATTTTACTATCCTTAGTTTTAATTTCTGAATGTCAACTTGTAGTGTTGTAATTTTGGGAAATTAAGAATAAAAAGTATAAATACTAGGTCATTCCAATAAGTTTCTTCTAACAAACTAGCAAGAAATCTAAGAGACTTCAACTAGTCATGCAATAATTTACAAGAGAATTCAAGAGTCAATCATCAAGCATTTGTCCTTGAATCTACATTCAAGATTCAAGAATCATGTCAAATTATTAATGCATAATGTGTAATTGTGAGCTAAAATTTGTGATGTAGGTTTCATGATTCAAGCAAGCATTCAAGACAAAGTTTCAAGCATTCAATCAAGAGTCAAGATCCACATCCATTGAATTCATTTCACACAAGTTTGTAATCTTCATTTCAAGGGTTTGGTGAGTTGCAACATTGCATTTGTTGTAATGCCCCTCCGTGTCAGTTGTTTTGGACTTGTTGGTGAGTATTTGTGTGTGCTTCATTGATTACTGTGTTAATTGATTGTGTGGAAAATATAATATGTTAGTAATCATGTTTAAATAATTAATTAAATCATAAGTGATTTGCAAAGTTATTTAAAATATGATTAGAAATTAAAATCATAATCAATTAAGTTAAATCAAATGATTTAGAACAAATGATCAAATTAAACTAATTCGTTAAAAGGAAAAGTGATATTATTAGATAAATTGATTTAAATTATTGAAGTTAATAATAATGATGAACAAAATAGTCTTGAAAAGATAATTATTATAATAAGAAATTTAAATGGATAAGGAGATAGGAAGCTGAAGTGTTTTAAAGCAAGAAATGAAACTTCACCTTTAGAGCATTTGGAAGTCAAAGATAACTAGAGAATATAAAAAATAATAATAAATAAATAAATAAAGCAATAGATAAATATTTGTAGTAGTGGTAAAAATATTACATTTATTTAGAATCTTTCAAATGGTTGATTTTAATTATTTTAATATGAAAGTAATTATTTAATAATATATTGTGGAGATAATGAATATATATATATATATATATTCAAATAAAAGTTCAATTTTGAAGATTTAAATTTATTTAATTTTAATCATATGCATGAAAAAGGCAACAAAAGGAATTAGAGGATTAATAATTATTTTGAGTTATTTCTTGAGATGTGACTTTTGGTATTCTCAGGAAGAGAAATGGAAGAGACTTTGTGTGAGATTTTATTTAGAGGATTTTTGAGTTGGGGGGGGTTGCATTCTCTTTCCAACAGTTTTTTGGGAGAAATTTGGCAGTCAATTTTCTATTACAGTGTGCATTATTTTATTATTCTGTGAATTCATTGAGGCATAAGTTTGGAGTTGAGGGGAAAATATTGGAGCTGCTGCTGGAAACATTCGTTGGCGGAGGATTGGATCGGCGAAAGGGATAGAGCTCCTACAAATCTTCTTCAAACATAGGACGTCAGGTTCCTTTCTTATTTATTTGTTGTACCATTAAATAAAATAGTAATTGATTGGATTTGTTTCGTTGTGCATGAAAAATTTTCATCTGGGGATTGGGATTTCTGTTGTGAAAATGGAATTTAGTTGGGTTCTAGACTGTCATTTATTAAACTAAAATTTTCAGGGAGTTCAGGATTGCTGTTCATTTAAATGAAATTAATTGTTGGATTTGTACTGTTGTTTATTATAACATAACCAAGATGAGAATTCTGGAAAAGAACTAGTAGTATTGTAGTTTTCTCTGGAAAATAATAATTAAGCAATAAAAGAAAATGTCCTGTTTGGGAATTCGGGGTTGTGTAAATCCTCATATGTAGATAAATTTTACAAATACATTCTATGTTTAAATGTTTTTTATTGAAACAGTAAATTATACAATTGAAATTTATTTCTCTGTATTCAAAATATTTTGTATGCAATATATATATGTATATATATATATGTATATCAAATATATATATAAATATATATAAATGTATACACATATATATATTTAAATGTAAAGATGGCATTAAAAGAAAAATTTAATTAAGATTTATATTTCTGCAGTATTAAATTTGTTTTGAAAATTATTAAAAATAAATAAAAATAATAATGCAGACTGGGTGTGTAATGCCCCATCTAAATAACCTAAGAATGTTGCAAAAGTGATATTAAAGTGTAATAATTTTTTTAAACATATTTCAACTTGAGATATATATATATATATATATATATATATATATATATATATATATATATATATATATATATATATATATATATATATATATATATATATATATATATATATATATATATATAATGTTAAATATAACTATTAATATCAAATTTCGAATGAATCAAAATCGATATAAAATAATCGACTTTTAAAAGATTCATATTAATATTAATCCGAAATGAAACGCCATTCATATAATATTATTCGCACTATTTTTATTTGAAAAAAATATTGTTATGCAGCGGGGGCATGCAGCGGCCTGACCACGGGCTTCATTAAGGGAGGGACGCAGCCCTGCTAGGCAGCGCCCAGCAGCCACGGGCTGCTGTGTGCAGCCTTGCCAGGCTGCGCCCGGCTCCATTACCCATGGGAGGGTTTCGGCCCTCCCCATCATAGTTATTTTTTTATAAAATGAAAAAAAAAAATTAATTAAACTATGACGAATATTAATCCGCGCATAGCCGTAAACAAAAATTTGTAAACGGAATTTGCACGAAATCATTTTGTTTGTATATATATTTTTTAAAACAATCAATAACCATATACATATATGAGATTACAAACATGTATATATATGTAAATACATTTTTCAATCCAGAAAATAAGATATTGATTCAGGTAAATTTTAATCAAATTTTTCTACAGAACACAAGAATTTTTTTTTAATTTCTAAAAATTTATTCACAATTTTAAAGTCTCAAAACAGGGGTTTTCAAAATTTCCAAATACTATAACATTTCCTTCCTGGATATTTTCTTTTCCAAATAAAAATCCCCAAATTTAAACCCAAATTTAACAGACAACTTTTAAAATAAAAATCATATCAGAAAATTAACAGATTTCTTCAACAAAGAATTGAAAACTTTCTAAGAAAAGAAATTAAATCAACAAGTAGAATACCTGTAACTGCTTGTAGGAGTTTCTTTTGCTTGTAACGTGCAAGATCGTCTTCCAAAAGATTTTCCCAAATCCAAGAAAGCTTGTTCAACCTCCAAGAAGATCTTCCTCAAAAAATCACAACCCCAAATAACAGAGAGATAACAAATCTTAAGAATTCCAAAATTTTTTTTACACAGAGAGAATAATTTTGCCAGTGCCCGAAAAATTTCCCCGAGGCAACAGAATAACCCCGTGCAATTTCCCGAGATCCTCAATATCCTCCGTGAAAAATTTCAACAACCTCTGCCATTATGGCACTCATACACTTGTCGAGAAGTTGTTTAGAAAATATCTTCTCCACTTCTCGGTAAGTTTTGCCATTCAATAATTTTGCATGCAATTTCAATTAATTTTATTAAATTTAAAATTTAAAACTCATATTTTTAAATCACATGCAATTAACTTATTTATTTAATTTAAATACTAAAAATAAATTTCCAAACACAATTTAATTCACTTGCAAATTATTTTAATTTATTTTCTAATTTATTCAAATACAATATCATTTATACACTAAATAATTTTAATTAATTAAATTAGTTATATCCTTTTACAGATTAACTATTTAACTAAATAAACTAACTAATGTATTAAATAATCCAGTAAATAAATTTCAATCGTATTTAAATATTAATTT